>JAGFMF010011853.1:2090357-2106667 GCA_019455555.1 Galemys pyrenaicus | reverse complement strand
TTCCTTCTAGTTCCATCCATGTTTCTATAAATGCCCCTAATTTCTCATTTCTGATTGCTGAATAATATTCCATCGTGTATATGTACCACATCTTCTTGTGGATCCTCTCTTAAAGTTAAGTTTGCTTTATAGTCACATGGAAGAGGTTTGATAGTATTGGTCATCTGTTGAAACAAAATTCAATTTTCATGCCAAGGAAAAGCCTCAAGAACGATCTAGGTTTCGCACTTCCAGTGCATTCATGAGGCCTGACAGAGGTGGAAATTGTGGAAGAACACAGGAGAGTTCTGGGACCTTCTGCCCCCAAAAGTAGGCAAACCACTGAAATACACGATTCTACAGATAAACTGTCAGAGTTCCTAGAATTAATCATTTTCATTTCTACCACTAGGTCTTATGTTCACCTCTGCTTCCTGATTGTTTTCTTACACTGTACAACCTTTTGACAAAGCTCTTATTGCTTTTACTGAAACTCCCTTGGTCTAATTGCTAACAAATATCTAGAAGAAAATCAAGTTTGCTCGACAGACCATCTCCTGACATTTAGTGAATTCTTATCAAGGTAAACTGCCTCAGATGGTCTTTAGATCGAATATTAAATGTTACTTCCTCAGGGAGGCCTTTCCTGAGCATCCGCTCTAAAGATGATTTCTCCAACTTCCTCTTTGGACAGTACTAAGAAAACAAGCTCTAGAGCCAGAAAGATCCATTCACTCACTGTCTCTGCCCACCAGTAGCTATTTTACCCAAGGAGAGTTCCTTGGTCTCTTTCTATCTCTGCTTCCTCACTAGTAAAATAGACAATAATAGTATGTCCTTCCAGGGCTGTTCTGAGTATTAGCATTACCATTCATAAAGCACTTAAAATAGTTCTGGTTACCATCATCATCATTTCCTTCCATTTTTCTATTTTTTGTATCACGTATTATAACTTGAAATTGCTTTACATGTCAGGCGTTTTTTTCCCAGTCTCTTTCCCATTGTTTTAAAAACTCTACATGGGCAGAAATCATGTTTGTGTTTGTCTTGTTCATTCTCCTTTTCCCAGTGCCTAGCACACAGTAAGATCTCAATAAATTCTTGGCAAGTGAATGGATGATAATTTAAGAACATTTCTCTAAACAACTCAAACTTGTTCTCATTCCTCCAAGCCCCTATTTCCATAAAATCTCTTTATAACAAAAAGACTCCCAGATTTCAATCAATGAAACATTTTATTTCAAGGAACATTCGCTACAAACAAAATATCAGGGCAACACATTCCAAAAGTCTTCAGTGTCAGCCTCTCCCTTTTCATGATTGCCTTTGCCTTCTCCAGTTACTTACAGCTGGATCTACTTATGGGACCCACCTCTAGCTCTGGGCTCAGAGCCCATGTCAATCATCGAAGTTATAACTAAGGCAGGGCGATGGAGGATTTAGTCTAGGGTATGGAAATTATGAAGGTCAAAACATATTTAAAAATTTGTATGTTTTGCATAAGCTGCAAAGTTCCCTTACTGTAGTATGAAAGGTGTTATACATGAACGCTGGGTGTCTGTGTAGCTTCCAAGGCACAGAGCCTGCTCATTTTACCCCCTGTTACAAACAACCAGAAGTTCTGGAACCAACACAAGACTCCATCTGTGACTGTTACCTGTAATCTTCTGCTGATGGATCTTTCCCCCTTTTCCTCTGAAACATTTTGGGAACTCATTAATTCTTTGGACACAACCTCTCAGATGTTCAACTGCCACTGCTGATAACTGCCTTCTCTGCCTTATAATACCTCAGGGCTCAGTGCTGCTACCCATTCTCAGCAGCCCTGCCTTCTGAGTTCTAGTTATACTACCTCGGCTTATATTTTACCATATTTTGCTTGTGTAAATACTAATGCATTAATCTAAAATGTGGGCAAATTCGAGAATAGTAGAGGAAGTCAGCATGATTTTCTATTTCCAAGTGAAGTATAAGTCTTAAAAATGATATTTTGAAGTCTTAAAATGATATTTTGTCAAGCCCATTCAAAAAGGGCTTGATAATTCCAGTGGTCTCCAGTGTAAGGTTCATTCTAGCAATCAAGGGTGCACACAATAATTTTCATCTGCCTCCCAACCTCAGCTCCTACTACTCTATGAAACAAAGCTTCTCTGAAATCCTGGCAGACAGAAGCTTTCTCTTCCTTAGCAGTGGCCTGGCACCTTGAATTTCTCTGGCATATTTCAGTGCTCAGTAAATATAACAGCTGAAGATTATTGATTTTTTTATTCTGTGCTAGCCATGTAAAACATGCCTGACATTCATTTTATAGACATCTCATTTTATAGACATCATCTTGTGTAATCTCCGAATTTTATGAAATAGAGACTGTATTAATTTGTCTAAGATCACCTGACTAAGGATATGGTAGAAGCAATACTTGAACCCAGGTCTGTTTAGCCCCAGAGCTTGTGCCATTAATAATTATACCATATCACTTCCACAGTGTTCATAGAATAAATACTTGAGGCAAACTGTACTCTTCATTGTTTCACTGACACAACCAATTTACTGCAGTTTATATGCCTTTCCAATATCCTCCCCCTCACTTTCCCACAGTTTCTAGGTCATCAGCCATTCATCTGGACTTAGATTATGTTATTGCTTAGAACTCTTGCTCTGAAACTGGATGAATATGTCCTTATATTTACAGTAATCATATTGTGATACCCACTACTGGACTCTAAGCCTTTGGAGGGCCAGATATACAACTCATACTGCTATGCATTCTCGGTTTTAAGTATCAAGCATAGGCACTAGGTTCACTAAGCAGTATTTCCTGATGGTGCTAGCATAAAAGGGGATGAAAATAAACTGATTAAGTTCACAATTAGTTACAGTTGGCAAGAGACCTGTTACAAATGGTTCATCAAAAAATGAAAGTCTTTTCTTGTGCAAATATTAGCTAGTGGGATGAGAAATTGAAGTAACATGAAACAAAGTCATCATCATAAACAACATCCTTACAAGTAAATCTGCTTCTGAGGCTACATTATCCTGTCATGTCTACCATCTATTTTAGACTAGTCTATGGGAACATCCCAAAATTAGAAATTAGCTGCCTAGCCTGAACATAATTATTTTGCATTTATGGAGTAATTTACATTTATAAACTGCTTTATAATAATTATAATGTTCACTGGAGATCAAACAAGACTGAACAGGAAACCTGGGAGGGTCTTCAAAGGCTTCCTGATGACCGGGGACTGTTCATGGTAGGAAATCTTTGGTTAAACTCTATGCAGATCTCCTTTTCTCAAGAGAGGATCAGATTTCATTGATCTCCATGTTCCAAAACTGTTCATGAACCCTGCTGTTCTGGATGTGTGACAGCTATTTATTTCTCAGGGAAAAGTGAACTAAATTAAGCATCTTTATTTTACTCTCTTTGGCTAGAAAAATCTAAGGCTATATTAGAACAGGTTAATGGTCCACTAAGTAATATTCAGAGCCCTGAGTTATAAAGGAAGGGAGTCCCATGCATGAATTTCTATATTGTACATGAAAAGATGTGAAATTGGAGTTGTGAATTCTCTTCTGAGACTTGTAGGTGATAACCTCTGCCTGGGCTTTAATCTGGAGGTTTCACAGGCTGAGATCAAGAATGGTGAATGCATAACTTTTGATTCTCTTTACGTTAGGAAGAGGGGTCTGAGAAAGATGTTTTCACATACATTGACAGTGATGAGAGACTCTATCTACATTTTTTCCTCCAGATAATCCTGATTTCTGCTATGGAGCATGCAATTTGATTACCTTGCTAGTGTTTACTTACATTGCATGACTAACAAAATTATAGCTATAACAATTATTTAGTTCCTAAAGATGCAGTCACTATGCTTCTCTCAACAGTCTCTCACCATTCCAGGCTGATTAGAAGTTACACACGGATTTGAATTTTAAGTGGTTCCCCCCATTAATTTAATAAAGCCCATTCATACTTTCCTGCAGTGACACCAAGAATCAGGAGAGCTGTCTCGTCTCTCTCGTCTCTCCCACCACATCCTCAGTGGATAGAAGAAATTTGCCTGGCTTTTCTCACTTCTCATCTTTGGGCTGAGTCTGTCTTTTCCACTTCACTGTTTCTTTCTGAATGACCCTGCTCTTGACCCTGGGCTTGCAATCTGAGAGCTGGATGGGGGTGGAGTGTGGGGAGGATGTTCTGGAGCTCAGCAGATGGATCCCAAGAGCACAATGGCTTACCAGCCCTCCTGTGATTGTTGCCAAAATGCCTTCCTGTTTTCAAAAGTCTCACCCCCCTCTCCTTTGTTTTGCTCTGTTCTGAGACTGCAGTTAGTTCTGATTTTGCTAGGAACCAAATCTGCTGTTTCAAGGAAATGCAGCTGCTTGCTTTGGTGGGTGGTTTGAAAAAGGGAATATTTTTACCTTCCTTCCCCAACCTCCTTCCCACCCCACCCCCTTGTGAACTCCACTGGCTGGCTCATCATCTCACGAAGCATTGATTTCAGAAGCTGACTATTTGCTTTGGATTGTTTGGCTGGGGCTGCAACGAAGTCATTGATGGATCTCATTTTGAGCTATCATCCTGTCCACTCTTTTCGGTCAGCCTTCCAGAACTGATTGCCAATTCCCCCAAATGAAACTGCACAGCCAGACAGGGAGGCTTTCTCAAGTTCCACCATTTCCCAGGGCAGAGAACACGCAGAGATGCACGGACCTCAAGCTGGGCCGCTCCCTTCTAAGACTGTTAGTTCTCATACCAACCCATCATTAGGCGCGAGACTTAATTTGATCACTGCTGCCTAGGCTGCTCTCCCTGAGTGGATATTGCCTGGGACTGATGTCGCTGCATTTTGTGATCTTTGCTGAAAAAGACCAGCCAAGCTCAGCCCAGCTGGTGTCTCCTGTGATACAGGACACACTCTTTCCCTACCCCTCCCAACTGCCAGCTTCTGCAAGAAAGGTCATTGGTTCTCTATGGCCGTTCTGGCCCCAGCTGCAGGCAACAGACACATATTAATATGCCTTGCTCCCAAGTCCAGTGCACCAATATGCAAACTCTTGGACCCAAATGATGCTTTCCCAGCTGGAAAGCCATTGTTTTCTTCTCATTCAAAAAAGGTGCATAACTTCTCTCCACTAAAATGATGTTTTTGTCCCTCCTGCTATATCTGTCCCCTTTGTGGTGCTCTTGCTGCCTCCCTCTGGGATCTCCACTGCCCCAGGGCTTGTCGTAGTGAACGGATATTATGTTCTGTGCTCACAGTGGCATACATGACATGCCTTTGATACTTACATGACTGGCCCAGGTAATGTAACTGCGGCTGACCAACTGGTAATTCCTCATGTTCATTAGTTTTCTTTTTTTCCTTCCAAGTTGACAACTAACTAGTTAGCTTCCTAGGTCAGCATAAAATCAGTTAATGGAACAGCTGGAATTCTCAGGGAGTTACACAAGGCCTCTCCTATGTTCTAGGAGAGGCTTTGGAGAAACCAAGGGCACGCCTGGGCCCAGTATGGCCACCTGGAATATGCAAGAGTTCTGGTGGCCTCATGGAGTTCATCTTTTTTCCCAAGATACCTACAGAAGCCCAGAACGATGGCCTAGTTCCTGGACTAGTGTGTTCTTCTCTCCATAGTAATAGTTCTCTGACTACTATTGTACATTTGACATTAACACAAAAATATGCAGTAGAGTGGTGTTCACGCGCTGAGCCCAACTCTGTCACCATATATCTCAAAGTCTTAAAAAATCTGATTTGTTTTTCTAGTCCCACAGACATTGCCCAAAAGAATTGAGCCTCCTATAAGACCAGGCAACCAGATGAAATTTTTTATATATGTAATTTGGAAAGTTGTAAGGCTGATATTTCAGCATCCTCAACCATTCTTTTCAGATATATTTCTGCCTCTGAAATATATAGTTATTTATATTTCCAACTGTGATTTGGTCTGTGTTAGGAAAACTACTGGTCAACTAAAGTAATTACAATGAACTATCAAATGAAGGTAAACAATAAAAGTCAGGGCCTCTCCAGTGGCACAGCGGGTTGAGCGCCTCACTATGAAGCATCTGCAGCCACTGAAGCATCAGTTTAATCCCTGGCCAGTGAGTTGAATGCACATGGTACAGTAGACCTGCCCTGCCTCGCCTGCTGCTCCCCTCCACAGTGTATTTTGGCCAATCTGTCTGTTCTACTCCCCACTCTGTCTCTGGTGAGTCCTCTCACTCCCCCACACATCTGGCCTGTACCCCACCTTCTTATATGCATAAATAAATAAATCTTTAAAAATAAACAATAGGGCCTCCCTGGTGGTGCAGTGGGTTAAGCAATGCACTATGAAGCAAACTGTAGCCACTGCAGCATGAGTTCGATCCCTGCTGCCGGCCGGGGAGGGGACCCATATTGCACAGCAGACCTCTCCTGACGCACCTGCTGCGCCCCTTAGCAGTGTATTTCAGTCCATCTGCCTGTTCTGCTCCCCACTCTGTCCCTGGTGAATCCTCTCCCCCCACACACACCTGTGGCCTATACCCCAGTTCTTGTATGCATAAAAAAATAAATCTTAAAAAAATAAACAAGAAAAACCAATTATTTTTGCCTCTTTTCCTGTTCCACTGGAATCATTCCAGAAATAGCAGAAGAGACTGAGCGATGTCTAGTCTGGAAGTCCAAAGTCAAGCCCCTGTCTAGCACTCGAATCTGAGGGAGCTACATATTAGATACAAGGGTTCATTTACTAGGTTGGGACACTAGAGCTTGGGGCTGAAGTGCCAAAGAAAAAAAATGACTTAGCTTAACAGGGCAGTTTGTACATTTTCTATTTTGTCATTTTAGCATTCAGTTGGTCTTTACGATGTCTGATTTGGTGAGAGTTTTTTTCTCTCCATTTGTCAAGAAGGCCTTTCCTCTGGGATGGAAGGGGGGTGGAATGTTGCATTTAGCCTCCTCCTTGGGATGAGATAGGCAGCCGTAGAAAATCTGGCCATGATCTGATCAATGTGCCTTTGAAGGCGAGCTTTCTGTTTTCAAAGGTGCTGGCAGTGGCGGTGGGGGGGAACAGTAACAGTTGGTATGAGTTTGCACCTAGGAAAACAGTGCTTGGGATCCACTCGGAAAGAATTCACATGAAACGGTTGCGGCAACGATGCCGCGAGCCCAAATGGTGCTGTCAAAACATCACAGGTAATCACTGCAGGGTAGTACAGAAGGTGTTAGAGAGCAGTGTCATTTATTGAAATGTATCTGCTGATTTAATCTTTGCTAATTAAATGATCCCTATGACGTGTGTTTATTTAGGGACAGTTATGAGCTTTGCATCAGCAGGGGTTGGTCCCTGTGGGAACTGCCACTCCTAAAGACAGGGGATAAGCCTGGAGGAGGCTTCGGCATAATTTGTTCTGGAATGCTGGACTGATCAAAATGGGAAGACTTGGAGTGATTAATAGCTTTGTGTCTTTTTTCCAACACTCTCCTCTATTTCTCTTCTGTTTCTCGGAAAAAGCAGACATTAGGGCCATGGTGAACAATTTTAGCACTTAAGGAACACTTTCTCTCTTATTTATCTGCTACAGCTCCCTGGCAGATACTGTTATCCTCCTTCCCGGGGTGGGAATGGCTGTAGGACTTGAGAGGAAGAGAGAGGGAAAAGTTCAAGGGACCTCAAAGACTTTTCTTGCCCTCTCCCCCACCCCGTCTTCCGGGTATTTCATAAGCGTCAGAAACAGCATCCAGGATGCTGGAAACAGCACCACACCCTTCCTACCCTTGCCCAGCAGGTCTACATCCCTGGTTGTTGCTCTTAATGCCTTTTCTTGTGATGCCTGGAACAGTGTGTGTGTGTGTGTGTGTGTGTCGGGAAAACTAACTAGAAATTAGGCAATAACTTTGGGCAGAACGGAATAGAAATTCAGAAAGCTGCCAACGTGATATACCTCATCCTAGTTCCTCTTCTAGCAAAATCTATAGTACATAGAATTACATGCTGCTATTAAATTAATCAACTGAATTTTAAACTTCATAAGGGCAAGGACCAACTTTTTTAAAATTCTCAGTCCCTAACACAATGCTGGGCACATAGCCAGCACTTGTTGATTTCACAAGGGAAGTGGTTGAGTTTTGTGTACTGAGGTCATCTTGGCAAATCGCTAAACTGCTCTGCAACTCCTCCCCACATCTGCAAAGTCTCTTTACCTCCCAGGGATATTGTAAAGATTAAATAACATGATGACTTTTAAAATGACACTTTCCAGTGTTGTGCTGTGTCCTCCATTTTCATTCTTTGATTCTCTTTATGCATTGTGACATAAGTAAGGATCAGATATGCCCTCTGAAAAAGTTTGACTGGCTATTTTTTAAATCAAGCTTTTCTTACTAAGAGAACTTCATCAGGTCGCTTGTCAGATTGGTTGGGTAGATGGGATGCCATGAATGTCACAAAAACTAAGTGAGAGAATGGTGTGCATTTCTCAGAAAGGGGGACAGAGGAGAAGGAGAGAGGAAGTAGAGAGAGAAAATGGAGTCATTTGAAGACTAATTACTTTAGAATGTAAAGCAAAACATTTTTAAAAACACATCTCTGATCCCTTAAACATGTCAGTGTTACAGTCCTCATGTCCTGGTATCTTAGATCCTACCACCAATTTTAACCCTTTTGAACAAAATCTTTGACTCTACACTTATCAATATCAGGGCAGCAAAAACTATCCTCACATACAGGCTTGATTTAATTGTCAGGATTTCTTCATTTAGTCTTCTTCTTCCATGACCACTCAGCATTATTTTAGTGGAGCGGCTGAAAAATTAAAGCTAAAAATGATCTTGCCAATTTTGTTTCTAGCCTCAGTGGCCCACAGTGCTGTGTTGGCCTGGAGAGGTGACCCAGGCCTCACAGCACCAGCCCTGAGTCTAATGTTTTTCAGCAAAGGTTAGAGCAAAAATACTACAGATGGTCACTAGATGTCCCTCTTGTGTCTCTAAAGAAGCTGGGGAGATGGCGCTCCCTTCAGAATTGAAGTAAAGGGAAGCTAAGACTGAAGAGAACTTTCTTTTTGTTCTTATTATCTACAGGCAGAACGGCTTTATTCGGTTAATTAATAAATTCCGGATCACGAAGGTGTTTTCCACCAGTTTTCTAGTCAATAGCATTGTTCCAGTAAAATGATCGAGCTGTCTGAGCTGTCTATTAGGGGGGAAAACATTCTGAGCGCAAATGGTGTTAGGATTATCTGGAGAAATAAACTGGGGGGATGGAAGAGTTATATTTTTGAAGGGGACATGCAACTAGCACTTATTTGAGCTTGAGGGCTGCCCAGGAAGAAGGAAAGCCAGGGCACACATGCCCACCCCCTCCCTCAGCATCTGACCTCCATGAAAGCAGATCATCATCGGAGGCTTGCAAGTACTTGGGGGTGCTCTGCTAGGAAAAAAGGGGCGCTTCCTATGTTGAACAGCCCGCAGGAAGCAGGGAACCTGGTGTCATCGCCATAGCTAAGAGCACGTTCGTCTTTGCAGAAGCAGAACGTGTCTTTACAATGTGATTGCAATTCCAAAGGCAATGACATTGTCCATGAATTGAATTCTATTTATCTTTAAAAGACAGCAGAATATAGACATTCTATTAGCACTCCCTAAGGCAAGAGGCCCGCAGCCTTCCTATCTTGTTGTGTGCATCTTTTCAGATGCCATGGCAATGTTAATCATTTTACCTGAGTAATTCTTCCATTTTCGTTACCTGGGGGATTGTTAATGGCCGAGACTACTTCTCAGACTCTTTGCTCCCGCTCAATCAAGCCGTGCAGGCGCCAGTTTACTTTTATTGATCAGCGGGTTCCTGACAGCCTTCGCCACAAGGAAGCAGCATCATCCTTTTTTAACTTAAAGGGGAACAGATCGTCTTAAAGTTTACAGCTAAAAGCTTCTAAGCATAGCATGCAAACATTTTAGCATGCTGCTAATTGTTTTGTTTAAATAGTCCAAGCAATATTTTAGAAAACTGCCAAACGCCGAACTCACATCCCGTGAGCAGATAGGAAACCATCTCAAGTGTCTTTTTAGGCCTTTTTCATTAGACCGAGATGCACTTCATTCCTACTCGCTGACATCAAAGGGAAATCATTGTGATAAATCAAGCGCAGCCCTTCTCTTTGCGGAACCCTCGAGGTGCCATGTTGTCGCTCTCCTCCATCACTTGCCCATTTCTCCAACGGTGCAGAAAATCGGCCGGGCACCGGGTCCCCTTGAACCACAACTCTACTGTCCACCCGCACTTCTAAATGACCGAAATGAAATGATACTCATTGCAGATGCCTCGATTTTTCTCCCTAGGCTGAACTGTATCCTAAAGTGAAGGACTGAAGCGACCCTCGAGAGGACTGCGGCTCGGGTTACCGTGATCTCCCATCGGTCTGAGATGCGCATTCATTGGGGGTGGGGGGTGGAGGTGGGTCGGCAACCCCATTCCCTAAACCATTTCTTTATGCAAGAGGAAGCTGTCTCCCCCCCCCCCCCCAAGATAAAGGCTGCTAAACTAGCTCCTGTAGGAAGGAGAAATATTTTAAAAAGCAGCTCGGTTGCTCTTTGCAAGAAGATGGCAGTTTTGAGAACATCTATCAATGTGCCCAAATGCCTTTCCCCTTGTTTAGTGTTTTTTTTTTTTTTTAAGGGCAAAAGTGAGTCTCCTTTTAAGCCCACAGACTTCGGCCAGTGTCGCTGGACTGATTATGAGTTTGCTCATCCAATACTCCCAAATAGCCGAGACATCTCACTCAGGAACGAGGTTTACTCTTCCAAGAATTGTGAATTCTGAAGCCTCTGCCCTCCACCCCCAACCTATGATGGAAAAAAAAAAAAAAAACCCAACTTGTTCAGCGGGGTGTTTTTGATTTTTCCCGCCGGTGACCTTAATTAAGAGCCTCTGAGCGGGGCGGGGAGGAGTCCCCCTCTGTCCCCAGGGCGCCTTTAGTCCGGAAGGCGGACAGAGTTTGATGTCAATCGGGGCCACGCCGGCCTCCCGCTTCCCAGCACAGGCACACGTCGCTACCACCGCCGCCACCACCGCCCAAGCCCAGCTGGCAGGCCCCTGGGACCGAGGTCCAACCGGGATGCTGGGGCGGCCCGCACACGGCGCCGGCCTGGGCTGCCGGCGACCTGCACGGACTGAGCCCCAGCCCTGCAGCTCCTGCCTGGCTCCGGGGCTCCCCGGAGCGCGGCGCGGCGGCGTCCCCTCCACCCGCTCCACCCGTTCTCCTCCAACGTACAGTTTATTTATAGGGAGCTAAATTCCCCAACAGGGTGGGGTGAAGGGCAATGAATTGTGTCCAGTACATTTCACCCTCTCCGCGGCTCAGTCCCGGTGCCACAAACCCGGTTTGATTAACAAGCAACAGACAAGAGCGACCCGAACCCGGCCAGGGGCCCAGCTCAGTGGGAAAAAGTGTCGCGTCTTCTTGGGAAGGAGGGATAAGGGTGGCAGTCCTGGAGGATGGCCGCTGCGGCTCCCGGCCGAAGTGAAGACTCACTGGGCAAGAGCCGATCAACTGCCACCTCAGGGGTGCCTTCTCCTTCCCTTTCTTCTCTCCATAACCCGACTAGAGGAGAGGGAGACCGAAACAGACAGACACACAGACAGACCGACTCGGGGCGAAGAGACAAAGGAGGGGGGAGGGAGGAAAGAAAAGAAGGAGCAAGAGAGGGAGCGCGTGCTAAAGAGAATATGAAAATTATATTCGCGATGTGAAGATATGCGAGGAAGATAAACACGCCGACAGAACCAAATCATCCCCATTTTTCCTGCAATCTCTACCTACAGGAAAGGCGCGCGGTTCCGGGGAGGCTCAGCCGCAGCCCCAGCACGTACCCTGCCCCGCTCCACCAAGCCCACTCGCCCCCAGCTTGGCCTGCCCCCCCCCACGTCCCCCCACCCCCGACTCCGGCCGGGACTCGGGGGGGGGGGCTGGGGGTACCACTTGGTCCCGCCAGTGTGTAAGTTTCCGGCTGGTCCCGCCCCGCCCCGCCCCCCGTGCCTTGGCCCCGCCCCAAGCCCGGAGCCGCGGGGCGGCACGCTGATTGGCCAGCGCCTGGCGTAGCCGAGTTCGGCAGCTCGGGCTCTCTCCGGCTCTCTCCAGACTCCACGGCCAGTAGTTTGCGGCATCGGGAGGAGCAGCAGCAGTAGCGGCGGTGGCAGGCGCAGTGGGTAGACGGACGAGCGGGCGCACACGGCAACGCGGCTCCCGCGCACCATGCCCGGCTTGCCCGGGGGGCACTGGCACGCGTGTCCGTAGCCCGGCGCGGGCCCTTGGCGCGTAGCTCTCCGAGGCATTCCGGCTGAGCAGATTCATCTGAGATCCGAAACCGCCCACCCCTGCTCGCTCACTCTCCATACTCACACTTCCCACACCACACGCTCACTCTTCCTCTCGCTCGCACATTCACGTACAGCCCGAGACAGCCAGAGAAAGCGAAACAGACCCCCCGAGTGCGCGAGCGCCCGGGAGGGAGGGAATCCAACGCAGCGCTGCCAGCGCCTCTCCGAGAGGATGGAATCGAGACGCTCCCGCAAGTAAACTTTGGCGGCGACATAACCGTCGACCGTGGCAGCTGCTGAGGCGAACCTCAGCGACATGCTACTGAACTAGGAGGGCTTCCTCTCGCGGCGGTGGCGGCGGCGGCGGCGGCGGCGG
This sequence comes from Galemys pyrenaicus, assembly GCA_019455555.1. NCBI lineage: Eukaryota > Metazoa > Chordata > Mammalia > Eulipotyphla > Talpidae > Galemys > Galemys pyrenaicus. The sequence goes on along the minus strand of JAGFMF010011853.1, from coordinate 2,094,006 downwards.
CCCTCGGAGCGACACCGGAGCGCAGACCCAGACCGAGGGAGGAGAAGCCCCGGGTACCCGCGGCGGCGGCCCCGCCTGTCCTGGCCGGTACTGTTGTCGCTCCCTCCTCTCCCCTCCTCCCCATCCCCCGCCACCCCCGGGCCACGGGGAAGACTTTGGTTTTCTTGGACAGATTTCCATCGCCCGGGGTTCGCAAACTTGACCTGGAGGCTGGGGCTGCGTTAGTAACTTTGATTTCCAAGACGCAGACGCCCGCAGTCCAGCTGCTGGGTGGGGAGGATTCCGCGCCCCCCTCTGATCCAGAACTGACGCGCCCCCTGAGCCTTCTGAAGCTATCCTCTGCGCGAAGGAGCGCGCTTTCGCCTCAGCAGCCTCTCTCCCCTCCCCCCTCCTCCGCGGACCCGGGAACAGCCACCCGGCTCGGCCAGATACTCAGGCGCTTGTGGCGCTTGACAGCAACTCAGACTCCAGCCTGCGGTCCCGCCTTCTCCCCAACAGGCCTCGAAAAGGCCAGCGTGGCCCCCCCGGACCCGGGAGGGCTCGTTCCAGGCGGGTCCTCATTCTGCAGTGAGCCCGGAGCGCTGGGGGGAGGTCCTTGCGCATGCCAGGTGCACAGACGACGCGCGTTCCAGCCCCAGTGCCGGTGCGCCGCGGCCGGTCGGGCAGTGCCTGAGAGGCTGCGACCCCACCACCCTCCCGGGCTTCGCCTCAAGTGCGGTCGGGACTCTGCCTTGCTCAGGCCGGACCCCGCAGACGCTGTCGGACTCGCAGCCCTGCGCCGCTGCGGCCAGTCGCGCCCGGCTAACTTTGAAGGAGGAAAACTGAGTAGCCGGGCTGGAGGGAGGGGGCTCGGGGCCGCGCGGCGCTCTCCTGGCCCCTCGGAGCCCCCGGGCCCCCAGAGAGCCCCCGCTGAGTCTGCCGCAACCTCAACATTGGAGCCGGCGCGGGTGTCCCCCCCGCGCCGCCGGGCCGCCCTGGGCGGGACTCCTCCCGAGGCCTCCGGGGCCCCGGGGCGCGCGCAACAGGCGGCCCAAGTCGGCGGGAAGCTGGAGCGCCGGCGGCGTCGTTCTCGGAGGGGTGTGGAGAGGCGAGGCCAGGCAGAGCCCCGCGCAGCCATGGAGTCGCTCCTGCTGCCGGTACTGCTGCTGCTGGCCGTACTGTGGACACAGGCGGCCGCCCTCATTAACCTCAAGTACTCGGTAGAAGAAGAGCAGCGCGCCGGGACGGTGATCGCCAACGTGGCCAAGGACGCGCGCGAGGCGGGCTTCGCTCTGGACCCACGACAGGCCTCAGCCTTCCGTGTGGTGTCCAACTCGGCTCCACACCTGGTGGACATCAACCCCAGCTCGGGCTTGCTGGTCACCAAACAGAAGATCGACCGTGACCTGCTGTGCCGCCAGAGCCCCAAGTGCATCATCTCGCTGGAGGTCATGTCCAGCTCGATGGAGATCTGCGTGATTAAGGTGGAGATCAAGGACCTGAACGACAACGCTCCAAGCTTCCCTGCGGCACAGATCGAGCTGGAGATCTCGGAGGCGGCCAGCCCAGGTACGCGCATTCCGTTGGACAGCGCCTATGACCCGGACTCCGGCAGCTTTGGTGTGCAGACCTACGAGCTCACGCCTAACGAACTGTTTGGCCTGGAAATCAAGACGCGCGGTGACGGTTCACGCTTTGCTGAACTCGTGGTGGAGAAGAGTCTGGACCGAGAAACGCAGTCGCACTACAGCTTTCGCATCACCGCACTCGACGGCGGCGACCCACCTCATCTAGGCACTGTTGGCCTCAGCATCAAAGTAACTGACTCCAATGACAACAACCCGGTGTTTGGCGAGTCCACCTATGCGGTGAGTGTGCCCGAGAACTCACCTCCCAACACACCCGTCATCCGACTCAACGCCAGCGATCCAGATGAGGGCACCAATGGCCAGGTGGTCTACTCCTTCTATGGCTATGTCAATGACCGCACTCGTGAACTTTTCCAGATTGACCCTCACAGCGGCCTTGTCACTGTTACCGGGGCCCTGGACTATGAAGAGGGCCACGTGTATGAACTAGACGTGCAGGCCAAGGACCTGGGGCCCAACTCCATCCCGGCACACTGCAAGGTCACCGTCAGCGTTCTGGACACCAATGACAACCCCCCCATCATCAACCTGCTGTCGGTGAACAGCGAGCTAGTGGAGGTGAGCGAGAGCGCCCCCCCGGGCTACGTGATTGCACTGGTTCGGGTGTCTGATCGCGACTCAGGCCTCAATGGTCGTGTGCAGTGCCGTTTGCTGGGTAACGTGCCCTTTCGGCTGCAGGAATACGAGAGCTTCTCCACTATCCTGGTGGACGGACGACTGGACCGTGAGCAGCACGATCAGTACAACCTCACGATCCAGGCGCGGGACGGAGGTGTGCCCATGCTGCAGAGTGCCAAGTCCTTCACGGTGCGCATCACTGATGAGAACGACAACCACCCACACTTCTCCAAGCCCTACTACCAGGTCATCGTGCAGGAGAACAACACACCTGGTGCCTATCTGCTGTCTGTGTCAGCTCGAGACCCGGACCTAGGTCTCAATGGCAGTGTCTCCTACCAGATCGTGCCGTCGCAGGTGCGGGACATGCCTGTCTTCACCTATGTTTCCATCAATCCCAACTCTGGTGACATCTACGCACTGCGATCTTTCAACCACGAGCAGACCAAGGCATTTGAATTCAAAGTTCTAGCCAAGGACGGTGGCCTGCCCTCCCTGCAGAGCAATGCCACAGTTCGGGTCATCATCCTCGATGTTAATGACAATACCCCGGTCATCACTGCCCCACCTCTGATCAATGGCACAGCTGAGGTGTACATCCCCCGCAACTCTGGCATAGGCTATCTGGTTACTATTGTCAAAGCAGATGACTACGACGAGGGTGAGAACGGCCGGGTCACTTATGACATGACGGAGGGTGACCGTGGCTTCTTTGAAATAGACCAGGTCAATGGCGAAGTCAGAACTACTCGCACCTTCAGCGAGAGTTCTAAGGCTTCCTATGAGCTTATTGTGGTGGCCCATGACCATGGCAAGACATCTCTCTCTGCCTCTGCACTGGTTTTAATCTACCTGTCCCCTGCTCTAGATGCCCAGGAATCAATGGGCTCTGTGAACTTGTCCCTGATTTTCATTATTGCCCTGGGCTCCATTGCCGGCATCCTCTTTGTCACTATGATCTTCGTGGCGATCAAGTGCAAGCGAGACAATAAAGAAATCCGGACCTACAACTGCAGGTAGAGCCAACTTTTCTTTCTTTCCTTCTTTGTGTTGTTGGATGAATAAGGTATAGCTGTATGTCTGTGTAAAAATCCCAGTGCTTTTGTTCCCTACTTAAATGCATGCACCAATCATACAGCGCTTCTTTTTGAAAGGGGCATAAGTTCGACAGTCCAAGTTGATCAATTCTTTTGATCTGACAATTTGCTGGAAGATAATTTATTGTTCGGATGGATTCTGTCACATAATGATGATGAGCAGGAAAGCAATTATCATTTAAAAATTTGCACAGCTGCTTCCGTGAAGTTATAGCAGAAAAAAAAATGAAAGGAAGAGGAGGGAAGGAGGTGGGATGGGGGAGAGAAATGGGGGGAGGGAGAAGGAGAGAGGGAGGGAGGAAGAGA
>JAGFMF010011853.1:2048526-2084682 GCA_019455555.1 Galemys pyrenaicus | reverse complement strand
CTCTGTCTGTGGTGAATCCTCTCACCCCCCACACCTCTGGCCTGTACCCCAGTGCTTGTATGCATAAATAAATAAATCTTTAAAAAAAAAAAAGATGTACAAAGTGGTGTGGTTATAGTTTTCATCATGGTCGTTTAAACAATGAAGGCGAAAGGTGCCCAGATTGTGGGTTCAGATGTGGACTGCTGTTGCTAGTGGAGATAGACTAAAGGATTGAATTCTGAGGACTTGGTGATACTTTTTTTTAAACAGTTTATTTGCTTATTTTTGTATAGAAGAACTGGGGTGTAGGCCAGAGTTGCAATGGGGTGAGGACTCACCAGAGACAGAGTGGGGAGCAGAACAGGCAGATGTACTGAAATATACTGCTGAGGGGAGCAGCGGGCGAGACAGGAGAGGTCTGTTGTGCCATGTTGGTCAGCTCCCTGGCCAGGGATCAAACTCAGGTTCATTCAGGTGTTCCTGGTGGGCCTTTGTAGTGGTGGCACTGAGACTTAAACCCTAGGTCACCAGGGAGGTCCAACATAGTGGTTCTTCATGCAGTGGATTCACGGCACTAGAGAAACACGAGCCTTGGTACCTCCAAGCCTGTGAGGTACTTGGAGGGGGCAGGAGGGCTATGGTTATATGTGCATGATTTACCTAAGGTCTTGGAGATTTCTTATGAGAAGAGTGAAACTAAGTACTGCTTCAATTACTTAGAAAAGCCAGTGGCAGTCTGAATTCTGATCCAATCCTAGACTCACAAAGCTAGATGCTCTTCTTATTTAACAAAATCACACAGATCTAGTGTTTAGGGCTACTCAGGGTCAAGATAGTGTGTACTAGACACACTGAGGTGAAGTGTGTATTTTCAGTAAGCAGTGCTGGAGAGTTGAATTGACAAACCCATTCACAAAGGGGAGAGGCCCATTCACAGCAAGGCATGAATCAGGGCATTTAACCTGCATCTGTTACAAAGTTGTGCATGGGAAAAATGACACTTATACTTCTATTCCCATAACGGAGGCCCTTGAATGTGGACTAGATAGAATGCTTAGGTACAGTGAAGTCTATAGAAGAACAGCAATGATTGATTGATTCAACTAATATTTGTTGAGTGTCTACTCCTTGTAAGGCTCAGCTCCAGGTGTTAGAGAAAACAAAATGACAGTCTCTGATCTTAAGGGATGTATATTCTAATGAGGGAGATAAACAGATAGGTGATTTGCGATATGGAGTGCTACTTTCTCATTACTAAGAGAGTAGTAGCTTGATAGATTTCCTGCCTTTCTTTATATTTTCCACCCTCATTAATTAATCAGTTGATTTAAGAAAGCATTCGTTAAGCAATTACAGCACTGTTATAAGTGCTGTGATGTGGTAATATAAGATTCTATAGAAATTTCATACATTAAATCTCATGTCACTTTCGTATTTATTATTTTATTCTATAACACCATTTTTATTTGTTCGTTAATTCAGTTCACTAACAAGCATTTATTATACACTTTTGGATGTATCCAGAACTTAATACTACTAGCCAGGGGAAAAAATGGAATACTTGATCCTTGACCCAGGGAGTTTACAAGGAGAGAGACAAGCAAACAAGTAATTTCAGTTCAGGATAACAGTTCTCTTTTTTGAGCATATGTTACCTTCTTACTCTCTAGATTGGGACTAAAGGTCACTTACACAGTAGGTTTTCTCTGTTAGGTGACATTGTGGCAAATCACTCCTTTTATTGCCTGCACAGTTACAGGGCACAGCTTACTCACAGTGGCAAAATAGAGGCATGAGACGTGTTTCCTTCACTTCCATTACGCGTTGAAATTTCTTATCACTGAATTAGATCTAATCAGTAAGCATTATCTGAGTATTCACTAGGTACTAAGCAGTGTGCCCGCCACCTGGGGGATTTCAGCTAAGTGTAAGATGTAGGTTCTGCCTTCAGAGAGTTCACCGTCTAGTTGGGGAGCTAAGGTTACATGATTTCCCTGGTATGTATTTTGGAGAATTTCTCACCGCTTGTACAGCTTTTCTATCATTTAGACTCCTTTCATGGCAGCCCTGCCATCATTCATGTGTAGATTTTACCCATGGGTGTCAAGGTTTGACACTGACTTAAGAGTAACTGTCTCACCCTAGCCACATCTGAAATTTGTTTCACTGGATACTAAAGGGAACGTGCTTTAAATCAGGTCAGTAACTAAGGTGAAGGGAATGGAGCTCTGACCTTGAGGACTGTAACTTGGGCTCTTGTATTATGATACCACCCCGCCTAGACTTTTGTGTCAGACTTTACTTGTCCTCTGATGTTGGTGAGGAAACTGTCTACGTGGATTTTGTGGTTTTGTGCACTGTATTTGCAGAAAGTGGAGGATGCCACTTGTTGAATCCTCCTTTTTACACCCAGGCCACAGTTATTACTGGAGGAAGAAAATGTAGCTTATTTTTTCTTCTGGGAATGGAAACTTGGGTAAGACCTCTTCCTGCATTCGGGAGGGGTGAAATGACCCAAACACCCAGTCTCTTTGGCAACATTTTAAAATTTTTGAATGCTGAATGTGTCTGAGATGACAATTCGAAAAGAGTGAGGGTGGAGAAGAGCTTCCAGAATTTTAATCATAGGTGCATAGGGATTTAGATTTTTTTTCAAACAATCTTGAATTCTTTTCATTCTTCTACCTTTAGCTAGCAAACTAGTGTCTTTGAGAGGAGATATCCTAAGGGCCCGCGCACACTGCTCTAGTCATAAAACGGTGCCAGTGCAAGAGTTTGCAGAAAGAGGTGTGTGTGGCAGATCCAACGGAATGCTTCTTCCAATTACCCTGTAGAAAGGCTCAGTGCGTGTTATCTTAGTGCAACTAACAAAACTAAAACATCAGTTAGGCTTTGAAGGCAAATGAAAAGAAACAGCTCAGCATGCTTTGGTCCCTAAAACCGACTTTGAAAGTTGGGAATTTATGTGGTGACTTAAGTGAAACTCTGAGCTAAGGAACCAGAAAAACAGTCAGAAACCCTATCAGATGTCAGACTCAGAAATCACTAGAAAATAAATAGGGTTGATGAGGCTGGTTTGGATAGCAAGGAAATGCCTCAAAGCACCACCTTCATTAAAACAAACCAACAGATCCTTCAGCAAGCATTCTTTTATTTTACTTTCCATATGACAGGGTCTGGGAACCATCTAAGTTTTATCCCTAAGGGTCAAAAGTAACCCTCAGGGCTGCAGAAGGAAGCAGAGGAAAAACAGATCAGCCCACATCTCTGCATGCCTGCTTCAAAAAATCAAAGGCTCCTCTTCTACTAGCAGACATGCTAAGGCCACCTATTGCCTACATTGTATCTTATTGGTCCTTTAAACAACTAGCCCAGGCGGCTTATTTCCCGGTGGGGATAGTCTTGCAAGATGTGTTCCAGAATAAACTGTTCCTCTGTCGTCTCCATGCAACTGCCGCAGAACTGAGTGAGTTTACATTATTATTTGCTAATTTATTATTATCATTCCTTATTGGCAATTAACTGGTTACCTTAGAGATCACCTCTCTCCCTATACACCTTCACTAAAGTTGAGCTCAGCCAGAGTGCTTGCTAATGATCCTGAGATTTCTCTCCCCAGGGGATAGGAAGCAGGACATTTTCCATAGAGGGCTCTGAGGCTTTGGAATTTCTCTTATCAGAGGACCACTTGTTTTGGGTCTTGGAGACTTCACCTGGTTTTTCTCTGATTGTCCCTAAGACGTATAAGGTGGGAGGCTCTGCAGTCCCCTCCCTCCCTCCCTCCTTAGTGGGCTGTGGTTTGGTAGACTTTGCCCAGAGGCTGGAGCTTGGGGGTTGGGGGACGCTCGTTAGGAATTAGAGGACTGAAAGAGGATGAAGTCACCTCCTGGCAAAGCTGGAGTCTTTCAATTATTGCGCTGCAGTGGATGTGAGGCGTCTGCTTGGAGTTTCTGATGTTGACCCCTCTGCGTGTGTATCTTCGCTTGCAGGGCTTAGAGGAGTCCAAGCTTGCCTGGATCGAGTGTCTCAGATGTGGGGAAATGAAGCCATTAGTATAAGAGGCCCGTGTGTGAGAGGCAGGAGGCAGGCTCTGGAGCTGCCATTTTCCCCCACTGAGAGGAGGCTTGATTTCTTGATGTGTGACTGGCTGATCTTTAATGGGAGCCTCATTTACTTGCAACAATTGAGAGGCTCGAAGTGAAAGTCCCAGAGGATCAGTTGTTTGTAGAGGGAAATGCTCTTCAAGTTACATTTCCTCTTTGACTGTTGTGTAGTTACCAGTGGTTTTTGTGTGGGCTGCCTGGTGAGGGTCACTCAGCTTCCAGTCGGTGTATCCAGATTGTTAATATCAACACCTCTCTGAGTCCCCCCAGGGATGGTGAGGAAAAGTACTGCAGCTGAGTAGAGAAGGGCTCTATGAAATTGAGCTTCCAAGAAAAAAACCTCACTTCCTATCACTCAGCATTTGCTTACAAATATTGGCTAGGCCCACATGACTTCACAGAAGAAGTGTCAGAAGGGACAGGTATTTCCTTTCTGGAATCATAAAAATGGAGTTCCAGAGAAGGCACGTGACTCAGCCAGGCACGCAAGAGTGTGACCAAACTAGACTCCATTTTGTTTGACGGCAGTTTCTCTGGTGTAGCTTCAGAGTGTTCTCTGTCACCTCACAGGAAAGCTGGTTGGTTTCCACAGAGGCACCTGTGGCGCCGCCGTTGAGCCGTAGCTGTGTTCTGAAGAGCTATGCAGCAAAGCATTTGCTTTGTAAATTAGAACCCATGTTAGCCACCTGTAGTAGCATTCCATAGTTATAGAAGCCCTGTGGTGGATTCTTCCCTAAAAGAAAGAGCCCTTGTGTAATATGAATAATCAACTTCTGACCGATTTCCTTTCTAAATCTGGATTTTCACATATCTTGTTTGCTTAAAGTGAGATTCCTAACATCGGCAAGATTTATAAAAGCTTTGAGAGGTAGACTAATCCATTATTCACTTGAATGCTCGCTGTTTAACCTTTCTGGTTGAATTTCACTTAATTAAAAAATGTGATTAGGTAATATTTAAAATACATGGAGTCCAGAGAAGATGCATACAGCCCAGATTTAACAAATGTTAACATTTCAAATTTGCTCCAGATTAAAAATAATTAAATAAAAGGTTACAGCTACTTCTTTCCCATTCTGTTCCACTCCCTCCACTCTTTGTAAGCTGTGAACTGGAAGACCAGACCCCAGTATGATGGGTTCAGGAACTCTCTTGAGTTCATTTCTCGAAGAGATAGCTCCCATTTTGCTGTTTCAGATTCTAAAAGTTCCCCAACTCAATCAGAGTTTCCTGGAATGAGTAGAGCCTGGGGATTACTTTGGAAAATGAAAGGGTTCTCCTAGCCATCCTTTAAATTCAGCCCTTGAGGAGGGAGGTAATTACTTGTCAAAAAGAAAAAAATGAGAGTGAGACAGACAGACAGGTGTTAGACAGACAAGACAGCAGGGGTGGCTGTCTTGAGTTTTGAGCAGGCCATGTGGGATTGAAGTGGGAAAGGAGCTTGATGGCAAGTCCGCGTTCTTGAGCTCAGTGTTTGTGGACTAGCACCAGGGCTTCTTCATGTCAGATGCTTAAGCCCTGCCTCGATGTGCACAGTCTTCAGATGCTCCATTACATCTCTGAGTGCCACGGTGGCCAGTGTTCAGCTTCTCCCACTGGGCCCCATCTGGCTGCTGTTCTGTGGCAAGCTGCTCTCCCTCACTGCCACCAGCACTGGCCCTGGCAGTCTTTGCTTTGTGGATTATTTTTGCTCCTAAATCAGATTTTCAGAGCATGAAGGGCACCTCTTTCTTCTTAGATTGTGGAGTTTGGTCTTCTGAACAAAATGGATTCCCTGTGTAAGCTGGCAGGAAGGAAAGTTCAATGCAAAGGCCAGACTCTCCCTTTTGGGGAGTCTCTCTCTCTCTCTCTCTCTTTCTCTCTCTCTCTCTCTCCCCCCCCTCTCTCCCTCTCTCTCCCCCCTTTTGGTGTGTGTGTGTGTGTGTGTGTGAGAGAGAGAGAGAGAGAGAGACAGAGACAGAAAACAACCATTATCTGTTTCTCTCCCACTTATAACCCTCGGTGGCAATGGAACTTTCCAGAAGTTATCCTGGTCTTACAAAGGTCTAAGAGTTCAGATCCTTAGAGTCCCCCTTGCTACCCTTTGCTACTCTTCTAGTTGCCTCCCTGAGAAAATGCTTTACGCATAGTTACAACAGCTTTTGATCTCCCAAATGTGAGGTCTGGGTACCCATTTTTTATATACCCCAAGGACAAATAGATTTTCAGGGGACTATTTTCAGTTGAGAACTCTGTAGGAAGATCCAAATATTCATTATTGTGCATACAGCCCCGCTTAAGAAAACTTTATAGGGACCTTTGATTCCTTGGGAATTCTTTGCTGAGGTTCTGTTTCTCTTTGTCTCTTGGGGATAATTCTGTCTCAAGCCTCCCTCTTACTCTTTAATTCGGTTGGACTAAGGACATCTGGTTTGGGCTGCGTGTGTGTATAGGAAGTTTGCTATATAACCGAATCTTTTCTAAGCGAGATGTATGAGGAGAGAGACCAGATCAGACTGCATTCAGAGGGAGAGGCTTAACCTTTAAGCAACTTTTCCTTTTTAACAATAAAGATGTCTGTGATCTAGCATTCATATTTGCAACTTGTCATGCTCGAGGGAGACAGGACTGTGGAAATGCAGGGATGAGCAGAGGCAGAGGCTACAGGTAATGGTTAATGGCTTATTGGAAGACTGATTCCTTCTTCTGTGCTGCCAGGCACAAAGGCCACAGTGAGGATACAAGCAAACTGCACTCAGTTGACTGGCATTGACCGTGTACTTGCTGTACTGGTCATTTCTTTAATTAGTGCCCTTCCATTTTCTCAAGTATGGACTTTTGAATGATGGAGTATGCTAATGGTAACATTTGTTCCTAAGAGCTTAGGGGAGAGAACATGATGGCATTAGTATTAAATAATGGCTTTTTCATAGTGGAATTTTGCCTGATTTTTAATTGCAAAACAATTTAGGATAGTTATGGCTCTTTAGAAACAAATCCTAAATGCTATATGTGAAACAACAATTTTCTGTATGACTGGCGCGCTTTCTAATGGGATGTGTGTCCTTATACCTCTAGGTCACTCTTTGTAATTTTCCCTCTCTGTTAGAAATGGAAAAAAGCCACATGCTTTATTGCAGTAAGAAATACAGTAAGGGAATGCCTGAAATGGAACTGAAGTTAAACTGCCTTTGCATAAACTCTACATTGTGTAGTGACCTGAGAGAACAAAACTTCATGAAGTGGTATGGCCCTGGGCATTGCTGGAAGGGCATTAGGTGGCTGAATCTTTGTATATCTGCTCACCCACTGCCTTCAAGCAGAGATTCTGGAAGATGGAGAAAAACCAGGAACTACACACGCTATGCAGGGTATCATATTTAGAGGCATATCATCAAAACATTGTGTGTATCACACCTGCAATACCTTGCATTTCTCACTGTTTGAGCCTACCAAACTCCATTAAGACAGTTATTGATAATGCAAGATTGACCCCAAGTCACTGTATCCCCAAGGAGCGCAATCTAGAAGTCTGTAACTCTCCGATAGGGGAGGAGGTCACTAGCAACACAGAGGGAAAATAATTAAAATCTTCATTAAAGAGAAGTTATAGTTTTTCGAAACCTATTATTTTTAAGAAGGCTGGCCTCGAGAATTCTAAAAAATCCAAACATAGGCCAAACTACCAATGCTGGAACAATTATGTGAGGACATTGGACCAGGGGATCTCCAAGTTTTCTTCCAGTTTTGAGTGTAATTCTGTGAATTTTGCAATATTGGTTTGAAGGGCTTCACATAGCTGACTGTGTTAGGCTTGAGTTCATGTGCTGGCAGTATCCATTCTTCGGTGGTATTGAGGGTATGGGATGTAGCTACTACAGATGACACAACAGATACAGCCCTTCAGCTTTTAAATGCGGGCAACATAATCCATGTGTAATCTGAGCTGTGAGTGTTCCTGTCAAAATTCAGTAGCCAGCCCATTCAAATAGGTCTCTGACTTCCTTCATAAAGGCACCAACGAGTACACTAACCTTGCTTCCTTTGGTCTGTACTTGTTCGAGGGATGAGTAAGAGATGCACTTTTCTTTGCCTGGCACACTAAACCTTTCAGAAGAACACAGATTCACTTAAATATAAATTATGTTGATTATCACACTATCTAAAAATTCACAGAGCTGCAAGTCACCAGCATCTCCTTTTTAAGTTAGGTATTCTAGAGAACTGTTTTGTATATCATGATAAATTATCTAACCTTTCATACAGTTGAAGGCCAACATTATGGAAATAAGCAGCTTTTTATTCCATTCTAAGGTCAGTCTAACCAAATTATGCAACTTCTAATGCAATTGCTTGAAGCTTCCACTTTGAAAGTTTTCTCATTTTAATACCTTGCAACAGAGATAAATATTTTAGCTAGTCATGCTTAACAATATATTTCACTGATTGTCATTCTCTTTGTGGCAATTGTTGGCACAAGAGGCAGTTCACCATGGCTTTGCTCATTTTGCTGTTTGCTATAGATAATCAGCAAAGAGCCAGAATTCAATAAAAATGTATTTTTGCTGTGATTTTTAATTTCAGGCCATGAAAGTCTAACTGAAGCCCTACAGAAACAATATGGGGCACTTGAGATTTTGTTTGAGAGCCAAAAATGAGTTAGATTTTCTTTTAAAGTAGATTTGACTCCAAAAGTATTAAACTCCATGCATGTTGGAGGCTTGCGGATTACATTCAGCAGGATTTGGGGGAGTGTCTGTAACAAAGCAATCTATTTCTTTCAGGGAGTAAACTGCTTTTTCAGGAGAAGGGATGGTTAGTTTGGGAGCCCTTTCAAAACTATGTTGTACTTTTACGTTCCATAAAGACTATTTTTTGAAGCTCTATTTGAGGGTGAGGTCAATTCTCTGCAATGCCTGCTGCACAGTTACAGGTGTTATCAATTATGTTTTGTTGCTGACGAGTTTCCATAGTTCTTCCAGTTATCGTCCCCTCCTCTTAAGAGATATTTATTCTCAATAAAGCTTTGCCCTCTATGATGATTTGTTGTTAACCTTTAATGAATGAACTTACTGTTTAGTACTTAGGCTCTTTAAAAAAATATTTTGGTTTGAAAACATTCATCAGTTTATCCATCAGCCAAATATGTGCTGATCATACTTTACCCACCCACCCTCCTTCTAGCACTAAGGGATATACAGAAAGTAAAACTGGTACCGACCCTCATAGTCTATTTTATTACCTTGGAGACAAGATAAGAAGTTAAAAACGTTTGAAAAATCAGTGGGAAAAATAAGGATTATTCACTAAATGGTTAACAATTGGAAAAATATGTCTTTATTTTCTACCTTATGAGAAAATAAATTCCAAGTAACAAAATTATGAAACAACATAATAAAAATATCTATTTAATATTGAAATTAAAAAAGATTTCAGAAAAATAAAAGCAATGGACAGGAAAAAAGAAAATACCAGCAACTTGGACTATGTAAAATTTAGAAATGTTTGTCTGCTAAAAAGAAAAACACAAGCTAAATAAAAACTTAAGCTGGGGCTATATTTTAAATTTATATAGCAGAAAAATTAAAAGTTATTTTTATTAATTGTACAAATATTAATTGTTTATTATGTGTTATTCAAAGTGCTGGTAATAAAACAGAGAAAGAAGCAATGTCCTTGTCCCACTGAGTTTATATTTTTTGTAAATACATAAAACACACAGTAAGCAAATATATGTTAGGTGGCGATAGAAAAATAAGGAGCATGGTAAAGAATACATGCTCTGCCAGGAATAAGGGTTCTCTGGGAAGGTCATGGAAGGCATCTTGTATAAAGGAACATTTAAGCAATGCCTTTAATATGTAGAGTTTTTGCAAATCAATAAATAAGACAAATACCACAATATGAAAGTTGTGCACAGGATACAAAAGGTAATTATTAAGGAAGCTATACAAATGACCAGTAGATAGGAAAATATTTCAATGTTATTGAGCAAATAATAGCAGTGGAGTGTCATTGTTAACTTTTAATCACATATACTGTATATTGTATATACAGTATTTAAAAAGTCAAACAATACAGGAGTGTATAAAATAGTAGTTAAACTCTCCCACAACTCTTTTCTGAACAACTAATTACCTCAGAGGAAGTACAGACAAGAATTTGATGTGCAAATTGTAATTATTTTTACTTATCAAATTAAGAAATATTAAAAAAGTATACTCTGTATTGGCAAGGGTGTGGTTAACATACATTGCCATATAGGATATAATAGAATTGAAGTAATTGATATAATGGATCTTGGGGGTAATTTGTCAATACACATTTAAAGCCCTAAAATATTTTGTATTTTTTCTGAAAGTTATCCTAAGGAAATCATTTTAGATCTGCTTAGAAATTCATGTACAACTGTGTTAATGTCAGAATAATTCACAGAAATAAAATATTGGGAATATCCTAAATACCATCAATATGTGAGTGACTAAATATATAATATTACACACATTGCTAGAATAGAATGAAATCATTAAAATAAAATGTTGAGGAATATTTAAAGACATAGGAAAATGCTCATGGTATAAAACACATTCAGAAAATCAGTTAACCAAACAGCCTGTAGAGATTGATTCCAATTATATGTACATATATATGCATAGAAATAAACTAGAAGGAATATTACCAAAGATTAATAGTTATCTCAGGTTGCAGAAAATCAGATGATTTTTACCTTTTAAATATATTTTTCAGTTTTCCCAAATTTTTTACTTTGGCAATGTATTATTTTTGAGATCATAAGTGCAGTTCTTTAGGAAAGTTAACTACTATATTATACAACATATATTAAGGACCAAAGAGGAGGTGTAGACAGGATTATCGATTATTCTGAGGGGCGGGGCACAGATCAAATATGTTCTTTGTTTTCATTCAGATCGTACCTTCTAAATATTTCTTCTTATTTTTCCTTTTTTTCTGATCGCTCTCTAATGATAATAGGCGTGGAGGTTTACATTTAAAAATAACCCTTTTCTTTACAGTTTACCTTTTAAACGTGAGAAATAATGTTATGAAGAATATTTTCCTCCTTCATTCTTTGTGCCCATATGTATACTCTTGTAAAAGTAGATTTATCGCTCCAGTGTTAGACATCTGTTTCACAAAATGTTATTTTTAGAATGAGAGGTTTTAAAATAGTATTATTTAACTGTAATCTGTGCAGATTTTTAATACTATAAAAATGAAAATAGGCTTCATTTAAGGCTACTTTTGCCAAACTATATTTTTTCAATGCCTTTTTCAGGACCAAGTAGCTAATTTGAGGGTAGATTTCTTCTTCTTTTTTTTAAGATTTGTTTTGTATGCATACAAGAACTGGGGTACAGGCCAGAGGTGTGGGGGGTGAGAGGATTCACCAGGACAGAGTGGAGAGCAGAACAGGCAGACTGACTGAACACGCTGCTGAGGGGAGCAGCGGGAGAGGCAGGAGAGGTCTGCTGCGCCATGTGGGTCACCTCTGTGGCTGGGAATCGAACTTGTGTTGCAGTGGCTGCAGATGCTTCATAGTGTGGTGCTTAACCCCTTGCTCCACCATGGACGCCCCAGAAGATCTTTTAAATGTTCCTAAATATTTTGATTTTGTCTTTAGACTTCTTGGCTCAGAGGCACACCATAGCTCTGATAATTTGGGGTGGGGGCGGGGAAAGCCAGAGGGAATTAATGAGTTGGCAATCATTGAGATGCTCAAAATTTCAAATTCAGTCTTGACTAAATGTGCTGGTTTCTTTTTTTTTCCTCAACAAAATGGAATGAGTTCAGTTTTAAAGACATACACATTTAATTGATTGCCTCTGCATCTAGTAGCCTAACTTAGAACAGCAAAGAAAGAAACCTAGGATCCTTTAGGACAAGTCTTTAATTGATGGCTGGATAAACTTGTCAAATGCTAAGTACTGCATTCACATGCAAAATGTTTATTTAGTAGCCTGTGTACATATCAGAAAGATTTAAGTATTACAAAGAAAATTCTCCTTGAAAAACAAACAAACAGATGCTTTAATTCTACCCCCCTAGCCCCCAGCTAACGGAGGAGAATGTCATCTGTACATTGTCACAATGATGGCAGATGAAGTGTTTGCCTGCTGCGGGAAAACATCTGTGGCCTAATTCTCTAGTCTGTCCATTGTGTGGATGGAGTCTATGAACATAGGACTGTGTTTCTCACATGTGCAATCATTGAACTAGATGAATTCTGATTGCAATTGTTTTTCATGTTACAACATGGAGTACTTTGATAGAAATAGATTATCTGTTACATGTGCACAGGAGTGCATGGGAAGGAGGGACTGAAAATTAAGTACTGTTAAGAGAAACATCATTAGAATTACCCACTCCTCTTTGTTCAGTTCTGTAATGTAAAACTCCTTTTTTAAAAAAATGTTGAGAATGCTTGAAACTAATTATGAAGCAACTTAAACTTCACATTTTCGCTTTATATGGCTAAAAGATGAGATTATTTGGATTAGAAAATATTTCCAGGACATTAAAATTAATTTCTCTATCACTTACATGGCTGTGTAACTTTCAGGTTACATTTTGCCACTTCCATATATGCACATGCTTCACTGACCCTCCACCAAACCTTTGCCAACATCCTATTCTTTCCTTCCCTTACCTCTTCTTCCTCTTCCTTATTCCTTCTAGTAACCAGTATATTTTTCACAGAGTGTAAGAATTGGCTTTTCTGTTTTGTTTTTGGTTATTTATGTTCCATTGGTAAGTGAAGCTATCTAGCATCCGTCTCTCTGACTTATTTCACTTTACATAGTCACTTAAAGATCCATCTACTTTGTCCCAAAAGGCACTATTTTGCCTTTTTATTAATAGCTGA
This sequence comes from Galemys pyrenaicus, assembly GCA_019455555.1. Lineage (NCBI taxonomy): Eukaryota > Metazoa > Chordata > Mammalia > Eulipotyphla > Talpidae > Galemys > Galemys pyrenaicus. Next base: position 2,071,734 of record JAGFMF010011853.1, on the reverse strand, counting down.
GTAATATTCCATTGAGTCTGTATTCCACAATTTCTTTATCCTGTCATTGGGCACTTAGGTTGGGTCCATGGCTTTGAAATTATGAAGAGATCTGCTATGAACATAGGAATGTATGAGTCTTTTCACATTAGAGTTTTCCTATGCTTTGGCAAAATACCCAGCGGAGGTATTGCTGGATCATATGGAATTTCCAGTTTCATTTTTTTAAGGCATCTCTGTACCATTTTCCATAGAGGCCTAATCAATGTGTATTCCCACCAACAGTGAAATACACATTCTCGATAACATTTGTTGTTCCCATTCTTTTTGAAAGGACCATTCTCACAAGGGTGAAGTGATATCTTCTTGTTGTTTTGACTTGCATTTCCTTTGTAATAAGTGATGTTGAACAATTTTTCATGTGCCTATAGGCCATCTGGATGCCTTCTTTAGAGAAGTGTCTATTAGAACTTTTGCTCATTTTTTTGGATTGGGCTCTGTAAATATTTTGTTGTTGGGTTGTATAAAACATTGTATATTTTGGAAATGAGTCCTTTATCAGATGTGTGATGTGCAAGAATTTTTCCCATTATGTAGGTTTTTTGTTTTATTCTGCGAGTTTCTTTTGCATTACAAAAATCCTTTAGTTTGACGTATTCCCAGTTGTTTATTTTTTGCTTCTCATTCCTTTGCCATTTGGAGTTGTGTCCCCAAATACATCTTTGTGGTTGATGTCCTTCAGTGTATCCCCATGTTTTAAGTATTTTATGGTTTCAGTTCTTACATCCACATCTTTCCTTTCTCTATTGTGTGGTCCTGGCTCCTTTGGCAAAAATTAACTAAATGTTTGTATGGGTTTATTTCTGGCCTTTCTACTCTACTTCATTGGTCGCTATGCTTTTTTTAATGTAAGGTTTTCCAGTACCATACAGTTTTGCTTATTGTTGCTCTGTAGTACAGTTTGAAGTCAAGGAGTGTGGCACCTCCATTTTGTTCTTTTTTCTCAAGATTGTTTTGGCTATTGGGTGTCTTTTGTGGAGCCATACAAATTTGATAACTGTTAATTTCCTTGAGAAACAAGTGATTGCGATTTTGATAGGCATTGCATTGTAAATTGCTTCAGGTAATATGGCTATTTTAATGATGTTCTTTCAATTCATGAGCACAGGATATATTTCCATTTCTTTGTGCTTTTTTTTACTTAGGAAATTAAAATTTTTAATTGATTTTAATCCAGGATTTGAAAGACGTCCATGTGATAAAGCAGAGTGTTCCAGCTAAAAAAAAAAGGTAATATTGTATAAATTCATAATAACATTAAAGTCAGTGTAAAACTCCAGAAGGTGAAAAGAAGATTGAAAGCATGAAATTTTGCCTATTGAATTCTGGTCCTGTTGGCAGTTGCCAGTCACTGGGGGTTTGGTACTGATTCTGAGAATGGTCCTTCCAAGCACAGAATGTGTGTGAAAGACTGATTCTGTACTTGCAATGGGCCATGGAGAGGCCTAAAAACCTTGCAGTTTTTACTCTACTCTCCATGGCTGCTGTTGCCTAGGACTCAAGAACAGAATTGATTACACATTGTGGCTGAGAGGTTCTTGTTTAACTGTGCAATTAGGAGGGAGCTTGAGCTACCCAGGGAGCTATAGCTACACAAAAGTCCCCTGCAAGGAATGGTAATTTCAGTAGGTTTGCGTCTTTGAAGACACATCTGTTGACGTCCTAACTGAATAAATATAGTTTACAATCTTTTACTTGACAATTACTTAGTAGAAACCTGTTACTTTCTGAGGCATAAGTAGGCTGAGTGCTAGTGCTTTTTTACTATTATTATTACTGTTATTTGTTAGTCATTATAAACTCAGTTCTCTTCCATTGTGAAAAAATGGAAAAGGACAGAAATATGTGATGTTGGAAATTCATAATTCTACCACTTACGGGTAATCTCAGTTCTCTTCAGTTAGTTCTGATATAAAAATAAATGTTTAATAAAAGTTTATTGAATTAATAGAAAAATAGAATTGGGATCATTTTAGTTGAGATAATTCTTTTTCTTTTTCCATCTTTACATCATAGTATTTTTTTCTGTATCATTAGAAAATGTTTATAAGCAAGATTTTTTTAGTGGCTATTAGTATTCTGTTCTATAGATAAGACTCATTTTTACTTATCTAATGTTGAACTTTTAAGCTACTTCATTTTTTGTCTTAATATAGATAATATGGATGGATATCCTTTTAAACATAAATATCCGTTTGAGCTTTGATTGCTTCCTTAGAATGAATTACCTAGAAGTCAAATTATTTTATCTGAAGGTTCATATTTATTTAAGACTCCTGATATTTATTTCCACCAGAAAAGTATCAGTGTACAGTCCCATCAACAGTAGGACTTGTTATAATTTTAAATATCATCTTCAATCCAGTGAAACCGCAGGGAAATATGTAGCCTCATACATTATTGGTGTGTGTATAAATTGGTAATTGTCCTATGGAGAGAAATTTGACAGTTTCCTTCAAAATGTCAAATATCAGAATTGTCCCTTTGACCAGGTAAATCCATTTTTAGGATATTCATCTTACAGATATGCTTGGCCACATACAAATTAAATTAATATAAGGTTCTTCATTGATGTGCTCTTTGATATAAAAAAATTGAAACTATGTGTCTATCCAGCAATGGAAAGTTTTAAAAAATTAATGTTTTATATATGAACAGTGAAAGATCTATAAATGTATTGTTTATTAAAAAGGGGAAGATTCAGAGAACCATGAAGGCATACTATCATTTGTGTGAAAAAGAAAAGGAGAATATATTTTATTGGTTTATGTATGCATGAAATTATATGGAAACATAAACAGGAAATAAAAATGAATAAGTGTTAGGAGAAGAGCAAATGTGAAGATAGGACACAGGAATGGGAGAGAATTTTTAGTTTTATAGATGAAAATGGATATCTAATTTTAGTTTAAATGTGTATTTCTTTGATTTTTTTATATCTCTGTGTGTATGTATCGCCCTTATTTCATTTGTCACAGACTTTTTTCAGTGTGTTATGTGACCTTTAATTCCATTTATGCTTATTTTTTTTACTATAAGTGTTTTGGAATAATTACATGGTAAACATTTATAACGCCTTTTATCCATCATATATTTTGTTGCTGTTCAGGATAAAATTTTCTCCCAACCCTGAGATTTTGCATATATAATATATATCATTTCCCAGTATCCTTATGAATTCATTTTTCATTATGTTTTAATTCATTGAGAATATATTTTGGCATATGGTTGGAGGTGACAACATAAAATGTATTTTTCTAGATGGCTAATTATTTGACTTTCTATTATTTATTGTTTATTTTTCCTCCTTCCCCACTGATTTCAGTGTTTCTTTTAAAAATATGACATCAAGCTTTTATATAGAGACTTTTCTGAGCTATTCATTTCCCCCCACTCATTTGTTTGTCTACACTCGTACCAGTTCCACTGATTTAATCATTGACACTTTATTATGGGTTTTTAATAGGTGGTAGGGTTAGTTTCATCTTATTAACCTCATCTTTTCATTAAAATTTGTTGTTTTTGCATTTATTCTTTCAGATCCAGTTTGGGATAATATTAAGTTTCGATAATGATTATGCTGGACTGGTGGGTGAAAATGTGCCCAAAGTGATAATTTTAGGAAGAATTGGCATGTGTATAATGTTTAAATTTTTTTCTCTAGGATAGGACGTTTTTCCACTTAATCTTGTTTCATTCTAATGTTGCCAGTAAATATATATTGTCCTCATATTTCCTGTTAATGTTATTTTCAGCTGTTTTATAGTTTAGCAACATTTTGAAGTGGTCATTTTGATACAATTTCTAACCAGACAAAGTTGGTAGTGCATGTAGGAGAACTCTTGACATTTGCAGCTATATTTTGTGTCTACCCCTTCTTATTTTCTTAGACATGGTTTTCACTTGGGTGATTTGGGGACGGAAAGGCAAGACCTGGACTTATACATCTGGGCACAGAAGGGCAAGATCTTAATTTTAACTACATTCACTCTTTAGTCATGTGACTTTAGGAATTACTCTCTGTGTCTCAGTTCTCCCTTTTAAATTTAACATTTTAAAAATTGAAGTACCATTCTTTTTTTTCTTCTTTTTTTACATATATTTGACATCAATTGTAATCCCCATGTATTCCATTTCACCAGTGCACCATCACCTCAGTACCTTGTGTTCTTATCGGCCCTCAGCCCTCTCCCTCCCCCCTCCTCACAAGTGTCCCCAATTTGTCCTTGTCTTTTTGTTTTTGTTGTGTTTTTATTATTATTATTGTTATTATTCTTTTCCTTGATCCTTATTTGGTTCCCTTATATTCCTCCTAGAGGGGAAACCATCCGTATTTTTCTTTTGCCTTCTGACTTATTTCACTGAGCATCATCCCTTCCAGTTCCATCCATGTTCCTATGAATGCGTCTAGTTTTTCATTTTTGATTGCTGAATAGTATTCCATCATGTATATGTACCACAGCTTCCCGATCCACTCATCTGTTTTTGGGCATTTAGGTTGTTTTACCTATTGTAAAGAGTGCTGCTCTAAACGTATAGGGGTGCAGGTATTGCTACATGAAGTACCATTCTTTTACATCTGTATTAGGGTTTTGACAGTATAATATTTCCCCGTTGGGTGTAGTTACCATAACTCTCCCACCACCAGAGCACCCATAGTCCTCCACCATAGTCCATTGTGCTCTCCCTTCTCTCCCCACCACCTCTCCCTCTCCCCGCTTTGCATGTCTCAGATCTATAGTCAGCTTCTGTAATTTGAAATGAGAATAATAATAGTACCTAATTCTCAGAAGTAGGTGAAGATTCTTGTGAAGAAGTAGGTGAATTCTTGTGAAGATTCAATGTGAATATTCAAAAACCTGACGCATAGTAAGCCTTCAGTAAATAGTAAGTACTTATCATTAGCCTCTCCTTATGCCTAAGAACACATCTAATTTGTGTCTTTTAATCTGGAAGGAAGCAATCAGATTCGCATGTCCCTTAACCCGGTACTGTAGAGGGCAACACATCCAATTTTAAAAATAAGGGAAACTTCCATTCGCCTCTATTGTAATTTATTACAAATAAATTCTACTCTAGCATACGTTTTTGCTTAAGTTATATGAAGTCTCCTTTACATGATAATAGTTGTTCTTTTCATTGGTGACTCGTTCAAGGTTTCTTATTGTTCTTCACTATGATGTTCATCTCTAGTTCAGCTGTGAAGTTGGAGGAGGTCCTACATGAATCAGAGTTAGCTAGAAATGCTGGCAGGAGAGCAAAAAGCCCTTCTCTGATGTTATCCCTTGTATTTTCTTTCCAGAGTTAGTGGATATCAATTTAGGCCTTAATCTGGCATTTTTCAACCTTTCTCCTGTGTGCTTCTGTGCTGGGCATCTCCATTAGCTAGGAAGCTCTGGAGATGGCAATTTCATGGACCACTGGCTTGGGGTTGTGACCTGCACTTTAATAAATACTGCCCCAAGCCTTTCTTCTCCTGTGACCTGCTGCTTCCGCAGACCTGGGCTCTGTTTCAGGGCCACCGCTTTTTCTTTTTTCTTTCATGTGAGTGACTTACAAATGAATTTTAAATAGCCACTCCACAGGAGGAACTTCAGAACTCACGTTCCCAGGACCATGCTCTGTCCCAGCCATGCCTTCCTTCCACTCAGGAAACCAGCTCCTGTTGTCTCTAGGGCGATTTTGCACTCTTTTCCCCCCTGTATGAACTATGTGGCCCTGGGGTAGGGTCTCAAGTTCTACTTTGGCCACTTGGAGGCCAATTTATACTTTCGGGAGGCTTTAGGGAAATGCTAAGAGACTGGTGGGATGAGGGGGAGAACAAAAGCTTGAATCTTTATTGCAAGATATGTAATCTTTATTACAATATTTATTAACCTGAATGAAATGTGTGAAGCCTGGCCAATGTAATGGCACTGTAAGTGAATTATTACCAACAACAAAAGAATGGGTAGTTGGGTGCCACTATTTCCTAATCAGGCTGTACATAACCCTGAAACACAACTTTGCTTTTTAAAATGACTAGATACTATTCTCCATAGAGTTGGCAATTGAGTGCCTGTCATTTCTGTTCATTTAAGAACAGGCTGATTTTCTTTCGTTCCAGCTTATAGTTTTAATCCACAGACGTATAATTAAAATGATATCCAAATGCAGATCAAGGTTTCCTTTGAATTTGTTGTGGCTTTTGTGCTTAGGGAAGGTTGTTGCTTTGCTGTAAACCACAGACCCAGAGTAAACCTCAGCTGTGCTGTAGCTATTTTGGACGACAAGTTTCTAGTTGCTTGTGTGTAATTGCCTATATTACATCATCCTAACTATTGTGAAATGTGCAAAATACAAAGCTTATCTAATGATTCATTTCAGGTGTGCAGTTCTTTGAGCAGTAATTTTAGAAGTGGTTGGCTGCACTAAACAGATTCTCCCTTTGTTCTTGGTTTCTTCTTCAGGCTGGAGATAATTTAATGATTGATAACGACGTAGCAGAGGGAAGTGTATCGTGCACAATGTACGGCCTGACAGTCTACTTTCAGTGTTCCATAGGATGTACTTGCTTTTGGTGGAAGCAATGAACAAGGGGAGAAAAAAATTCCCTCCATATCAAATTAACTTAGCGTTAACGGAAAATGAAATTTAAATTTCCTATCACTGAGCAGCAGAGGAAAAAAAAACATATTTTCAGTGACCACAAGAATCTTGCATATGGTTTGCTCATTGGGTTTCAGTCTCTTCGATGATGGTGTCTTTTGTGATGGTAAATGAGTATAATAGAGAAGATTTTAAATAGCTGTTGTTGGATTGCATTAACCCACCCATTTTTATGTCAGACAGGTGAAATTTCATTAAGCTAAGACTTTCTGGCATTTTCTTACCAACACTAAACATTTGCAGACTAGCTAAGAGTACATGTTTACTCATCTATGGCAAGATGAGGAGTTTAATAATAATAATATTTATCCTTGGTTGAGAATCTCATATGTTGTCTACATTGTAAATTTGGCAAAAAGTCTTATAGGTAATATTTCAAGGTGGACAAAAAAAAGATAGCTTAAAACCTGAAAGGTCAGAAATAGATAAAATAATTCTGGACCTTTTTATTGCTGAATAATGAACTTTGTAAATACTGTATGTGACTATTAGATCAAATGAGAATGCATAGAGCTCAATATTAATTGGTTAAGTATCAGCTGATGGCCTGTTTGTAGGATATAATGAAATTATGTTATCAATATAATGTTTTATTGATTCCTTGGTTTACAAAATTAAATAAACATAGCACAAGCATTTGCACTGTTCAGTTGTAGCAGGGAACAGGCTTTGGTTTGGAATTTCAAAATAGAATTAAAGGTGATTGAAGCAGAAAACAGGCTGTGGCATAAGATTTCTGCCAACAGTTCTCTAAGTAACTAAGTATATCTGGGTGTTTGGGAGGAATAAAAAGCAAAGAACGGAGACTCTGGGGGAAGAGTTCCAAAATGCTTTCTTAAGGCTTATGTCAATATTAACAATTTCTTTTGTTGAGTAGTTTAGCTTCCTTTGGTATGAATGTATTCATTTCTTTCATTCTATATTTTTCTCCAGTAATTTCTTGGTACTGTTCTAGATTCTGATTAAACCTTGGTGAACAAAGCTGACATAGTCCCTGCCTTCGAGGAGTGGAGAGATAAAACCCCCACTACTGAATTATATTTCTGTGAAAGAAAAGATCATACTATAGGGGGGACTTGATGCATTCTAGGTGATAAGGGCAATCACAGAGGAGTTAGTGCTACAAAAAGGTATGTGACATGGGTCAATTGTTGAAAGCTGGAAATGAAGAGTGTGTGAAGATTCTGAGGCTTCGTTTGTGGACTAGGAGCAAGAATGTCCATGGAAGCAGAGAGAAGGTGGATGAGTGGGAAGTTTCACATGCCATGCTACTGACGTGAGGAATTAAACCCTTGGTCTCATCTCAGGGAGCCATCCTTTCCCCCCAGGTGCTGAAGTCCTGAGTCGTACACATGCTATGGGTTTACAGAGTGGAAAGGCGCTAAGGCAGGCAGGTGGTGTTAGTGCACACATTCTACTGTGAATTCTGCAGAAAGCAAATTGAGTTCAGAGAAGCTGCCATGGAAAGAATCGTTCCCAAAGTAAAGAAAGAAGGAACCTCTAGCCAGCTTCACATGGATGGTTTGTGGAGTAAGTTCATTCTCCCAGTCTCTGCTTGTTGGAACTTTTGTTGTTCCCACATATATTAAGAGTAGTGTGCATATAAGCTCTGCAAGATGTGGCTTTTGGAGCATGCAAAACTCACATTCACAATATGGAATCAGAGTAGTTTTAAGGCAATATTTATGGTTTTATCTTCTTTCTTGGCCAGTCTTGATAGGAAGCAACCTTGGACTTCCTTCTCTGCATCTTTCTTCTGGATATACAGATAGCAGGCCCGAGAGAAGAAAGGTCTCTTTTATATTTTCTCCTTCCTGTCAATGCTGCTTTTTCCCTCTGCTCCAACTTCTTTTTCCCTGTGAAGTTCTCTCAACAGTCAGCAGAGGGCGCACAGATGCACCAAAATCCAGCTTGTATTTCCCTGGCCACAGTAATTTCATTGTCTTTATCTCTTCATCTTTACATTCCTCAGAGACAGGGATGCATCTTGACATTTTCTCTTTGTAATATTTCCATTAAGGGCAGCCTTTCCCAATTTACTTTGTAAAGGTTGGCAAAAACTACTGTTTAGAGAAAAAAAAAAAAAACAAGGAAAGAATTGTGTTTCTGAGATCGGGAAGAGTGTGTGTGTGGGTGTGTGTATTTGTGTGTCTGCTGTCTGTCCGTGTGAGTAAGAGAGAAAGAGAGACAGAGACAGAGACAGAGAGACAGAGAGAGATCTTAGAGTCGCTCTTAACCCGTGTGACTTCTTGGGAAAGGACTTGTTTTGCCAATAGCAAGGCAGTCTGGGCTCCCCCTCTCTGTCGTCCCTGGGTTGTTGTCCTCACAGCAGCTGCCCTGCTTCCTGACATGTCCCAATAATGAGAATGATGTGGCCATGGGGAGATTCATCTTATTCTTCAATCTGACTTCTTCATTGAATTTTCTCCGTGCTGAAGTCCAAAGGGTATTGCCTCCTCTTAACTGTGTGCTCTGTTCACTATGCCCAAGGTCAGAGAATCCAGCTGTGGCCCATCTGTCTCCAACATCACTGGCCATAGAGAGCCATCCACATACATCTGTGACAGTTCTGAGCGTGATGTGTGAGAGGCAGAGGAGAGCTAGTTTAAGCTCTTCCAAAGATGTGTTGGCATGACAGTGCGGATGAAAGTGGAGACTTGTTTGTGTCAATGGCATAATCAGGGAAGACATCCAGGGCTCAGCTTCAGGGAGTGAGGAGGTGTGCAGCTTAGTACAATCTTCTGACAAAAGCCCACACACTTCACATTTGTCTGCCCCTAGTGCCAATCTCTTTCTGATGTCTTAACCTGACTTTTGTTCTGCTTTGCTCAATGATTCTGGTGCCACAAAGAATTGCTTGACTGGCCGTGGTTATACTGGCAAGCATGTTAATACAAGTGCAGGGTGCTTTATAAGCAACTAGTCTCATAACGACAACTACACACAGGAAGAGGCAAGGTTTAGTTTAGCATATTCAGCCTATTGTAAAGGATCAGGCACAGTTATAGCTCCTCATAAATAATGGTGATGGCTCAGAAGGGCCATTTTTCATGTAAATTTCCTTACTGTCAGTGAGTTTGGGAAAGAACTGTATTGAGAAACAGGTTATTTTTAAAAAGCAGAATGATTTCTCAATAAAATGCTTTTCAGCCTTTCCCTTTGGGGCTTTGGGATGCCCCCCTTTTCTCAAAGATCCACGTGGTCAGATTGCATGTTAGCTTGTGAACTCAGTAGAAGCAGTCTTACTTTCCATGCCAGCAAACACTATCACTCGAAACACAAAGGACACTGAACACAGTAACTGTTTTTGATGGAGCGGGTGGCGCTGCCAACTGGCTTTCTCTTGGATGGCTTCTGTACGATGGGAGCAGGATTGGGAGTGAGGCCCAGGCTACTTCTGGGGTTGTGTGGTGTAACTGAACAACTTTTTAAAAAGTGTTTGTATAGTTAGTGTCATTCCTGCCCTTTTTCAATAGACTTGCAGTCCTGGGCTGAATACTTATCCGGCTTGGTTTTGTGTCTTTGAAACAAGGGAAACTTCCAGTGACTGGTCTGGTTAATCAGCAATGCTTATTCTCTCTTCCCTACCATTCCTCATTGGGTTTGCTTCTACTCCAATACATTGGATTTCCAATCACATCAAACCTTATTAGGCTGCCTTCCATTCACAGCAGATTAGATTCCCTTATACCTCACTGCCTGGCAGGATTTTCCTCTCTACAACGTGCAGAGTACTGGGTCCCTTTACATGGTTACTGCTTGCTACCTTGTGCTCGGTGCTGTGGAGTATCAAATTCTTGTTCTCATCACCAGTCACTGGGTTGTTAATTACACCCTCGCAGATTCACTTCTCTTGCAAACTCTAATGCACAAGTGCTGACCTCACACTCAGTGCTCCAGGCCACCACATCTTCTCACAGAGTTGTTGAACTCAGTGTGCAGGGTTGAGAACTCATACTTTGGAGTCTGCGCAAGGTACTGCAGGGCTTGCAAAACTGGGGGACTAATCCTTGCCCTTGAGGGTTTACAGTTTGGTGGGGTGGAGATAGTCAAGGAAGTCTATAAAAGGAAGCACTATGTGAGTGAAGGGAAAGTGCTACTTTTACCACTTTCCTAGTAACAGTTAATTGTCATATAAGAGACCTTGGAAAGCAACTCATTACTTAGAGTGCTGACATCGCCCCCTTCCATGATGAGAAGAGAACATCATGAAACACAATTGTGTGAAAAATGGAGATTTTACCTGGTTACACTGCATGTATTGGCAGCAAGGTGCTAAAATTCTGGAGTCTCCTAATACACTCAACCCCCGCTTTCATTTGTACCACGCATATTAGAAACCATAAGGTTCTAGAGATACTCATCAGGCATAAAGCTATAAAAATTCATATCTAGACATCTCTTTAATATAGCTTCTCATTACATGCAGAGTAGGATCTAGCTTTGTCTTTTTTTCTTTTGATACCAAAATATTGTGCAATTTTATTCATCCCTGTAAGGGACATCCTCCCCACCTCCTAAAAAAGAGGAGTGAGTCATGGTTTCCACAGGCAACAGAAATGGGATCCATGCATTAACAATATGATCTTAAAGCCCAAGAGTCTCAACTTGGTGGCAAAATCACAATCTAGAATCTCACATGAGTGTAAATATTGCCTCATTCCTTCTCTATATAGCTTCTCATTCTTTGAACACTTAGGACACGCCCAGCACTGCTCCAGGCGCTTGCTTTAGGGTAGCATCTCAATAATTGCTCACTAAAAATGAGCCTTCTCTGCCTTTGCTGTCTATAAAAAAAAAAAAAACCCAAGTTTACTGGCAACAGAGGGATGTGTTTTCTGTTTCTTCTGCCAGCTCAACCAGAGTGCTTCATTAATGCCAAATTTCTAATCTGATATGAACAGTACTTATAACCTAGTCTGAAGCTCGAAATGACAAATAGCGATCTCCAAGGAAATGCAGTTTGGAGAAAGACCTAACTAATAAATAGAATTATTTGATAGTGGAATTAAATAAAATCAAAGGCTTGGATTGAATTTCTTTCTCTTTGACACCAAAATATTGTGCCATTTTCAAAATCCCAGGAAGGGAAGGAAGCAAAAGTAAGGCAAAGTAGAACAGGGTGACAGGACTGATGTTTTTGCCATCTGCTCCATCTTTCCTAACCAACCAAATATACAGAGGGTATAAAACCAGAGTATAATATCTATATTTTAATTGTAATTGCAAAATATAAAGAGATTTTGCTAGTATGGAAAAGTGACAGTGGTATTCAGAATTCATTTTTTGAAAAGCATGTTACTCTTTAAACTATGTGGGCCATAGCACTGTTTCATTAGAATAAGAATAACACATTGATCTTCCACTGAAATGTCTGACTTACTAACTTGACCAAGGTCATCACCACTTGCAGGGGGCTTTTTCTTTTCTGGGACTCCCGCGATGTGTAACGCTGCATCCGCCCAGGCTCACAAACACTCCTGATACAGTATGTACTTCTGTAATGCAGAGACTTCACATTTCATCCTCTTTTGAAACCAGGACTTATGGGTTATAGCTTCAGAAAGACAGTCAGTTCCAATCTAAACTACTGTTTCTTAGCTATGACTGATTTCACAGTATAGCTCCGCTGTCCCCCATGGCTTGTTTTTCGTTACACAGACCATGGAGTTGGTCATTCTGGATGGACACACCCCCTTTCACATAAATAGCCTTACATTAATAGCGTGGTGGTGGACATTCTGTACATCGCCTGTGACTCACATAATCGCCATGCAAAATGCATCATTCATAAATTGTTTAGTGCGACCTTTTGCACAGTAGCCCTAATTATTATTATCACAGAAGCCCAGTAAACTAGACTGGTAATTATCAGGGATTTATTTGAATGGACAGCTAAGCTATTCCTGGCAAGTTAGTCAAAGCAGTTGTCATGACAGCCATACAAATATGTCTTATGAATTGGGTTAATTAGGGAAATTAATAACTGTTATTTGGCCCCTTTTCCCAAGGTATTGCCTAAGCATTATAAAAAGGGGAGAGGTAAAGTTTAAAAAAAGTTTGCATCCCTCTTTTAAGAAAGTTACATTTTAAACTAATGAAAGCTACCCAGCCTTCAGCGGTGACTCCTGGGGAGAAACCCTTATTTTTACGGGATTTCTACTTTTGAAGGTCTCAGAGTCAGCAGGTACAAGTCACACGGAAAAAATGTCATTAAAAAAGAAGAGCTAAATTGTTGGTTCCCTGAGGCTGCAGGCTTTCATTTTAGTCACCTGTGAGAGCTCCCAAGGGAGTGTCCCTCCTGGCTTCCACTTTTGGCAGAACCCTGCTTTGTTTTTTGCACATCTAGAACTTTCTTGCCTTGCTCTCTAGCCTGTTCATTCTACCAGTTTTCTTATCTTATTTTTTCCTTCACAAAAAAGTTGTGAGTTTTTCTTACCCGGGGTTCTGTCCCTCTGAGGTTTTCCAAGTTTTAATTCTGTTGGAGGCCTTTTTTTTTAATTTAATGCCTTGGGGACATCTAACATTGCCTGGTGGTGGTTTTGCTCTTTTTTCAAAGAAAGGAAAAGGGGCTAACTCTGAAGAGCTTTCTTTTTCTCTTGCCTAAAAAGAAGTAAAGGGTAAAAGTCCAAGTTTCTTCTCTATGCATCTGAGCATATTAAGTTGTTTTCCTCCTTATAGTGCAAAGGAAAGAGAAAGGGAGAAGTTAAAAATGAAACCAGTTTTCCCAGATGAGATCTTCTTTCAGAGGATAGTATTGTTCACAAAAGAATTCAAGACTTTTCATAATGGTTTTGAATCGCAAATCAATCCCCTGGTTTCTTCCAGAAGGCAAGGAGAAGGGGTGCCAGGAGGGATAAAGGAACTGAAGACACAAATTGGACCCTTAATTTATGACAGCTCCTGGATGCCATGCTTTTTCATATAGTAACTAACTTAATCCTCTCACGGGATTATGTGACTAAAAATGGTATTTTCTTGTACAGATGAAGAAACTAAAATCTACAAAGATTAAGTAGTTTTCCTGAAGTCGTATGCTTAGAGCTAGCACAGGACACGTGGGAAATGGTGGTGGTTGGGATACTTTGAGTATCTTTGTCCTCGTAGACCAAGACTATCCTAGCTTAGGAGGCTGAGAATTGATAAAAGGTGGCTGTTCTATACCCATATTTTTGGTGTGCCCTTATGAAATTTAGAATGAGTTTTGAATATCTAGTATCATTTTTGTGTGCCTAGCCCTTTGTCTAACTCATACAGAAATTCATTCATTCTACAAATAGTTATTGAATACCTATTTCATGTTAAGGACTGTTTTCAAGGTCCCAGGAAAAGCTGTGAACAGAGCAGATAAAAATTCTTAACATCATGGTGTTAACATGCTAGTAAATGGAGAAAGAGCATAAAATAAGTGAAATACATGGTATTTTGGAAGATAAGTGCTATGGAGAAAAAGATGGCAGGAAAGAGGGAATCAAGGAAGGCTTCCGTGAGAAGTACGTTTGTTAGATTCCTCATCACTTCATGCACAGATGCTTCTTTAGCCAGGGTGATAGTTTGTTCGTTCATTCCTACCTGCCTATGTACCCTTGTATCTGACCAGGCATGGGATACACATTTAAGAACTAAACAGACATTTCTCTTACCCTGAATGAGCCTCGTGTACAGTGCAGGAGACAGTACAAAATGACTACACAGGTAATGACTTGCAGTCATGATAAAGTGATGGAAGCCAGCACAAATTACTAATAAATGCCACACACAGAGACCAGTACAAAGCTACTAATTCTGTTAGGCTAAAGGCCAAAGGCTGACCACTGAGTATTTGGTCTCTGGATTACAGTAGCAAGGACCAGTATTACATGATTACAGACCAAGTTTCATTTGGGTTAGGTTGTGTGATCTGTGATTTTGTGATTTCAAACGTCTGATTGTCATAATTAATTGCATATTGATGTCTTCAAGTCTTCAACCTCCAACCCAGTATTTTATTTTAAACACACACACACACGGCTATGATTTTCTAGAAAACAAATAAATGACTCTTTAGTTGGTGAACTGTGGGGCTACAAAACTGACTTAAAAAGAGGAAAAGTTAATGAAGGTAATGGCTGATTTTCAGAGCAGAGTGTCTATTTGTTCTTTCATTTTGCCCTGAATCTTCAAAACCCCCTAAAATGAAAGATTATAGGATAAATGCATCCTTTTTATTTTTAGACCACGGAGAGAAAAGTATTTTAATGAGGAAATACATTATATTATTCTCCTACAAACCAAGGGCTAATAGCCTGGAACTGGTACTTTGGCTCCCTAAAAAGTCCAACAAGACAAGCCAATTATGGACTCTGAAACATTTTTATTTTTAGTTCCTTGTAATAGCGATTCATTCTCTGCTATGCTACATTAACTGGGAAACAAGTTGAAATGAGAGTTTTGGCACCTTTAGAATAATTGAGTATATTTACCCAATTCTTAATAGTGTAGAGAGGTTAGTGAGTGGGGGGTAGAGGAGCAAAAGGAGAGGGAAGGGGAAAGTACACCCAAGAGAAGCATGGTTTTCTAGAAAGTCATGACTTTCAAATTGACATCAGTTTAGATAACTTTTATTCCCTTCAGTTTCGTTTTAAGTAGACAGCATTTCGGTTATTGATGCCTATTTCTGCCTTCGTGTGTGTGATGGGGTGTGACGCTGGTGAGCAGGAGTAATTAGCCATTTACAAATGGAGAGGGCAATAGTTCCAGTTGTGACATCATCCATCTCACTGTCTCTGGGGGACCCCAGTGGAGCTCAACACCTGGGCACACTGGTAACCCCATCCGCAGCTCCCTTTCCTTTCCAGGAGAATTTCTATTGTTCTGGAGGCCTGTTCCTTTTGCTTTTCATCTACTCTCCTTCCTTTTTCATTGAGGAGCTCTGCCTGCCTCTCTGATGTTCTTTTTGGGTGCTCCAACTCAGTGCCAGCGTGGAGTGCAGCTTGGACATGCCACCATGGAAGGAGGGTAGAAATTCTATGAGGGAAGCAAGTTGAGGTTAAATGAACTACTCAGAAAATATCATTCCAGGCCTCCTGAATGCAACGTAGGGTTATTAGCCCCTCTGAACTCTGTATTGCTCACGTAACATCTGGAGATTTAAGTTCAATTCTGGATGTGTTATTTTTAAGTGAAACACTGACAGACTACTGGAAGCTTCCAGGAAGGTTAAAAAGCTGTTAAAGGGCCTGGAGACCATGTCCTTTATGAGCATTATTCATATTGCTTAATTATGATGCAAAGTAGAAGTTACGTATAATATGAAAGCCACTTACGTATAATTGAAAGCCACGTCACAGTTGGTCTGCGCTGGGCAAACGTCTTGAAACGAGGAGAGTAAAAGTAAAATGTCACAAAAGCATAAGACATTCTTCTTAATGCTTGGATTGCGAATTAATTACTCTGAGTAAAAATATACATACTGTTTGAATCCAACATTTTTCACATATTCAGCATGGAACATCATTCAGGAAGGAGTTAATGCTGTTGAAAAACCTTAGCTGTGACTTGTTTTCTTCTTAGGAGTAGTCAGAACATGTAGTGGGAAATTCTGAGATTTTCTGACATTTTGAAATCTCTTTTCCTAAAATGTGCCTAGAGTAATAATAAATAATAAGAATTCCAAATGACAGAGGAGTGATAACTTATGAAAATAAATTTTCAAAAGGTAAAGTTCATGGCATGGCTGACCACCATAGGATCTTTATTGTTTTAAAAACACAGGGAGAGAGACCATTCATACCTTTATTTATTCATTCTCTCTGTGCTGATGCGTTATTCATTAATTTTTTTAAAGCACAGGGGAGAATATGGTGTTGGGGGGGGAGATAAAAGTATTCTTTGTTTGCACACATACAGTGTGTACATTGTTGCTTTAAGGCCTGTGATAATAGAAAGTCTGACTTCAGAGTCATCTGTGCTTTGTTATACAGGAAGAGAAGACACAGAAACATTATTCTAGCAGTTTCTGAAGAAGCCAAGGTGTTTCTGGTTTCTTTTTGTGCTCTTCACTCTCTTTGGGACGCTGGTTGTGATTAAATCTCCAGGACTCCATACTCAGCTGGTGGGAGATAGGGAGGACCTAGGACTCTGGTAGCACCTGGAAGGCAGGAGGGTGAACCCATGATTTCCAGCTTCTTCCAGAGAAGGGCACAGTGGCAGGTGATCAGAAGAGGATGGGAACGTGGGTTTAAATACTGACATCCTTAGACTCCATAAAAGGAGAGAGGAAAGTGCCTGCTCTGCTCTGGAGTGTGCAAGGTTTATGGTAACCTCTTTTAGTAGCTTGCAGAGAAAGTGGGTCTGAAGTGCTGAGCAACAGTGAAAGTCTCCCACTACAGGCTGCTGTAGGAGAGAGTTCCATCTTTCCTTCTGATCTCTGACAAGTGGGCCAGGAGAAGTTCTAAGAGGCTATCCGAACTAGGTTCGACTTGTCTCAGGACTCATCTTTATGCAAGGCTGCAAAGAGAATTTGAAAGTCATGAACGCCTGACCACTGGAGAAAACCTTTACTGGCTCAAAAATAAGTCTCTGTGGTTTAATTAGCTACCCCTTCGGACATCGATTTTTCTAGCACTTGTATGCTGAATGCAACCTGTCTTCCGAACTTCACAGAACAGCCAGTCCAAATCCGGCTGGATTTGTGACTGTGGGGAAGTTGCTTGATTGTATTAAGCATGGCTTATGTTCTTTCTCTTCCCTGACACTCATATGTAACTTGCAAAATCAAGAGTAGGAATTAGAGAGAAGCAAACTCTTCCCCACAAAAGCTTTCCCTCGGTTCATCCCCTTTAGATCATATGTGTCTGGAGGCAGTGCTGATGGCCGCTTTACCTGGGGGGCTGCTTCAGTGGCTGTCCCCTCTGTGTCCCACATACACTGTCATAACACTGACAACACTACTTTGTAATCGTCTCTTCCCTTAACTGTCCCCGATGCTAGTAAAGTGAGACGCTTGAAGGCAGGAGTGGAATCTGATTCATCTCCATACACCTAGCATCTACCAAGGGGCCTGGTGGTGTATGTCGAATTGAATTGGATCATTTAGACCCTGAGCTGTTGTTGCTGCCATTTGTCCTGCAACGTTTAGTCAAGGACAGCCAGGGAGCATGAGACAAATCTTCTCAATCATGGGGAGGGCTCTGAATGATCTCTTTTTCCTTTTGTGCCCCTTCTCCTTGCTTCCATCTACCATTTCCCACTACCAGCTGCTTACAGTTTATGTGAAGAAAGATCTTAAGCATATTGCAGGGTGTTCTGTGACTTTTCTGTCTCTCCACCCAGGGCTGATGGCTTTGTCATCATGTTATTCAGCCTTTATATAGTACAGTGAAATCTGATTAATTGAGACTAACTTGGGGGAAGGCCAGTCAGAATTATAGAAAAGGGAATGCAATTTTATTACTTTCAAGTTCATAGGGTAATAAGGAGTAGACTAACAAAGCTCTTGCCAGGAAGTTTTGCCAAATAGAAGTCCTTGGACCTGCTTTAATGAATAAATAAGAATGATGTGCAATTAACATATTTATTGTTTGTAAATTGCTTCTAAAGTGCTTAAAAACAATTTATTCTCTTAAGTAGTTTAAACACTTCCCTTGTAATCTTGTTTACACCATCATTTGCCCAGCAAACCTTTTTAAAAACAGCTACAGCAGTGTAGCTCTATCAGAATGATCACCAAATATGAATGAGTGCTGTCTGAACTACAAAGGTATGACTCCAGCATGGTGAAGCCAGCCAGCCTGAGAATAATGCCTTGAGAAATAGGCAGAGCAGAGTCCCCCTTTCCAACTGAGTTGTTGTCGGCCAACAGGAGCAGGGGCTCGGGTTAGTTGATCATGCCCTTTAAGGGAGGAGAAAATTTGTCTCACTAGGAAGCGATACTTGCCATCTTCCTAGTCCCCCTTAGTGGTGTAATGCCGGTTTCCACGGAGGCAGTAAAAATGAGCACATTTACCTTTTGGATAATTTCACTATGATCAAATAATCCCCAGTGGGCACAACTAATAGAAGATACCGTATTTTGATTGCAGTTTATCTCTAGCAATTATAGATGAGCAATTTAAATGGCAACAAAGCAAGTCATTTGCTAGAATGAGGCCATATTTCACGAAGCTTTATCATTCGCCTTTCTCCGGGTCATTCAGCTGAAGAGTCTGTTTCCTTGGGTGGATCATACGTCCTCTTCCTACAGTATCCCTAGGAACAATTACTTTTCTTAATGACGGGATATTGACAAAAATGATTTACAAACATCATTCGCACTAAATTTCACTTTTTCCTCCCACAAGAAATTTAGTTGATGGAACTTGACCGCGATAGATTTTCTCTTCGGGGGCTTCTTAGGCGAATTAACAGGAAGGAACTGGGCAAGAGGAAAGGAATGAGCCCTGGCCTGGGTATTAGAGAATTGAGTTCTAAACCCATACCTGGGTAACTAATAACTGTGTTATGTTGGGTGTACTCATGAGGTTCCTGGGGCCCATTTGTTGTCTTCAATATAGTGTGTTTCTGCGTGCGTGTGTGTGTGTGTGTGTGAGAGAGAGAGCAAGCGAGTGAGAGAGCGAGCGAGCGAGAGAGAAGACAGATTAGATACTCTCTACAGTCTTTCTGAATTTTAATGCTCAGTGGATATGTGATTCTGTGATGGTCATGAACTCAAAAGGAATTTTTCAAAGCCTTCAGTGGACAGCACTGCATTGTCAGTTGCACTAAGGATTTCAAGAATCTTTCCAAATGACCACATTTGGCAGTAAAGCAACTGAAGGCTCTATCATGGTCTGAAGAAATAATTAATATTGCATAAAAGAATGTTCTTTTCTAATTTATGAAGGCTAGATCTCAGAAGGGACTATAGATTGAAAGCAAAAGCAATGAGTCAGTCAATTGGGCTTCCATTTCCTACTGCTATAGCAGGTCCCCTGGTCTGGAAAGCAAAATTCTTAGACTCTTGCTCTTTCTCTGCCAATAATTAGCTATTTGATCTTGGATTCAAAAGCCTCTCTGAGCCTCAGTTTTTCCATCTGTTGAAAAGGGAAAGCAACATCCTGTGTGTTTACTTCTTAAGAATATTATGGCTGTTGGAAAAAAGCATATTCAAAGCTTTGAGGGGAAAAAAACCAACTAAAACAAGATGCTATTTAAGCAAATAATTTTTAAAATGGGGCCATTGAGATAAACAGTCCTACAGGTGTGTCTCATTGTGCTAGTTTGTAAAACAGCCTCTTGAAAAGTGCAGATTGCATCACGCTCATTAGAATATATTATACACTGGCATCTTAATATTAATAAACATGGGGTTCTAATTTTTTAAGTTTGTAAATGATACTTTGGATGGATGAAAGAGATTACAACAGAGGAGTGGGAGACAAAGTTGGTTGTTGGCTTTGGGCCATCTTCCCTACTGTCTAGATTTTGAAAAATATTGACACAAATAAAAGTCAAGGAAACACAGCAGATTTCTTGAAAGGGCTTTGCAAATCTTACATCTCTAATTTCATCCTTGAAGGAGACAAGTGAACTCTGCCTATTTTATAGACAGGACTAACATCAGCTGGCATTCAATTAGCAAACAGTAGGTGAGCACCTTCTCTGTGCCAGGAAGAGTGACAGGCACAGAAGCTACAGAAACTACAACGTGCTCCTTGCCCTTGAGGGGTTTCCATCCTACAACACAATGTGTTATGTGCTGTGATCGAGATAATTATACTCCTTATATTTCCCTTAGGTTACCATGTATGTCACATTTCACAACTGGGGAACCCCGCTTCTCAGGCAGCACCATCCAATGGAAGTTATGTGATGATGGAAATGTTCTGCACGTGTGCTAGTATGGTAGCCGCTGCTCGTCTTTGCCATTTGAGTGTTTGGAAGGAGGCTACTGTGGCTTAAACTTTAATTATGTTCATGTAAACTACATATGTCTACACGGTACAGAATGTGGTGTGGGAGATGTTGAACCGCACGGCTCTAAGGAGTGTAGCATGCTTCCACAGTCAGCTCCAGGGCGGTGCTGACTGACTTTGGCTCTTAGAAAGCCTTGGTCAAGCAGCCTCTGGGCTTCCACCCTGTTTTTCTATCCCCATTCTACACTGGCCTTTGAATGGCTCATTTCCAGCTGATAGTGCTGAATTATGCATGCTAATGTGCTTTACTTAACCCTGGGATGAGGTTTTCAGTCTTTCTTTCTTTCTTTCTTTTTTTTTTTTTAGAAAAGATATTCCGTGTCCGTTCAATCATAACAGAGGGAGGAAATGGGGCGAAGGAAAACTAATTTATAAAGGCTTTTAAAATATCTCAAATCTCGCCTCTCACTTAATTTCAGACGGTGTGAGGTCATTTCAACTGAGTTCAGTTCTCTGTCTCTTACACACACACTCCAGCTAAGACGTCTGCTGTGGGATGGGCTCTTATTCCTATTGAATCTGCAACAGGAAAGTAGGAAAGTTGACTCTATGTACATATGCATGTTTATACATGTATATATACACGTATTTATTATATATACTTTTTAATCTCACACACAAAACAATATAATTCACATTATTTCTTCTTCTGATATGGATAAATAGGGAGAGAATGAAATAAAATATCATGGTAGGAATCCTCAGAAAGAAAACTATTCATATGTTGGTAGTGAGAAATGGAAATTCCAGAGTAACTGAGTTTATGATCTGGTAACAAGAGCTGTCATTTATCTGGTAATACTGAGTTTTAGAAAGCACTTGCACTGGGGCTTCCCTGGTGGCCTAGGGGTTAAGTCTTAGCGTTCTCATATCTATGGCCTGAGTTCAATCCCAGGCCAGGGAGCTAATGCACATATGGCGCAGCAGACCTTTCCTGCCTCACCTGCTGCCCCCCTCAGCAGTGCAGTTCAGTAGATCTGCCTGTTCTGTTCCCCACTCTGTCTCTGGTGAATCCTCTCACTCCCACACCTCTGGCCTATACCCCAGTTCTGTACAATAACAAAATGGTCTATTTAAAAAGAAAGTACCTGCACATACATTACTTTGATCCTCATAACAACTCTGTAAGGTAGTTAGGGCAGGTGTTATTTCCATTTTCCAGATTAAGAAATTGAGGTTTATAGAAGCTCAGTGATTTGTTCAAGGTCACACAGCTAGCATGCACTTTTCCTGGTTTTTATCTTGCAGAATCTTTGGAGACTTTCTAGGTTTTTTCTTTGAATATTCTGTGATCCTTTTTAAGATGATTACCATCTGTGGGAGGCACCAAGATAACAATCTTCCCCTCACAAAATCGGGTGTGTGTGTGTGTGTGTCAGAGAGAGAGAGAGAGAGAGAGAGAGAGAGAGGGAGAATGAGAACACTAAGATATGACTACCCACACTTGTTCTTACTTGTTTAAGTGCAAACAAAATGTCTTTATGTTGTTGTTTTTAATCAAGTAGACACAAGTACAGAGCAGACCAAGATGAGGAGTGAGTGTGTCAGTTTCAGTTGTGAAGAATGTGGTCTATTATTAAGAATGAATGGAGAAGGAGGTGTGTGAGAGCATTTGAAAGACTGCCCAGGAGAATGCTAGGGAGGGATGAAACAGAGAACAATGTGGGGAAAGGAGGTTAGAAATCACCTGCACAGGTTGAGGGGTATAACTGCCTGACACGGTATGGTATTATATTTCTGACAGTGTTAATTTTTTTTTTGACAGTTAAGTTTGGAATTGTTCCTGGTTTTGGCTGCTGGGAGTCTGATGGCAGAGGAAAAGTGAGGAGTTCCCCCTCATTATTTCTTAATCTTCCTGCAGGAGGAAATTGCTCTAGTTGTGTTCACCGCCCTTGAACCTGTCATGTTTAAGCAGGCTAGGATATTTTTTTTTCCTCCCAAATAGTACACTCAGTCAGCCAGTCCTAATTACTTCTATTTCATTGCATTTTCCAGGATCCTAATGAGGTGTGGCCTAATGGTGTAAGCACAGGATCTGGAGTGAGAAATCTTGAATTCTTGTTGCAGATACAACACTGCTTCTGTCTAGTAGAGGGCAAGTCTCTTAACATGTTCTGTCCTGCTATTAAATGGGGTTAATAATATTTATTTAGCTTATAAGGGTAGGAGGAGGATTAGCTACTTAATGTTGGTTAAAATGCAAAAAAGAAAAGAGATGGGAAGTTTTGCGTATTATGTCTGTTTCCAAATGCTAATTCTTTCAGGTTATTAGCAGGAGGCACCTGCTCTGTTGCAGTCATTAAACCCCTCACGGAAGTCTTGCTGGCTAGATGAGAAATGTAATTTTTCAGTTCTGTGCCACGAGCGCTGTAGAAAACATAGCTGCCTTCAGCTCCCGTCCCCAACTTGGGTGTCTGTGTTCTGTCCACTTAAAAATATCACTCTCCTTGCTGAATAATATTCCACGATGGAATATTATTCATCAATGAGAAATGAGAAATTAGGGGCATTTATAGAAACATGGATGGAACTAGAAGGAATTCTACTCAGTGAAACAAGTCAGAAGGCAAGAGAAAAATATCGGATG
>JAGFMF010011853.1:1979807-2048000 GCA_019455555.1 Galemys pyrenaicus | reverse complement strand
AGGCCAGAGGGTGCACAAGGGACTGAGGTGATGGTGCACGGGTGAAATGGTGGTGGGTACTCCCTGGGGACTGCAAATGATGTCAAATATAACTAATAAAAAAAATAAATAAAAATATTACTCTCCTTTATGTTTTCTCAAAGGTTTAGTCACATTTCCCTTTCCTGAAATCTTGTTATTTACTGTTAGTGGTGCAGAATGTGGGGGGTGGGGGATGAAATGATCCCTTTTTATAACAGCTTGTTAAACATTCTGGAATTCTTTGTGGTAAACGGTTCCACATACATGCAGGATGCTTTAGTAATTGCGGTTCTGTTGGAGCATTGCATAAGTGTATTACAGTTTCTAATACTCCGATAATTTCAGCTTTGCCAGG
Organism: Galemys pyrenaicus; assembly: GCA_019455555.1. Taxonomy (NCBI): domain Eukaryota; kingdom Metazoa; phylum Chordata; class Mammalia; order Eulipotyphla; family Talpidae; genus Galemys; species Galemys pyrenaicus. The sequence goes on along the minus strand of JAGFMF010011853.1, from coordinate 2,047,624 downwards.
TGTAATTATGGCTTTACCAGCACTCTGTTTTCAAATCAGCTCAAATTCTAAACCTACCTTCACTGCCCTCCTCCCTGCATAAAAAGAGAAGGTCTATTAGGATTTGAGAGAGCAGGTAGGAAATTTAGAGAATGAGTACACATTTCTATTACTTCCTTGAATCCGCTTCCCATTGCTTCTTGTTTATGGTTCACGAAGTGATGCCGAAGTGTAAGCTGTATATTGCCTCTCCCACTGATTTGCTGCAGTGCCTGTTTAAGTTGTGAGAAACTGGAGGCTCCAGTGGATTTCCTTTCGTTTGTAATCATTTTAACAGAACCAAATGCCCTTAATTTAAGCCATAGTCATAATTAGAGGGTTGCCCATGTTAAGCAACCATGGAGTCCGATTTTGAGAAATGTTGATTGTGCCTCATTAAATTTGAAATTAGTACTTAAATAATCTGTTTATATTTCATGACAGTAAATATCAGTGGCTGCTGGAATTGACTCTAGGCATTCCAGTTAACTGCAACACCCCTCTGTTTGCCATGGCAGTAATCAAAATAGCTGCACCAGAAGAGAACTACAGATGATTTCATTGACCACGAACAAGAAAATGATCTATTATATTGTATCTAATTAGAAAACATCAATATCAGAGGCTAATGCATTCACTGTTTTTAAGATGGTATATTACCCGATTGTTTTTTGTCTGCATGATCACATATTATGGGCTTGAGCAACAAGCTGATACAAGGGAAATGAATTTACAATCATATGCCAAAGGCTATTACTCCTTCACTCTTAAATAGGCTTGTGGAGGCATCTGGGTTTTAAGTGATGTATAATATAATGAGATTGGGGTCGGAACTGGATTTGGGGGTGTTGTTTTGGCCCACAGGCACAGGGCCACCCGCTACTTTCCCTCCAAATATTTTGAAAGCCTTTTCAGTTGAAGGGACTTGCTCAAAAGAAATTGTACTCTGAAGGCTACAGGGCTCCCTAGCTGTTGAATAGCAGAGAACTGAGGTGCTGGTAAAACAGAATTTAGCAGAAAGGATTGGACCAGCTCAGGTTCTGAGGGAGCTGGACCTTCTCTGAGCAAGAAGAGCTCAAATATAGGCTGGATTCAGGAGAGCCCAAAAAGTGGATCCTGGACCACTGTCTGTAGGTGGCCCTGTGTTGGTTTTTATTGTCAGGTGGGTCAGCGTGACCAAATCACAGCTTCTACAGTTACCGCTATTTCCTAAATCATTGCCAGTCATTTTAGGTCACCTTCCAGTGGTGGTTGCCAATGTCTCTAATGTGATGGTCATCAAGGTTCCAGGGAAAACAGTGGCTCATTCCTGGATCCCTTGGACAGCATCACTGGGCCTTCCACCTAGATCTGGCTAAATATTTCCAGTTAGTGTGTGCCAGATTTTCCCTTTGTCTAACTGCTTGACTATACTCCTCTGACCCATTCACTGAATGTAGCCAAGAAAGTCGTTCTGAGCAAAATTGGTATAAAGCAGGCTAATCACTTCCCTGATGTTACAATCTTGTGTGTGCTTTCCATCTCAGTAGTAGAGAATGCCAAGAACAGAGCTCCTGGGGATTTTTCTTGTTGTCCTTGTTTTTGTGGCATGTTCTAGCTGAGTCAGTATTTAATGTGGCTGTAGCACTTAACCTGTGTGTTTGTTTTTTTGGCTGTTTAAGGGGGCAATAACAGTTGGCACCTGCTTGTAAAGTACTTTGATATTTGGGGATGAAAGACACTCTCTGCCTGCAAAATAGCTTTAATGTGCTGTAGTTACATATTTGGGGACGGTGATTGGACTCCAGGGTTTGTTCCACTGGCAAATATGGTTAATAGCTATTTACTTCTCAGGTTGGGTTCTGTTTATGTGGGATGAGATTCTGTGACTCATGTGATTGGATTCATCATTTTATTTACTCTTCAGCTACTTTCACGCACACTGAGGTCTTGTTGATTTTGCATTTGTATGTAGAATAGGCATTAACTGGGTCCTGAGAGCTTTTTATAGGTAGCTACTATTTTGGAGTACACTATATCCCACAAAGGACTTAGAAAAGGATCTCAGAGCCTGATTCACAAACCTCTGCCTATCTGTTTGATGGCATGGTGCTTAACTGAACTTTCAGCAGGCTGTTTGCCTCTGAACTGCATGGATTCCTGCAGAAAGCTGCTAGGTTTCTCAAGGAAGTCTTTGTGGTAAAATTTGCGACAGGCTTGCTCTTCTAAAGGCACAACTGTGACTCAATCAAAGATCAAGGCAGAGAAAAGCGTTTTCCCTAGGCTGCCTTTGTCACCTCTAGGTAGTCTGACCACATCAATGGTGTCAGTGCAATTTTAGGAGTCATGATGAAAGGCACCAAAGAGGGGGAACTCTTTCAACTTGACTTGTTGGATGTTAACCACATGGCCTGTATTTCCCGTTGATAGCCTTGTCCTGGAAGTCATTGGAATCCTAGAGTTCTCTTCTACATGTAGAAAAGTGACTGCTGCACTGTCAATCTGTGACTCAGGGGTCTAGAGTCAGGCAAACCTTTATCTTCTCTTAGAAACTGTATCTATTCTGGCTTGGAAACAGTATCATGCATCCCTACAGCCATTCATAGAGATGTGGCAGGAATGATGCATGATGGGCAAAAAATCACCCAACCATGTTATCTTATCCCTGGCAGTTATATCCAGACTACTGTGCATTTATAAGGCACTAGTTGGAAGGGAGGACAGAGGAAAAATTGTACCTAAAGAAGAAGGCGGTATGCAGAATGGATGCTATCTGGAGAAGCAAGACCACTTTGGCCTAATAGATTTGGCCATCTGTTTTACTTGTGATAGTAGTCTCATTCTTAACTGTCCTGTATCTTCTCTGGTCATTCATTGATGCATCCCATGGATATTTGCTTAGTGGACAGCATTGGATCATTCTGGATCCCTTGGATAGCATCACTGGGCCTTCCACCTAGGTCTGGCTAAGTATCTCCAGTTAGTGTGTGTCAGATTTTTCCTTTGTCTAACTACTCGACTATACTCCCCTGACCCATTCACTGAATGTAGCTATGAAGAGAGCCTGTAGTCCAGTTGGAGAGATGTATACTACACATGCAATAATCATACAACTCGAGGAGGAGTATAGCTTCATCACACAGTCTGTACACAAAATTCTGAGATAATGCTAAGCAATATGGGATGATCAGCGATGTAGAAATTGAAATGAGGGAAATTAGATATGGGAGAAGTGGAGGGACTTGGATTAGATGACTGCTTAGCTAAAAATTTAATACTAAGTGCAACAAAACCCTCTGTAATGGCTCCTTGAACCCTTGAAAAGAGAAGAACTATGGTGTATATAGTGGGTGGGAAAAATCATCTACATAGAATTTTATAGAATGGACTGGAGCAAAAGGTAAATGGAAATGAGGAAATAGTGGCACAAGGCGATAAAGGCTGAGGCATTGCAGCTGAAGGGACAAAAATACGACCTGTTTCTAAGATCATTAAGAATTTTATAACCATTTGATAGGAGAGGGAAGTTTTCTGCATTTTCTGCATTGATGGTATGGGTTTGTGTATGTGACAAATACAATGGCCAAATCTGCCTATAGGTGTCACCTGCTCTCATTAAGCCATTAGGGTGATATTTATTGTATAAAGTAGCAGTGAACTTCTTAAAATTGTATTCCATGGTGGCCTTTGCACAAACATATGTATGTGTCTGCATGTATAAATGTGTCAGTCTCCTGTGTGTGTGTGTGTGTGTGTGTGTGTGTGTGAGAGAGAGAGAGAGAGAGAGAGAGAGAGAGAGAGAGAGAGAGAGAGTGAGTTTCAGATTTTTCTGACATTTTAACTGTCCCTAGTAATAGGACCATCAAGTTCTTGTGGGTACAGACCATGTCTTTTTTTTTAGATTTATTTATTTATGCATTCAAGGACTGGGGTCCAGGCCAGAGGTGCAGGAGGTGAGAGCATTCACCATAGAGTGGGGAGCAGAACAGGTGGATCTACTGAAATACACTGCTGAGGAGAGCAGTGGGTGAGGCAGGAAGAGTCTGCTGTGCCATGTGGGTCAGTAACCTGGCTGGGGATCGAACTCTTGCTGCAGTGGCTACTGATAGCTTGATTGTGCTGAGACTTAACCCCTTGCATCACCAGGAAGGCCTCATGTCTTTTTTTTTTATCCTCAAGGTTTAGTGCATGTGTGTTGAATAGATGAATGAATGAATTAAATAACCCAAGTCATTTTGTTTTAGAATGCTAGAATTTTTGCAGCTTGTAGGGAACGTTGGCATTATTCAGGTTATTCCCTGCATTTTGAAGAGACAAATGAAGGCCTTGAAAGGAGAGAGTGGTATATTCAAGGCCATCAATGAGTCAGTGACTAACGTGGGAGGGGAATTCAGTTCACCCTATTTACTACACTACCTGGTTTACTGTAGTGAGATCTGTATGTGTGTAGGGGAATTACAGCTACAACGTGTGCAGGCAACGTTAGGGGGAGCTTATTTGGCTTATTTTCCAGTTCAGGGTAAATATGAGCTTTCTAGTGATAGCAACACTGGGGATGGTGCCTTTTATTCCATCTTCACTAATTCCTGCTTCAGCTGCTGTTGTCTGGATGGAGATGAATCTTTGAATATACATTCTGGCTGGAGGCATGTTGGCTTTATTTTTATATAGAATTTACATTTTCATTTTGATGTGTTGGGGATAGGCAGTAGGAAAAAGCCATTTGTTAATTCACTTCCTAAAAATGTCTTTGTGCAGAGATGCCATTTGAACATCCGAAATAGCAGTCACTTTTAGAAAAGGTTACGGGTCTTTTCATCATTCATCAATAGGCACAATTATAATTGTTAGAAGTCAGCAGTGAAAAAAGAACCAACATTTGAAGATCACTTTGCTGTGCATCTGAATAGGGATTCTAGTTTTCCTGTTTGTATTGCTCAAGTGACTAAGAGTTAAAAGTTAAAATATAATAATTAGCAGATTGCAGTTCTAATGTTTCTCAGTTTGATGGGAAATATAACATGTGATTTTAAATGACTGTTCATTTTCAAACAAAAACCTTAAGTTTTTCGGAATCTCTGTTTTCATCTCAGTATCTGTAACTTTTGTTGTTGCTCTGTGGAGTGACCTGGGGATTTGTGCCTCTGGGCAAAGATTCAAATCTGGGAGATCTGCATTTATTAGACTTCTCTCTCCTTAGGGTTGAAGTCCTTCTTGGTGATGAATGTAGTGCTGAGAGAGTTATAGTCACTTTTTCTGAGACTAGGGCACAATTCAGTGAACTGTAAAAGTAATGCAAAATGACAATCAAAGTAGGGCATTCTGGTACCTTGGAGGCCTGACAAAGTGGAAGTATTTGACTTCTAATGTGCCAGACTTATTAATGTAGAGAAAAAACAAAGGATACACCCCACCCAGATAAGAACCTCAGCTATCCGGAAAGGAGCTGAGAAAAGAAAGTAGTAAACAAAGGCCTCTGAAGGTTTAGAATAACCAAAGCCAAAACCTAAACAATGCACTCAAGTCCCTGTATTAAGAATCATGTCATTTCCCTTTAAGATCAACATTTTCTACCCAGAACTTACTCTTATTTTCTACATTATTCTAACAAATATAATGATAATGTTTTCAAGAATACAATAAAGTATCAAAATTGAAATGGGAAAACTGCTTTTGATATACTAATAGCACTGTGAAGTAACGACATTCAGTGTTTGAAAGCCACTGAGGGACGTATGTTACAAATTAAGGGCCAAAACTCGAAACACACATACTTTGGGGTCAGTGAGTATATACAGGCAAAACTGCCCTGATCAAGATTTATGTTCAGAAAGGTGCTTCTAAATTACCAATAAGCAACAGAAATGAGGCTAAATGGTGAAGGGTTTGGGCTATCTAAAAAGCTCAGCAAGCCAGAAGCATTGATTCTTTAGGTTTTTAGAAAATCAAGATTTTATTACTCTGAAGCCAGGTCTGCTCTCAATGAATTCCTAGGATAAAGACTTCTAATTAGAGAAAAGATAGTGGAGAAATATTTTAAGTGATTGGAAAAGTGACTTCAGCTACAACTGAGACTAGAAATACAAGTTTGCATTAAACCCATTTTTTAATGTCAAAATTAGGTTTTTCAGAAGCAAATGTTGTTCTTGTCTTTTTGCTGTGTTCCTGTGTTAACTTGACTGTCTCATTAGAGATGGGGACATTTCCTATTGAAATTAATGTGACATTTAGAAAAAATTTCCCCTCTCAAATGTTTCATGTTATTTGCCATTTAGAATACTTAGTGAGGGGATTGGAATACTGTCAAGCAAGTTTTGATTAAATAAGGCCCAACGAGGAGCTAATACATTCATGCAAAAACAAAAAGGTCTTTTATTACTTCTTAAAAGGTATATTTCTGCTGTGGTTCTTTACTGTACATTGAGATGACCTTGGCAGATAATCTGCCAGAAGTGGTGCCATCTTCAAAATAGCTGGGCTTGTCTAAGAACACACAGAATGTCAGGTCAAAGCCCAAGGCCAGTCCTTTGCATTGGACATTTCCCCACTCTGGATATACATTAGAAGTTCCTTAGAAGTTTCAAAAATCACCAATGCCTGACCCCCACTTTCTCCTTCAGAATTTTTGGAGTGGGACCTTGGCAGTGGTACTAAAATCACCACCAACAAAGTGATCTGGTTGATTCTAATGTGCACTTACAGCCGAGAACCACTGCCTTAGGACATGTAAACTGTTCATTAAGAAAAGATTGTTTCCTTTTTCAGGGAGGTCTGAGTCTTACTTCTTTTTCCACCTGAACTGTGGGAAAGTATATTTTCATGCACAGGAGCTGGGTTTAAGCACACACCTCGAGTCAGTATGAACAAGAACACTTGATGTCAATATATATAGACCCAGAAGAGACTATTTATGGCCAGTTAGCTCAGTTGTTTAGAATGTAGTACTAATGAGGCGAGAACAGTGTTTCTCATCCAATTAGAACAATTCTGTCGCATAGGTTGTTCCGGTAACTTCAATCAGCCACAGCTGCCTCACAAAGAGACCCATTACGAGCCAAAAGACAATGGATGGCTCAGCATAGCCCCTCCACTATGGGGCGGTCAGTTCTCGGAAGTTGTCTTGTGACCAGTAGTTCTAGTTTTGTGAGGATGCAGCATGGGACATCTGCCCTTTATACTTTATGCTGTTTTGAGGAATGTGATATTTACAAGAATGGGTGAGTTACTCTTTGAGACTATACAAAGGAGAATGATAGGAAGGTGATGAGCTTCAGTGATCCTCTCTCATTTCTAATGGGAAATCATGTCTGGCATGTCTGCCCAGGTTAACGAGTCTGGCTCCCAAGCAAGCCTCTAGACCTGTTTCTTCCTTTAAATGCCTGTGAGTGGGGATCCTCATGCTAAGATATTTTATTTCCCTAGGACCAAGAAGTAGTATAGTCACTAGGGATAAAAAAAAATTGTATGTTTTTCCTGACTTATCCAAACCTGTAGCTCTGGCACCATGCCTGGAGGTCAGGTCTCCACAGAGCTCTATATTTGGATGCCGTCCTGTGCAAAGCTATGCAGAATATTCGACTTGAAAACTGGCTTCTCGACATTACCTTGGGATGCTGAACATGCTTTTCCTGCAGAGCCAGTGTCCTCTTGGTTTCATTTTTATGAGTCTATGTGTCTTATCTATTAACTTTCTTGAAAAAGTGATTTAGCAGGTTTGGAGGTGGAAATGGAATGAGTGCATGTTTCTGTTTCATTGCCTGAAGTAGGTCAAATCTCTGATCCAACGAGGGGTTTCAGGTTCTGTAGAAAGCAGGGACAAGGGTCCGCACCCTTCACCATGCATCATAAGTGCAGCTGAAGTTACCATTTGGATGCATGCTCTGTTTTCCATATTTTAAAGTGGAGGAAAGTGAGGTGCACAAATTAAGTAATTTGTACAAAGTTGCACAGGGAGGCTAATATTTAAACTTCAACTGCTAAATCAATTCCCTGCTTTTTGGAGGGTGGGGACTTCTACTTCTTATATATTGCACTGAATATCACAGATTAACACATTTACCCAATACCTTCTAAAAAATTAATTCGAGAAATGCTTGTTGCTTGGCTGACTGATGGATAACCTCTTCCATAATACTTCCAGCATCGTATTCCCAAAGCTGCTTCAAGTTTTCATCCTCCTGTAATTATGTTTGCAACAATTTCAGCATCCATTTTCTCATGAACAAATTAGAAATGAATTGACCCTTTGAATTGTACTCTCCCAATCCATTCCTTGCAATAGAATGAAAACTTACTGTGGTTTACATTACTGGAGATTTTATCCTCTAGATAAAAGTAGTGTGGGTGGATATTGTACAACCCGTCTTCAAATGAGGGGCAGGTTGGGTGGGCAAGGGCATGCCTGAGTACAGGATAACTGTGGAATTTGGTTTCCTTCTTAATTCTCTCACTTCCTTTGTTTCACCTACTCACCACCACCATCTCTACCTGCTTTAGGTACGTAGGGTCCCTCCCCTGACTACTGGCTCTTTAGTGCGTATGTGGTAGCTGGACCTACCATCACCTGTCCTCTATTGCTCTGCCAAATCTGAGCCAAAAGCTGCACCTATGAGCTTAGCACAGTAAATGTCTGACAGGTAGTCTGAATAAAAATTTACTATTTTGTTAGCTAGACAGCTATTGTGATTCCTTCTCCAGATACACTCAGTTGAGCAATTTCAGAACGTACAAAGCAGTGGTGAGAATGGTGAGGATTTCTGGTAGAAAGATAGGTTAAAGCTGTGTTTGGGCATTTTCCATTTATAAGATGTTTTAACGAGTGTGATACTCTATTGGGGGTAAGATCCACTTTACTGAGTCACTCAGTTACTTTGGTGTCGGCTTTTCCCCTCTGTGTTCCCACCTTCTAAGCCTGCCCCCTGCAACCTCTGGGTGCTCATAAACTATGTTCCTATCTCATCTGGCAGGTATTCTGCATTTGCTTTTGTAAAACCGTACTCACGCAGTCTACTGTAACCAGATTAGACAGTGGTGTTTTAATGATAGGAGCTGAGGCGGGAGTTTGCTTGCAAACTTCATGTTTCACATGAAAGGCTTTGGCACCCCCTGTGGACTGCCCTTCACCCCCTTTTAGGCATAATACTTGTTTGCCTTTATATCTGTGATAAATGAAGGCCTTCCTGCATAACCAGCGCTGAGCAAAATGTCTTAAAACAAAGGGAAGTGCAGAGTTTAAACCCACAGTGGGGGATTACCTTGCCTGTAATTTCCATATCTATGGAATAAATATTTTAACATGTTAATTATCTACTACTAATAAAAATACCTTTGAACTTCCAGTCAATTTGACTGGCACAGAATTGTGTCCACTGGGGAATGGAAAGCAATTAGTCTCTATAAAGACTGTGGGTCATGCTGTGTCTTCTCCTAAGTGGTTGCATGGTCAGTAGCCAGCCTTATTCTAAGGGATGCTTGTGTCAAGTTCAGCGTGGTCTGCCTGTGAGAAGTGCTTCCGCCCGCCCGTGGAGGCAGCGGGCGTTCCTCAGGCTGTTGCCTCAACTTTGGCCTTGGTTTCTGATTCATTCACTGCTTCTTGTCCAAACAGAAAAATTCTCGTTAAGTAGGTCGGTTTGCCTCTTTTCATGAATCATCTGTGTAACCTTTTTACTCTTTTTTTTCCCCATTGCAGACAGAAAACTATTCTTTTGACTCCAACTACGTGAACAGCCGAGCCCATTTAATCAAAAGGTATGCTGGTTTGCTTGCCTCTTTCCACAACTAACCATGATTTAATATAGAAAGCAAAACATTAATTTGTTTAATGATGTCTTTTTCATATTTTTAAAGTGACTGCCTACCTTTTATATCAGAATAGTTGGAACATTAAGAAAAGCATACAAAATTAAATAAAAATCACTGTAATTCCACAGAATCACTTTTGGAATTTTACTGTATTTTTTCTTTTTATTGAGGGGACATTAGTTTTCAACAGTGTATTGGTTTCCCTTAAACTCCAACGGTAGAGTTTGTCACCTCTGCACCTGTATCATCATCACCCACCACCCACCTCTACCATTCCCCCTCTCTCCCCTCTAGAAACCAGCATTCAGTCATCAGAGTCCAAGGATTTGTTTTTGTTTTTGTGTTTTTACTCATTTCCTTTTTTTTTCTTTATTTTCCACAAGTGAGTGAAAAAATTACCTAACTTATCTGTCTCCTTCTGACTTCTTTTGCTTGGTTTAAGCCCTCAACGTTGTTGCAAATGGCAAGATTTCATCTTTCTTAAAAATAATAACAGTAGTATTGCATTGTGCATATGTATCATGTCTTCCTTACTATTCATCCATCCTTGGGCACTTAGGTTGTTTCTATAACATGGTTATTGTGAGTTGTGATACAGTGAATATAAGGGTGCATTTACCTTTTGTTATTAGTGTTTTCATATTCTTTGGGCAAATACCCAGAAGTGGGATTGCTGGGTCGTTTGGCAGATCCATTTTTAATATCTTGAGACATGTCCATACTATTTTCCGTAAGGGCTGGAGTAGTGTATATTCCTGCCTCAAAATGTATACATAAACACAGATTGAAAATAACATGGGGATCATATTAAAATCCAGTTTTATGTGAGCTAGCTATCTAACATTTGAAAAGAGATACTTACAAAATCATGTTGATATCAAAATTCTTACTGTTCTTCACTTTAAAGAAAGGCCTTATGATTTTTTTCATGTGGAACTGCCAGTAAATTTCAAGATTATTTTTATTTTGACACCTTTGTAATCATTTTGAAGATAATTTTAATGACAGAGAAACTAATTCCTTAGTTTTAAAAAGCTTTGTAGATGAGAGAGGGCAAGAAGGTGTTTGCCTAATTTACTACTACTTTAAATATTTAGAAGTGTTTCAAATGAAGCATTTTAGATTGATATTTGAGTGACTAGTTGTTCAAGACTTCAGTTTTCCAGGGAGCCACAGTGCATGTGATACAGACTGAGTACTGCCAAGGAAGAGTCTGTCTGGTGCAGGCACCAAGGTACTCAGTGGAGGCAAGACAAGAAGTTCAGCGAGGCCTCAAAGGAAGGGGAACTAAGCAAAACAGAGAAGTCATGTAGAAAAAACTAGTGTGCCATTTAGATGGTGCCTTTATTACTATTTCATGCAAATATCCTTATGAACGATCCAGTGGTTATTTTGCAGCTAAAATTGAACTCTGGGTGTGTTTGTTAAAATAATAGAAGTGAAATAGAGAGGCAAACAGGGTATGTTTGAGCTGCGTAGAGAAGACCTGAAAATTCTATTATTTTTCTGGCTTTTATCCATAAATTTGCATCAGCAGAAGAGTTGGATTCAAGGATAATACTAGCTTGTTGTGAAAGCAACTTTAATTTGCATCTAGTTTAATCCACAAAGCTGCAGTAACCCCAGAAAACATGCTGTATTTCTCTGTATGAGTCTAGAACCCCTTGTGATGCTAACTAATTGTAACTATCTGGAAATGGATACCCCAATGTTACCAATCTTGACATAGTTCAGATATTTTTTTTGAGTGCGTGGGAGGAATCCATTTTTAATATTTCCTTGGTCCACAAAATAAAAACAAAAGGTGAGGAATTCAAAATTATCCAACTGATCTGTTTTAGGAGGTTGAAAAAAAGCCATTCTTCTTGTGCTCAGATTAGAGTGACTTTGTGGCAGAAATTGGCTTTGTTTTCTGCTTTAAGATTGTTACTTGAAAGCTCCTTTTCCCTTAAACTCCTGGGGGAAGAATGTGACGTTTTATCCATACAGGTCCCTTGGGCTAGTGCTGGGTACTTGGGAATTCTGGGACCAGGTTAACTTGATAGTGCTATCCTGATTTTTATAGTCTGACGGAAAGTTAAGACTCTGAGGGACCCTCCCAGTGTTAGGGTGGCCTTGAATATCCAGTTTACAAAGCACATTAATGAGATGAAAATTTATGTTCAAAAATTTAGCTTTTGAGATACACGTGTTTTCATAGCAGCTTTGGGACTCACTAGAAAACTCTGATTTTGATAAATTACTTTATATGTTTTTATTTACACACACATGCACACAAAAGCCACAACATGGACTTAATGGGCTCTTGATGTTGCCTAAAGTCAAAGATAGTGGCTTTTTTTTAACATGGACTATTTTGATTATGAGGAAATATCCGAAAGCTCAAGGAATCATGTTTTTTACAAGGTTCTGTTTTTGGAACCTCCAGGGCTTTGGAAAACCATGAAAGCTTTGGTTGGAATTTATGGAATCAGTTGAGTCTAGACAAAGCACAGTACCTAGAAAGATACAGGGGATCTTATGTGCTCTGCTTTTCTGAGGAGGAACTATTTTAAATGTAAAATGTGTGGAAAATGTTAAAAGAGAGTGGTGACTAATGCTAGGTGATAAAAATCATGCAAACTGTGTTCAAAAAGCTCACAGCAATGTTTGAAAAAGGGTTTTGCTGTGTGGTTTCTTGAGAATCTATTTACATGTCTAAAAACTCCTAACCAGGAAATTACTAATCTGGTTATCAGTTTTAATTTTACTATCAAATCCCCATTTCTTTGAATGCCAATCTAATTTTAAGCCAACTTTGACAACTTCCTCTATTCACTTTCTATTTATCCAAGGCTTCTTGGGTCCCTCCTTTTGTCATTCTCCAGTAGTTGTTAACTTTCTTGGTTAGACTGTTTGTAGGCAGACGTTTTCTCTCCATCATCTATTTACTGCAGATAAATCAATGGAAAACCAGAGGACATGGGGCGGGAAGCCTGGAGTTTTCCTTGCCCAATTTAGCTTTGAAAATTTGGTGATCCAGCAGGGAAAAGACAATAGTGTAATATGTGGCACATTCTCCACAATCCTCTTCACTGAGGAATCTAGCATTAAATTTCTGTAGTTTTTCCCTTCTTCTCCTCACCACCCCCCTCCCCAGACCCCTGTAATATGTAGGTGTAGCCAAGGTTTATGTCCCAGTCCCAGAGGAACTGGAAAAGATAGTTTGGAAAATTTTCTTCATGGACTTCCTTCCTGCTAGGTTTGTGTCCTTGTTATATTCTCAGACCAAGGAAAACCAGTCAGAGTCCTTTGTCCCTTCTGCAGTGCTCTTTCCTCATGTCTGGCTTCTGTGCTATCCACTCCCACTGTGCTTTTGGACCAATATGAAGCAGGGAATTAGCTTAAAGGAAATAAAACAGGAAAGGAAAATAACAAGGCATGGAAGCAGCATCGAAAGGAAAATAAGTATTGGGTCCTAAATCATACAGAGTGCTTTCGTTTCCCACTCATATTGTCCAGGGGGTTTGTGATGCCTGGTTCTCTGCCTTGTATGTAACAAGTGCTATTATAGATTATTCAATGAATAGGTGAACCACTGATGGAAATCTCAGCATCTTTCCATTGAAAACTAGCACTAAACTTCTCATTAAGCTGGCAATTGCTGACCTTTAGAACCACCTAGGTGGCTTGTTAACTAGTTTCTGGCTCTATCCTTAAAGAATCACCATTTTTCGTATGTTGCCAAGGTGATCATGATAGAGGTGGTCCAGGCACATCTCTGAGATCATCCTTATATTTCTTAATATTGTTAACAGTACTCTTTTGACTGTCACCCCTTTCTCATTCTTGCTCTCAGATAGCATTCCGTCCATATGCTCTGTCACCTACTGGGAAGGTATCACTTCCTTTCAGACAATTTTTTTGGGAAAGACTTCTGATATTTTAAAGGGTAAATACAGGTCAGAATTTGAAAAGTGCTCATTGATAAGTATTTGATGTGTAACTACTGTGTGAAATGTCTTTTATTGGGTGTTTTCAAACAAACCTGTCCTTTTGTTGACCAGCAGAACAATAATAGAAACATCTGGATTTACAATGCCATTGCACACAGGCTCCCATAATTTATTGTCTCACAAAAGTTGGTTTACAAGTCTTTCATCTCCCAAGAGGTAACACAGGTAATAAAACAAGTAAAATCAGCATTTTTAAAATGCCTGGCATAAATTGTTATTTGTTTGGGGCGAGTAACCATTTACCAGGATGTTTTACAATTTGTAACATCTTGCTCACTGGGTGTTAAACTGCCTTACACAAATCTATTAATTAAGCCACTAAATGCCCTTACAGTATCAGACTAAGTGGTACTTAGTTTGTCAGATGGGCAAATTGATCCTTATACAAGTTAACTATTCCAGGGTTTGGGGGAGGGGGTTTATATCCCTTGCTTTGTCATCAGAAAATACACGACTTCTCACAGTCACAGCACCAGTCCCTCAGAACCTAGTCCTTCACTATTTTATTATTTCTCTCTTTTCTCCCTGAAAAACCAAATCCCTGAGGTGCTTTATAATATTCAGTTCTATATAAAGAGGATGACCACAATTTAAAAGGCAGATCCAAAACCAGTTATGAAAAGTGAGATACAGATCTCTGGCATCGAAGGGGCTAACGTATTACAATTAAACATTATATTAACCTTGAAGCTTTTGAGAATCTGAAACAAAATGGTAAGTATATCAGCATATATACTTCTCATTTTATCAATAAAGAAAGGATACACATTTGACAGGAAATTTTTTTCCACTTCTAGAATTTTAGGACAAATGAACATAGTAGAGGTGATATTTGACCTAATTTATGAAGACATGGAAACATTCTTAAATATACATTTCCTTTACACATAAAGGACTATGGACATAATATTCAGCTGTAGCTTAATGAGGATGTTACTATATAGAGTATACTAAATAACTACTTGTAGAGTATCTGTGTGTACCCGGTGCTTCATGTATATTATCTCACTGAATCCTCAGAATGGTCCTGCAAAGGGGGTTTTAGCAAATACATTTTATAGACAAGGAGAGTGAGGCTCAAAGACGTTAAATATCAGGTCCAGAGTCTTACAGAAAAGTGACAGATGATGGACTATCGCTTATTCTAATGACTCCAAGTTCAGTGCTCTTTCTACTACTGCCTTGACATCTACTATATCACAGGAAGAGAGTTTAAACCTAGGTTAGTGTTCTCAACTGAGGGTGATTAGACAATGTCTGGAGATATTGGTTTTAACTTCTGGGAGGGGCACTATTGGCATGTAGCAGGTAGAGGTCAGGGGCACTGCCAAACGTCTTGTAATGGACAAGACAGCTCCCATCATCAAAGAGTCACACAGTCCAAAATGTCAGTAGTGCCAAGGCTGAGAAACCTTGTCCTAGGGATGTTAACTGCATTAGCCTTCGGCGAGATCTTTCACCCTTATGTGTCTCAAGCAGTTTTGACAACTGCTGAAATGCAGTCTATTCAGGGTTGAATTCTCTGGCTTAAAGTGAGAATTTTGTGTTGTTGGTTAGGGATGTTTTCATATCCTTCATCTAGTAGAGCGGCAGATCAGAAATTAACATTCATTACAAAAAAGTAGGAGCCAATAAAACCCTCCGGGAAGGTCATCCCTATCCCTTGAGGTGTCAGGGTGCTTGTGGGAAGGCCAATTTTTTTTTTTTCAAAAAAGCGAATTTTGAATCTGGTTACTAGCTGTAGGATTACTATTTACAGGAAGGCCTAAATTCTGTACCATAATGCTAGAAAACTTGCATTTCCCATTGGTCTCCTTTACTACAAAATAATTCTAGGATGACTTGTTTTTGAGTAGAACTGCATCCTGGTAGATCCACAGGACTGATTAGCTACATGATTATTCAGAAAGAACTGAGTGAACTGGCCTGCTGAGTGATTTTAGTTCTAATACAATTGATGCTCAGTTATCCTTTCTGAAAATAATTAGCAAACAGGTCAACGCTTCACTCTCTGCTGATCTTCATTTTCTTATAATTATGGCTTTCCAGTTACTGCCCTTTTGATCTTTTCCTTTTCATATTCAGGGCAGCAAGCTCTCTACATCTAGGTTGGTCATATGTTAAAAATCTGCTGTGATTTCTTTTGACCAAGTGTGGTGAATGACAATGTAGCCACTGTGTCCGAGGCATAGCTCTTCATCATATGAACTGAATGTTCTTATCAAAGCCTCAGAGAGCCAGGCCTGTGGATGTTCAAGGTGGAGCAGATCAAGTGAGTTTGCAGTGTCATCTCCACAGGGCTACCTTTTCAGAGGTACAGTAGGTCTGTTGGGATCTGTCCTAATTCATAAGCATGCCACTTTCCCATGTTGAGACAACAACACATTTTCTTGAGCATGCCTTTGCTGCTTCCTCACTGACTAGGGAATGGATTCACCATTCACTAGGTATTTCAGATGCATAATTTATGGCCCATGGTGTAGCCCAGCTGCAGATTCTGTCAGGACATACAAAGTATTAGAAAATAACAGGTGGTAGCTCTATGGATATACCTTATATATTATTCTCTATTTCCTGGGCAATGGTACGGGGTTTTTGGATGCCATGCTCAGTGCATGGAATTGACTTACAGTGCTAGAAAAATTTACTCACAGACTCCTGAGCTTAAAGTTTCTGTGTTCTTGCCATAACGACATCTAAAGTTTTAGGAATACTCACTCTTTGGTTCTTACTTTTACCTTACATTCCCAGAACCAAAACTTCCCTTCTCAGCTCCTGCCTCTCCTCTTCTTTGAATTTATCCCTCTGCCTTTTCAGTTAAAATTAACCCGAGTTCTCTGCTCCTGATAATCCTTTCTGTGTAAATTGCACTACCTCTATTTCTGTCACTTTCATTTCTCTGGTTAGTTAATAGACATCTTTTGAGAGACAGTGGTTCAGGCTTTGAAGAGAGACTCCCTGGGATTGGTGCTACATGAAGTATTACATTTTATCAGTTATGTGACCTTGAGCAAATTATTTAACTTGGATGTACCTTTGGGTTTTGTTGTTGCTGTTGGTAAATGGGACTATTAATACTGCCTTTGTCATATAGAATTGTGATGATTAAAAATGTTAAATCATGTCAAACATTTAGAACAGTGCCTCTTGTATGGTAATCTCTCAGTAAATATTGGCTATTGTTTGTTGTACTTTGATTTGTAGCTTTCTAATGCGTTGATGGTAATTAACGGAAAATATTAGCTGCATCAGCATCCAAAAGTGGGAGCCTCTCTTCAATGTTAAGTTTCATTATATTTAAACAGAAATGTCTCTTCCTTCTATTCTGTTGGGCAACCCAGTCACTGTTGGTGTCATTGACATCATCCTGATTCTGGAAGATTCTAAAAATCAGATTTATCACAGTTGTAAATGGCCATTCTTTCTTCAACCCAGCAGCTCCACCTTCAAGGACTTAGAGGGCAACAGCCTGAAGGACAGTGGGCATGAGGAGAGTGACCAGACTGACAGTGAGCATGATGTCCAGCGGAGCCTCTATTGTGATACTGCTGTCAATGACGTGCTGAACACCAGTGTGACCTCCATGGGATCCCAGATGCCTGATCACGGTAAGAGCTGGTTGGATGTAGTCACAACCGAAGGCTCCAAAGAACCCAGAGTATTTGTAGGCACACTGCATTACTTGACTAATGAGTATGCTGTCAAGGTGTCCATTGAGCTCACACCTCTGCCCCATCTGCAGGGTTTGGGGATGCCCTGACTCTTGACCAGATTCTTTTTCCACCCTCTCTGACAGCATCCCCTAGAATTGCATAATATTTAGCCATTTTAAAAGTTGGCTGTATACACGTTACATACATTCTCTGCAATAATAACTGTTCTGAGCACATAGGAAATGAGCAGATGTCTTCTCACCAGGAATAAATGCCTCGTTTTGCTTTAGTGCATGAATTCAACTGATCAATCAAGTTACGTAGGACATAGCATTAATGAGACCAAAGAAGTGGGTTTTATTTCTATATCGGGTGGATTCACCTTACCTAGAGAGGCTACAATCTGATTACAGATTGTACACACTTTCCTGAGGATAGATACTACCAACCCTTGGTCTGTGGGACTGCAATGTCAAACTCCTCTAGCTGCCACACAAATGTATACCACTGGTCACAGGAGATAGAAGAGCAAGAAACCATGGCCGACTCAAAATAACATTCTGTGAATGTAAGAAATATCTCAAAGCACATGTCAGGGGTGGTGTCGCCCTGTAAAGAGTGTTCTTGTGAACTCAACCACACAAGCACACATGCTTCAGCAAGAGGAGCTCTTTGAAGTATCCTAGCCATAAACTGGGCTATGAAGACTTTACCAGAGTTCATACAAGGCAGCGTGTTCAGATGGACTTGGGCACAAATGTTGTTTTCAAAGTTTTACTGATGCAAACAGGATAGACCAACAGCCTGTCTTTTTCAGTCAAGAAGTATTAATTCAGTTTGGTGTTTAGGCTCAGCGAAGCTTCCGAATGCTTGGCTGTGTCTTGAGAGAAGCTAGACGCAAGCTCAGCTGGAAGTCCCACTGCTAAAAGACTTAAAGATGAGAAAACAAAATATGGTGATTATGTGCTGGTCTTTAGCTGTTTCATTTCACTGTAAACATCGTTAAATGCTTTTGTTTTGCTCTTATAAATGAATTCAAAGGGGAAAAAATGCAAAGGCTACAAAACAAAATGCTTTCCATAGGAAGAAAAATTTAGTCACTGTACATTCTATTAAACTGTCTAATTCATCCCCTCCCCAGCAGAACCAAGTGTCAAAGACTATAATATATAGAGATCACTATCAATTGTGCACCGCTGCCTTCCTAATTGGTGTGTGGTGATAGCTACAGTGATAACATACTTTCTGCACAACCTTACTTAGACTAGAGATGAAAAAAATTAAACATTTATATAACTGAATCAGAGACAGTTTAATTCTCAGAGGATTAGTAGTGTGTCGCAGGATACAGACTGGTATGTATCATTTACTGGTTTTGTGTCTGAAAGAAATGCTTTTTCATTTATATCAGAAAAGGTTTTAGTTAGATGCTCTCTAAAATGAAATGACTCCGGGAAAGAAAATAGTCATAATTGATTCTAACTTTATGCTTGGCTAGAACAACATATGTTTTAATTTTTTTTGTCACATTTCTCTAGGAAAATGGTATCAGTGGACTGCAGCTAGTTTTTCTGAGGGCTGTTTCTTACAAATGGAATGCATTGTGTGTGTGACTCTCCAGTTATCTATCTGATTGTATAATAATGATAGCATTTTAAAGCAACTGTATGGTATTATCCCAGGGCTTTCATCCTTAGAAGATGATGATTACTTATACACGTGTACACACATACACACACACACACACACTGTTCCACTGTTCTCTTTGACAACACTCACATTTTCGATGTATTTCGATCTGCAAATATTTATCTCATTTTTGCCATAATACCAGCAGTGGCTAAACCTGGACCTAGCCCTTAGGTGTGTTCTTTTCAATGTGATTGACTCATTAAAGTTTAGATACAAAGGAAATTCAGGTCTTGCTTATATTTCCCTTATTGTATCCCAGTACTTCTGAAGCTTTCCATAATGCTACTTAATTATTTTATCCCATATCAACTCCAGGCTAGCAACACCTATTGTGTGAAACCCAAATTCACTTGGGTTTATTCCTGCTACCTCAAATAACAGCAGCTATTTTGAGATCATTTTATAGTATTATACTATCTCCAACCTGGAGTCACATAATAAATGTGTCTCATTTTCTCCTAAGGCACAGTGGTGGAAAGGCAGTCAGATGAATTTACTGTGCATGCCAGATCTTGTATCCATTCTCCCTGGAATGATTCAAGTTGTACATTTTCCAGAACAAAAAGTTATGGTTGCTTCAGAAGACTACCAATTTGCAAAAGTGAGTGGGGAAAATGGCATCTCCCATGGACTCAGACCTGCATTACAGTTCTCAAAGATTCCTTGAGGAAAAAAAGAGTCCTAGCTCTCTTTGGTTATTTGACCTGGTGAACTCAGATCCATATGCCTGGACAACCTAGGTGTGCCAGAGCTGAGGTTTGAGTGGATTGTTCTGTAGAAGAGCAGGTTGTAGTAGACTTGTGAGGCTGACTTTGGTCCTGATAGCATTTCTTCTAGTCCTGTTAGTACCACTCTAAATTTGGATCAAATCTATCCAAAACAACACCTTTGTTTTAGATAGTTTTAACTGACTCTGGACTTTTATGTCTGTGGCTTTCTCTGATTTTCCTAGTTTGGATATTAGTATAACATCTTTCTTTACACCTGTTTGATGAGGAATTTCAGAATTTTCACAATGAAAATAATTTTATGCATCTGTTAATTTTTATCTTGAGCAGGAACAGGTTCTTGCCAGTTCTTGAGAAAAAGTTACACACTTTCTTTGTTCCTTGATGTTTTGAGACACACCTAGACTAGACTCTGTGCTTGTTTCCACTGCCAAACCTTTCTCTGGGCTTTGTTCTTATCTCTTTGCTACAGTAGAAGAGTACTCAATGTCAATGTCAAGGGTGCTTCCTGATACTCAGAGTAAAGGCCCAATTCCCTAAATTTTCATTAACACTTCTCTGAGATAGGAATCCATAATCATATATTTGACCGAGAAAGGACAGATTTGGAAGAATTTTGTCCTCAATGAGTCTAGCCACTTGACTTAGGATTGTGTTTTGATGGCCCCAAACCAAACACATCGTGACGTGGGTCAGGATGAAGATAATGCAATGACAAGAATCTCTGTTTCCTGGCTTATTGGCACTCTCTGCGTGCTTAAGACCAGATCAGTGGGTTGATGCAAGCTCAGTGATAACTTCAATTGTGCAACATTAACCAAGAGTTGAACTGATTGTCTCGGTTACCAGGTGACTGAATTAGAAATTCATTTATCATCTTCAGTGCCCTTGAGATAATGCTAAGTTTGTTCCCAGTACCGCAGCTCTTATCATTGCTTCCCAGAAAAGAAGTTGATGGAGAAGTCTATATCCTTTTCTTTGTATTGGCATAGAGACCTTTTGGGAATATGCTATATCTCTGTGCCTCTCAGAGTACCTTGAGAACAAGTCAGTGTTATTCAGCAGGTTTTACCACCAGAATTGATTCCTGGGGTGAGTTGTTGTTGAACTTGTTAGTCATGCTCAACTCTTTCAACCAATGCCTTCCCTCCCTGAATTTGGGTTCTTTGTAAAATGACCACTTACATAGGGACAGAAATTTCACTACCGTTTGCACTTTCTATAGACAATATATAAGAATAGTGACAAAGACGCAACGTTGTCCGATGTGCCAGAGGCTCTTGGGTATGGTGCTGAGTTGAAGGGATCACTGGGTTAGAATCTCTATCAGGCTTATTTCTGGGTTAAGTAGAGCTGGGGTATTTAGGCTTCTGTTGCTTGTTTGCATCTCTGCGTGATCATCTGTGATGAGTTGGATATCTCATTATGCTTACTTAAATATCTAGTCCTGATATAAAATTGGGGTTTATGGGGATCATGTCCTAGAATTGTGCATTCTGGTTCTAAGCCCAACTAATTTGTTTCAAATCACACTCAGTCTCTCCTACCTTATAATTTTAATTATTGATTATAAGTTCATCAGCTGAAAAGATGACTGTAATTACTCTAATACCTACTCAATTGGAATTCACAACAACACTGAATTGGTTTCTTTCCCATGCTAATTGATACAGAAGGGAAGCAACATACAGAAATCTGTAATAATATCTATCTGCTGCTCACATCCAAAATGCACACAAATGCAGTATAATGATTGCTTTATTTCTGGAAGTGTAGGTTCTTCTGCATTTTACTATACTTGTTTATTTGCTGGTTTCATCACTTGAATATTATCTAACAAGTTTGTTGTGTAAAACATGGATTTGAAGAACTTGATCTGTGCCTAATGCATCTGCTGTTACAAATCAGCCATGAAAATGTTCTGTAGATCGCATACTATGTATAGTCTAGTTTCAACCACAGGTGTATTAAGATATTTACACTTTAAAACTCAACCAACAATGTATAATTTCATTTCCTCTAGTCTTTTAATGAAATTAAGATTCAGTGACTGAACATCCCTTCCTTTTCTTACCTATCCCCCTGCCTCACTTTTCACCTCACTAAATTTCCAAACACTCATTTCAATTAGTCTCTTGGCAAAATAGGGAGTTCTCAATGGAGAATATTTTGTGACATTGCAAAGCAGTGTGCTGCTGGGCTCCAGAAATGGTAGCATGGACCAGATGTTCATAGAGTAATTGAAAATTCCATTTTATCAGAATAGCATTTGCTGTCAAAAAGTTTTATCTTTACTTCAACAAAGAGGTTGATTAGATCCCCCTGGACCTGAATTAGCATCTTTGAGGCTAGATATACTGTTTTGCAATTCATGTGGTTATTTCTCCCCTGGTTTTGCTCATATAGAATCTTTTAAAGATGTCTTCAGCCTCTTGCAAATATATCAGGTGAAGTGTTTAATTACTTGAACACAGAAATGTATATGTATATAGTGTATCTAATTTTGTGACTTAGCTTTTTTTTCCCATCTCGCCACAAGTATGCAGCTTTCTAGTACTAGGCAGGAACAGTCTATGCACATATATGAATTATTCATTCATTCAGTACTATTTTTGAGTGCCTACTATGTGTCTGGCTCTGGGATTTGAATGTACCAAGTATTACTGTTATTGACTGTGAAAGTCACTGTCTTTTAAATATTGCTTATCTGGGGTTGAGAAAGATCCAATCAATGATGAAATGAATTTTTTCTGATGTTAGAAATCATGACAAGAAAACATGCCAGTAAAACAAAAGGAAATGTAAGAAGAATGTTATCATCAGATCTTATTTAAATAAGAGTATCATGAAAAATTCTCTCTTGATATTCTACTTCCAACGTCAGGTTGGTAAACATTTTGTTTTTAAATACGTCTGCCCTGAGGTTGAATTTACTGCTCACTTTTAGTTACTGTCACTGTCATATGGCAGGTTTAATCTCTGACATGTTTGGTTACCTTGCTGATTTAGAGGCACTCAGTGGTACTCAAAGGCCAGTCTCCCTTTGATGCCCAGGAACTGTATCCATTCTCGGTCTCAGCAGTGGTTGGGCAGGTGGGAAGAGAGGTGACAGGTAGATGCTTTTGTTTATTTCAACTACATTGCTGCACCAGATAATTGGACTTCTTCCAAAGCATTATTTACATTTTATTGGCAAGACAGTCACTGGAATAAAAAGTTATTCTTAGCTAATGGAAACATCCATTCTGCGAGCTGTTGTTTGCTAGCATTATTTTGGCATGGGCCCTTTGGTCAAAGAATTCTTTTAGGACAGTTCTGTTCATCTAGTTTGAAGCATGAACACATCCTTCCTTTGTTGTAAAATTAACATGTTTTCCTAATCCACTTGGAACTTTTGGTTGTCTTATATTCAGTGTCTATTTTAAAATTTATTGTTATTAATTACCTGTGATAAGGGATTCATTATTCATCAAGAGAATAAATGCCAGGAGTTTTTTGACTGGTTGACAGTACAAATTTCTATATTTCTAAGCACTTGGAAAGCATTGGAGGATGGAGGCTATATAAAGGGAACACACTGAACAATTAAGAATTTCATTCTCTGGGAGTTTATGGCCCAATCGCATAAATGGTCTAGTATGGAATAGACTACATAGAGTCAGTGAAGACATTAATTAAGATTATTTGAGCTAGAAAGCAAAATGCATTTCAAAGGATACTTTAGTGCAGTGGGCTCCCTTGGAGAAATAGTGGAATCCAGGCCCCAACACACTATGCTAGATAAAATTTTTCTCTATTTGGGTGATGTGCTAGGTGAATGTTCTCCAACTGCTTTGTGATAAGGCAAGTTTTGTAGGCCAGGATGAGAAGGGACATTGCCAGCAGGATAACAGATGAGAAGCAAAATTAGTTGTTTTATGGGATTAGATCATATGGGCTGCTTTAACTTCTCAAAAAGTACATCATTATGTTCTTTGGGTCTTTCAATCTATTTAGCACCGTTTCTGTTCTATCATAGTCAAAAACCACAATAATAAATAAACTCCATCGGGATGGGAAAACACGAATCTAAGCTTGGTATTCACAAGCTTATGAAGTATTTGTTTATGTTAATTTTTCCTTTAATCACTCAAGTATGAAATAAATATGAAGAATTAGGTCCAGTCATACTTCAAAACAACTTCAAGAATAGGCAAATGATGTGTGATTTCTTTATTGTATGAGAAAATACTTCTGAGATGGTTCTTTTCTTACCATAGATGCTTTTTGTCATCAAAGGTCAGGTCTCTCATTCAGGTATTTTTGGTCTCTCTCTTCACCAGATGGCTCATTTCCTGTTCACTTTGGGTCAAGGAAAGTTAATTTGACACATCCATTTTGAAAATGTGACTTTTTAATAAGAAAGTCCTTTCAATTTCTTTTCCTGTAAGGCTTACCCCCAATAAAACTCTAGCTGTGGAAAAAAATCATCAAGCCCCAGATTGAAAAAGGTTTCAGCTGGCTTTTAAGATTATCAGAAAAGTTGCTTTTAAAGGGTTATTTGCAGTTCAAGGTAGGTAGACAAAACAGAATCTTTTGCAACTGGTTAGAATAAAGCCCCATAAATCAATTATTCTGTCATGGAGGGAAGGAGGGACAGAGAAAGGAAAGAAAGGTGGGGGGAGGGGGAGAGAGAGAAAGAGCTTGGGTGAGATTATTTAGGAATACCAGTGTCTAGAGTTGTTTTGGAGCAAATCCAAATCCTCTGGCACAGGATATTTGTGTGCAGGTGACTAAGACAGAAGGGTGTTGTGGGGTTTTAGGTTTTATGGTGAATATGGTATTTCATTTAAAAATATGCAGGTCAAAGATATACTGTGTGGTGGAGATATATGGGAGCTGCTGTGTAGCAGAGGTGTTTTGAAAGACTTTGAATCCATTAGGGGCCAATAGAGTTTATCAGAAAATGACCTCTTTTGTAACCGAATTCATTCAAACTTGTCTCCCTGAGGTAGCCTCTTGAGGGACACTTTGTCTTTTGAGGGTCCCCAGTAATCAAAAATCATAGCTCTACTCCATTATTCTTCACAACAGTGTACACAATAAACTTGCAAGCTGTTAAATCTGAAATGATAGATAACACCAGCTTATCAATATTCTTTTAACCTTAGTGCTATCCTCTTTATTGGCAAATGAGACTCTGGTTTCCTGTGTTAGCTTAACAAGAAAATTTTCTATCTGCCTGAACTTAGAACCCTAAAAACAATTTCGGCTCCTCTATCCTGTTAGCTAAGCTTCAGGTTCTTTCTAATTCATGCTCTAGCAGCTAGATTCCAATTCATGCAGGAGTGCAACTGTTACCTGCTTCGAATAAAAGCATAACTTATGTTGCTTGCTTTTTAAATAGAAATCTGTAAACAGTCACTGCTGTAATCACCTGGAGAAACTTGGTAGCCTTGGTTGATTACAGTCATGAGCTTGCAAATTAAAATCCAGTGCCAGCGACATATTTTCTAGTTTCTGTGTAGCCACTGTCTCTACCTCTAAGCTCATATTTCTATCTTTAGCATGGGTAATCAGATGTTTGGCAACTACTTTCTTCCCTCCTCTTTCAGCCTGTTTGGCATTTCCAACCTGTGTAAACAATAGAATCTTTCCTTTTTTAATATGAAGGAGAGATCATCGATATGGGTTCCAATAAATTTAGACTGGGTCAGTTTTTAATTGTTAATGAGGTTGTCAGTTGCTTGAATCTGATAGGTGAACCAAAAGAAGAGTTTTGATTTAATTTCAATTAAAAGTCAACTTGTTGAAAAAAATGCCTCCAGCTTTTAAGTTAGCTTTCTCACTGTAGGTGAACCAAACAAGTTAGATATAGTGGACCCATCATTCATAGGCAAACATGATCAGTTTAAGAATAGAAACATCATAAAGGATCAGTGTAGTGGCAGGAAGGCAGCACAGGGCAAGTTCGGGATGGTTCTTAGCACACGGTGGGGGGGGGGCGGTAAAGGAAGGAGTCTTGGAGTCCTCGGTGGCTTTTATGCTTTATAAAGGTGGCAGAGGTGGCATCAGGTACATGATGGCAGGCATGGCCTGCCAGCCTCCTGGCCCCCCGGCACATCTCACCCTCTTGGCTGCTTTGCTGCTCTTCCATTCTCCTGCTTCTGCTGCTTCTCTTACTTTTGCTGCTGCTTGTTGGTCCTGCTGCTCACGTTGGTACTCTTCGCTGCTGGTATCCTCCTGACGCCACCCATATAAGCCCATGTCCAAACTCAGGTGCACCCACTTGCGCATGCCCACCTAGGCATGCGCGGCACTGCAGGTGTCCATCATTATACCAGTGGTGGGAGGGCGGAAAAGCCTGAGACTTCTCAGACCCTACAATCAGTCAAAAACAAACCAATAATAAACATGTTATTTGATTGTAAAACAGGTCACCAAGGGAAGAGGGTGGTGAGATGGGAGTGGGGAGTGAAGGGGGCCAGTAGAACATGGTGGAGGATTGTTGGGGCACTGGTAGTGGGGAGGGTGTGAACATATACATGTGTAGCGGTTTGGGCCTATAAACCCTGAGCAGATACAAAGACGTAAATCTCTATAGTGCCAGAAGGCACAGGGCAGATTCTCTATGATGCAGGCAGACAGGTAAAGGAGGAGTCTTGGAGTCCTCGGTGGCTTTTTCAGGCCTTTATTGATCTTTCTGCACAACTAGCAGTGAGGCAACCAGGTACAAGGCAGGCAGTGGGGACGTGGGGACGTGAGGACGTGGGGACTGGGGGCCAGGAGGCCGGTAGGCCTCTCAGCACCTGGCAAATCTTCATTTGTGGTCTCTGTTTCTCTGCTACTACTGCTGTTACCTCTACTGGTGTCCCCTTATATACCCAGTTTCTCAGCCCAGTGCTCCCACTTGCGCATGCCCTACTCCCCCCTCCCCCACTCCAGGCGCCTACCATCAGGCATGCGTGCAGGACCACAGGGGTCTGTCTGTCATTGATGCTAACAGCAGGAGGGAGGAAAAACCTAGTAACTTCCATTTACCCTACAACCTCCTTGACCTATAAACATAATTTGGTAAAAATGTAAACTTGGGGAACTGCTATTATCATTACTAGTTAGAAAATTGAGACTTTTAATTCAAAAAGTGAATTTAGACTTGCTCCATTGTCACAGCAGGATGGAGGTGGCACAGGAGCAAGGTTCGAGATGGTTCTGGCCAGACAGGTCAGGGAAGGAGAGTCTTGGAGCCCTCGGTGGCTTTTCATGCTTTATTTAGTAGAGGTGGCCAGGTACATGGCAGGCAGGGGTGCTGGGGGGCTGGGAGGCTGGCAGGCTGCCCAGCCCCCGGCACATCTCACCCTCTCTGCTGCTGCTTTTCTCACTGGTATTGTTGGTCGGCGGGTCCTCACAGTTCTCTCTGTTGGTCCTCGCAATTTTGGCATCCTCATGACGCCGCCCATTTATGCCCGTGTCCAACACAGGTGCGCCCACTTGCGCATGCCCACCCTGGAATGCTCGCAGCACCGCAGGTGTCCATCATCAGTGGTGGGAGGGTGGAAATATCTGATCAACCTTTACCCTACATCCATATAAATAGCTGTACATTTTTTTTTCTGAGAGAATAAGATTTAAAGACTTCATTAATGTCAGAGCACACATTGATGTCAAAATGCAGACCCAAGCCCAAAGTTCTCTGCCCACCAACTGTTTGTACATTTTGGAAGTTCAGTGATTATCTGGATTGCCCTATTATGTTTGGGTTTTCTTAAACTGGATGATTTTCCTTAGTGGCAAAATGAGAATTCAGCAATACAGTGTCATGCATAAAGTAGATTTTACAGACCTGGAGCCAGACCTTTGTTTGTATCAACTGTTGACTTATAAGGTTTCATTTTGCCTCTCGGAGCTTCACCAAACACTTTTAGACTTATAATTGATGTCAGCTAATGTGGAGCGCAAAGAAAACTCTTGCTTTGACTGCCAGAAACATTACCTTACTGTTGGGCCCTAGTTAGCTGTAGGGTAGGTGTATCGAATCACACTAGCCTTCTGCTAACACAGCAAGTGAGCACTTCCTGAATTCAGCTGATAATCAATCTCTGCAACTAATGAGTCTACAAACAGCCTGAGCTGCTGGAGCTGGCACTAGGAAATCACCATTCCAAACTAACCATCTCTTATTATATTAACCTTTTGGCATTTCCCTTGTGATAACGCTAATTAGAGACCCATAAAATTATCTGGTGTGAATCTTTGGTTTAAAATACAATTTTAAAAGAAACACAATCCACTTTAAGTTTTCAGTTAGTATGGTGTTTCGCCTCATGAAGGAAAATGACCGACTTGCCATTTACGTAAAGTTTGGGTGATTAATCTGTAATATTCTGCTAATTAAAATGCCAGGAGAAGTTGCTGCTATAGTCGGTATAATTTATAATGCTCTCCAAATCCCAGTGGTACTGAAGTGGGCGGCAGATGTTTCTATCCATGTTATGTGTCGATGGTCTGAAGGTACCCATCCCCAGGCTGTGGCTGTGTGTGCCAGACTGCCTGTCTGCTTCTGGTTTGGACTAAATTCCTCTTGTTTCCCTGAGGAAGTTAGAGAAGTATTTTGCCTCCTTTCTATAGTATGATGAGTGAAGGAGTGAGCTTTGTAATGTTGGTTGGGGGTCATTTATGCTTAGGAGCTGTTTAATTCAAAATCCTAGGGTGTCAAGGGAGCCCACCCACATGCTATTACATTTGCATGTTGAAGATGAAGAAGAATTTCTTGATCCTGTAGCCCCCCCTTCCCCTTCCTCTTTAACAGGTTTCACATCCAGAAGTAAGTGTGTCATTGAACAAAGAACATTGTGAGATAAATATTCAAAGCATGTTGGACCCATGTGTTTATTCTGTGCTTTTGTTTATCCGTCTATAGCACTGTTTAGTGCCTCATTTCTCTCTCATTTGCCCTAAATAAAAATTACCTAAAATAAATGACTTAAAATAAATGACTTACATGATCCTAGGGAACAGAATCTCTAGATGAGGAATTGGCTGTCTATTAAATAAGTGAGGTTTGCAAAGCTAGACATTTTTTATTTGATTTAGAAAAGGGGTACTTCTTTCAAGAGTCTAATATTAATCATCTGGGATCCTCTAGAGATTAAAATATCTATACCAGAAATGTAGGCACAGAACCTAGTAGTCTACTTGTATTATTACCTAGAGCCTCTTTGGTATCTTAATTTTCTACTGTCATCAATATAGAATGTTTATAAAGTCCTGCAAAGTTCCCAAAATCATCATGATAGGGATTTCATGTTGTAATATATCATCTGTTCTTTATAGCAACCCCGCAAGGAAGGAGATAAGCATAGAATTCTAAAAAAGTCATCAGAGGAGAGACAGCCATTTAAACCAAGAATCAGAATCAGAATCTTAGCTGAGAATGGTAGAGAAAGTTAGAGTGATGTGCTAAGAGACAAATATCTGTCCTGAAGCCACGAGGGCCAAGACATGAGGGGGTATAATCCAGACTTCCTTTAATATGTAGAGTCTAGTTAATCCTCACAGGTAAACCTGAGAATTCTAATTTGTATTTGGAGTCTGCCAAACAGTGTCCCATAAATTTAGACTGACTAATATGAACAAGTTCTATTTGTCAGTACGTCTGCTTCTACTCTATTCCATTCTCTGCAAGATTGACATCACTAATCTTGTCTGTAAATCCAAAGGCAAGCAGAGCATCATAGTGATTAAGAGAACAGATTTTGGAATAAGACAAATCTAAATTCTGTGCTTGTCTTTGCTACTTAATAGCTATTGACCTAAGTTACTTTTTTTTTTATCCTCAATGTTCTCATTTGTGAAATGGGAGGAAAATAGAAATTACTCATTAGGGTGGTTGTGAGATGATGCAGGTAAAGCATTTAGTGTCCTTTCTGGCACACAGTAAGTGTCCCTCCCCCCTCCAAAAAAAGGGGAAAGTGCTGTTTTTATTATGGACATTCAGTCAGTGAAAAAAAATCAGTGTTCATGATTTCAGGGGTGCCACCCCCCCAAAGCCTCTCATCTGCTTGCTGCTGTTTTTGATCCCTTTTAACAGAGGGTCAGGCGTTTCATCTTGCAATTATAGCTCAAACATCAAGCAGTCCTTGAGAAGAGGAAATGCATTTATTCAGATTCACTCTAGGTTGTAAAAAGGTGCTATTAGATTAGTTCTAACTTTGGAACTTGGATGAGAGATGGTTTCTAGAATATTGATCCCCAAAAGTCTCAGAGGAGAAAAGCACAAAAAGGAGTCCTTATGGGTGACAACCTCCCAAGTTTGCCAGAGCTTTCAGTGTCCAAAGTAACATGGGCTAATTATTATTTGAGATACCCCCTGTGAAGTGTCTGGATACTGAAAAGCTGCCTTTACCCCCAAATTCTTTTTCTCAACTAGTCCAGATTGCTTTGAGAGGTGACACAATGGCCACCAAAGGTTCTTATAGAACTTGGAAGAGAGGTCTTTGCTAATCTACATTACAAAACGCACATATTCTTGAGCATATGATGCTGTTCTTGTCTGGTGACATTGACACTTTGCCTTCCCTGTATAAAAATGTGTCTGCCCCACCCCCAGGGTTCCTATCTTTCTTCCCTGCTCTCCCTCTCTTGTCTCACTTCTCAATGGCTAATGGGTGGCAGACATCATTTTGATGCTTTTTTTGGTTCCTACCTCATGCCCAGACTTTCATTAAAAAATAAATGAGGAGATATATTTTTCATTTCTAGTTTTCCTCTTAAAAAGTCACCCAGCAAAGGATCCTTTCTATTCTTTTTTCTGCCAATGGACTGAAAAATGCCCAGCTCCTACCTTAAAGGTCATATCTCCTTGTCATATGAATGAGCCCACAGGAGGTCCATGGGGACAGTGGCATCTGAGTAATGATGGGAATTTATATGCCTTTGGATTTCTGCCTCATTTTGTAGTGGAAAAAAAGTGAATTTGTTAATGATAGGAAAAAACTCCCCAAAAGCCCCTTATAAAAATCCTCTCTCTATAAATGCCAGGAGAGAGCCACTCAGATACACAATTGATAAATGAAATTTTTTCCCTCCTGCCTTGCACAGAGAGGTTTGTTTTATATTAATGTAAGTCAGGTGGCTCATCTTCACTAGTTATAGTGAATTTACTTTACTGATTATACTGAATTTAGCTGACAGGCTCTGGTTTGTAGCATAAAATGCTTTGGCTTGTCAGGACCTCATTACATGTTTCTGTTTGCCGACACCCAAATGGGGAGACAGGGGTTGCAAGGAGGGGTGATAGGAGAAGGGGAGAAAGCAGGGAGGACACTCACACACACAGGACTATATAGAATTGGGGATATGCAAAAAGAACTTCTAACAGGGGGCTGAGCATGAACATAATATGCCTTGTTTAATATAACTGGAAGTACATAATTTTTGCCTTTGTAAAAATCTGTATCCAAGTACTATATGCAAAATGCTACAAAGATAATTATAGCCCTAAAATAATTTAATGCCAAGTGGCCCAGGGGAAACTAAGAATTATAGTTTTCACTCTATTATTTATTTATCACACAGCCCTGGGTAAGTCGCTAACCTCTCAAAATCTCAATTCCATATTTATAAATAAGCTGATGCAATAGTGTTAACCGGGATCAATAACCAAAGTGATCTTTATGTATGTATGATACCTTTTCTTACATAAAGTCATCTTTATGAGTATAAAATACCTTTTCTTAGTGCAGCACATTGTAAACCAGGTAACTGTTCTTTTTTTCCTGTGCTCTTCTCCTTAGCGTATGATCCAGAGCACTTTATTCTCAGCACCATCCAGTTTAGCAAATTAGCCACTGACCCTAGAATCAGGGACTTTCAGTTCTCCTCAGATGCCACAATTTTTTTTAATATTATATATATATATTTAACATTGTTTTTCATTTTTGTACAGTGTCTATTTCTCAGATGCCACAAATTAATAGCCATGTGACTTGACTACAATTTGTCCTGTCCAGTCTTCGGGTCCTCAGGTACAGACTGGAGGATACTGGTAGTGTTGGGGGGAAACGAAGTACTGAACAAACTCTACAAATAGGTTTTATGAACCCCACCCCCACGCCAGACCAGAGATCTAAGACACCAAGGACTACAGATCCCATAAAGCCATCACCACCAAAGGGAGGGTTGCTGGGAAATAAGGGTGGAGTTAAGTAGTCAGGTCTGGTACATAACCAGACATGTGGGCCTTGGGGGTACTTGATTATCCCCCAGCTTTCAGCATGCTATTGGAGTTCCACCTCAGCAGAACTAGTGGGACACATTTATCTCTTTCTCCCCGAGTTATTCCTTTCCTCGTTTCCCCTTTTCATAAATAACCCTTCAATAACCTTTTTGGGTGTGCCTGCAGTTGAGTCTCTTTATAAGTCCCTATAAACATGCAGGTGAGAACCCACAGCCAGGCCAACCCATTGCACATTGGGGTTGCCCTGTAGCAGTAGTATCCAACTTGTAGGGTGGTTGTAAGGACTAAAGGAGACCATACATGTACAACATTTAGGGAATGGCCTGTTCTATAATAGATGCTCAAATAACTAGATGGGTGAGTTAAAGTTGATGTACTTATTCTCCTTGATTTACTGCCCCTCATTTCCATTTAGCCATATCTGTAGAATCTTAAGTAAAATTTAGGTTTCATAAGAAGCTTTTCTTGACTATTAGTTGGCTCTGCTCTCTCCTTGACTCTTCACCTCTTCAGCACCTATACACACACCATTCCATACATATGCATGTATTTTGTATCACCTTAATTCAATTTGCCTTTTGCCTATTTTTTTTAATGTAAAATGAAGGGGTTGGTAATTGTTAAGACCCTTCAACTTCTAATTGTCTTTGATTATGCATTTTGGGTTCTGAGCACAATCTTTTCAGATTCCTGAGCACAAAGCCATTTGCCAGTGGATCTGTAATGAGTGCCATACTCCAGTTAACAGATGGTATGGTGTGCTTGCTTTGAGGGGTAATTGCTCTTTCATCTTAATTTCCTCCCTTTGGCATTCCTTACTTGGAAACTGCTCAGTGGCAATGTCAAGAAGCATGGGGTGAAAATCAAACTGAAGTAGCAGGTCACTTGTCTATTCTAGAAAGAAAAGTACAGCTAAGATCTTAAGAACTAGTGAAATTCTACCAAGGGGGAGGGGCTTTCACTCTAGTATTAGGGGTCAAATAAGTGTAATTTTACAGTGGATTTAGATCATGTGTTCATTCCATTTTTTTTAAGCAAGGTGGCTCTTCCTAATGGATAATGCTCTCCATTTATCCTTAAACAAATGTTTCAGACACCTCCTCCTCCTTGACTAACATGTCAGGCCTCTCATAGTTAGTCTGTTCTTAAAATCCAACACTCCAAGCCAAATCTTGAATCCTTTTTTCTATGAAGTTAGTTGTAAACTGTTGACTTTACTAAACAGCTTCTTTCTTCCCTCTTCCTCTTTTCCCCCCTCTCTGTTTACACACTTCTCCCCTGAATACTTTTTTTTAATAGAGTATGCCGGAGGATTATTTTTTAAAAAAGATTATTTATGCATATAAGATCTGGGGTACAGGCCAGAGATGCGGGAGGTGAGAGGATTCACCAGAGACAGAGTGGGGAGCAGAACAGGCAGATCAACTGAAATACACTGCTGAGGGGAGCAGTGGGCAAGGCAGGAGAGGTTTACTGCGCCATGTGGGTCTCCTCCCTGGCTGGGATCAAACTTGTGCGCTGCTGTGCCACGGATGCGTCAAAGTGTGGCACTCAACCCGCTGCACCACCAGGGAGGCCCCTGAATACTTTTAAAAAAATGAAGTAACATTGCATGATGAGAGTAATATTGTAGATTTCAGGTGTCCATCATTGAAAATCAATGTATGTATTTATAAGGTTAAGGTCACCACTAAAGGTTCAATTCTATCCTTCACCCTACCCACCTCTACCTACCCCAGTTCCCTCTGGTAATCACCCATCTTACAGTACAAAAGTCTATTTTGTTCTGTTCAGTTCATCTGTCTTTTTCTTTTTCAGCTCTCTCTCCAACACTCCCAGATTAACTCAACCTGATTTTTACCCTATTTCTTTATAAGTACTTCTCTTTTATCATTACATTTTTACCAAAAAATAAGTTATTTTCAATACTTTTGGGCAAGTGGGTTTTTTTTTTATATGTACGTGTTCCATGTTCCCTTATGGAAGATTTTTGTGGCTTCTTTTCATTTCCTGCAGTTTCCTTTTCCACTACTTTCCCCTGTCCTCCCATGTAGCCTGAAGCACACTGTTATGATGGAGAAGAACCTCAGTGAACAAATGTTGATCGCTGTGAATACTACCAAACAACAGAGACCTCCACCGATGTTTGATCCGCAGGGCAATTCTCGTCCATTCCATTTTAGAGATGCTAGGGGTGAAATGATTTACTGTAAGACAGAGCAAGGATCAGAAGAGAGTTTGGGTTTCTGGGATTTATTATGTGACTTCAGGGCATTGTTCTGTTTTCCTGTTTGAGATCTCAAAGGTGGACTCACAGGAAGTTTTCATTCTTCCTATGAAAGGGCTGCCTCCTCCTCCTCTCTTCTAAGAGATGTTGCATAGGTAAACTGCAGCAGGATACAGCAGTGAAGCTGGCAAGATCAGGGTGTCAGAAACATTACTAAAAGATGGAAGGAAATAACTGGTGAGCCTAACTAGTCCAGGGGGCATGTTTCATAGCACCTGAGTTTGCCTACAGCCTTGGCATCTGTACAGATATTGGTCTTTCACTTTCTTACATTTTACTCATTGAGTTGGCCTGCTGGGTTATCTGTGTCACTGGCAGTTCCGTTGATCGCAATACTTCAATTGAATCACAGTTTGAATCTTCTTGAAGTTTCCTTCCCTCTAACCTCCTGGTTTCTTGCTCATGTTGGTGTTTAAAACTTTTTCTTTCAAAAAAGCGCCTGATAAAATTCTAGCCTTTAGCTTCTATTCCCCATGTCATTTCATATGATCTAGGTTATTTTGGATCAGATGTTTTCATTAAAATAAATGTCATAAATTTTGTCAGATGGCTACATTCTTTTTGGCTTATTGGCTTATTGCAAATTTGCTGAGAACCAGTCATTCTATTTTTTTAAAGATTTATTTATTTATGCATCCAAGAACTGGGATATGGCCAGAGGTGCGGGGGTTGAGAGGAATCACCAGGGACAGGTTGGAAAGCAGAGCAGACAGATCTACTGAAATACACTGCTGATGGGAACAGCGGGTGAGGCAGGAGAGGTCTTTTGTGCCATGTGGGTCTCCTCCCAGGCCAGGGATCGAACTTTTGCTGCAGAGGCTGTGGATAGCTTCTAGTGCTGCGCTGTAACCCCTTGTACCATCAGAACCAGTCATTCTTGATTGGCATGTTCTTTGTGGGATTGCATGGCCATTTCAGTAACGGTCTGTGGTGCCAGGGAGGGCATGGAGACTTTCTCGATGATTCCGAGCAGATGGGTCAAGGAGGAGCCCTGGAGCCCTCGGTGGCTTTTTTAGCTTTTTATTGCATCATTATAGCAGAGGGGACCAGGTACATGGAAAGTAGGGGAGCCAGGAGGCTAGGGGGCTGGGCTTTCTAGCCTCTTGTCTCTGCTACTCCTGCTGCTGCTTCTGCCTTTCTTTCTTTCTTATCTGCCTCTCTTCTGCTGCTCTCACTTATTCCCTCTGCAGGCATCCTCATGATGCCACCCTTATATATGACCCGTGTCTCAGCCCCATTGCTCTCACTTGCGCATGCCCACTTAGGCATGCATGCAGGACAGTAGGTGTCCACCATCGACCAATGGCGGGAAGGCGGAAAAGCCTGATAACTTTTCCACTTACCTTACATGGTCATTTCTCAAGGATGTTCTAAAAAATATCTTCAGCGCTGTCAAAAAACCTTGTCATTACTCTACTTCCCAATAATTATTGAGGTCGTTCCTAGTGTTTCTTTTTATTGGGGATATTGTTGTAAAGGGGAAAGTCCTCAATCAGACATCTGGATTCAATTCCTTGCTCTGTCATTAAGTCCAGATGTGATTGTAAGCTACTCACTTCCTTATTCATCCTGGACCTCGGTTTCCTCATCTTTAAATGAAGAGTTTGAACTGGAATGATTTCCGAGGGCTCATTGTTGCTGAAACTCTTTTTTTTTGTTGTTAATTTACTATGAAAAGATTATTGGAGAAAGAGAAAGCATTTTGGCTGGATTCTCCTCTATTTCTAAAGAACAGGGTAGGATGGGAAACCTGACTCTTAGTCATGGGGCTTTGGGGTATAACAATCCTTCCATTGTGGCAAGGGAAATTAGGGTGGAGCATTGGTGAAGCTAGCGTGTGTTAAACATTCTGAGTTTCTTCCTCTTCTTCAAGTTTGTTTCCACGTGTTAGCTTAACTCTGCTTTCAAGTGTATGCATTTTCATGGAAATGGTCCTCCTTTCCTTTTACACCCAATTCATGCTTTCATCTTCCTTCGCCCTCACTGAATCATCCATTTCTGAATAGTTTGCAATTTTCAACTTAATTAGGTCTTTCCCCTAAGTGAAGAACACAGCTGTTCCCTCTCTGATGCTTTGGCAGCTGCTCTGCCTTTCCCAAAATGGAATGATTAGCTCTTTTCCTTCTATTTCTTAGTTGGCCATTAGTTCAGGACTACTGGCCCATCTCCTATGTGATGGAACACCCAAATCCCATGGCCAGAGTTGGTCCAATTTGCCTTTGGTGCCTTTCAATCTTCTGGGGGTGAAAATCATATGAAATGGGGAATTTAGCAGTTCTTCAGAGCTTCATTTGCCTCGTTATCTCCAGTGATTCCATTGTTCAGCCTTTTGAGATGCTGATTCATGAATGAGGAAAACTGAGTTGGATGTCCCTGATGTGGTTTTGGTGGAGAAATAGAGGATAAGAAGATTCTGAATGTACTTTGTCCCAAAACTAAATGGCCCTCATCTGTCCACTTCAGATTCACCACATCAATTCCTAAGAAACCCTCTTGATGGTTAGTCTTTCATTTTACTCTCATGTACCTGTATTTTAGAAAGCGATTGCTGTTTTTCCTTAGGTGCTGTTACTTTATCTTTCCCTCTGGCCTTTTATTTTATGATTACTCACTTCCATTGTTAATTGTTTGGATTTGCGCTTACTGTTGTTCTTACATCTAAGCTATCAAGTCAGCTTTTCCACTCCACTCAAGATCCCCTCGCACATAATGCTCCTTGTTAATCAACCAAAAGCTTGCTGTATTGTCGGTTTAGTGCTGCCGTTCCAAATGTGTGTGGTGCAGCCTCTTTTTGCTTCCCCGCCCCAAGTGCCTCATTCAATTTAATTCCTCATACTTAGCATATTAGGCATCTTGTCAATATTTCCTTTCTGAGGTCTATTTTTTAAATCTGAATGCATTCTGCATGTGTGGTTTTTCCTCCCCTTAAGTGATGAGATCTACTGCAGCAGAGAGTCAGAATTAAATCTATGCCTAAGAGGGAAAAAAGCACAGAGGGGAGCATTGCTCGCATTCTCGGATCAAATATGCAAGGGCAAGCCCTTGGCAAAATTGTGTCTACAGGGCCACTTCCCCTCTCTGCATATACCTTCTCTTCCATTTGGGAGCCCAGGCATACAGTTCTCCCTGCAGATTTTCTTAGTTTCCCTCATCACCATTAGCCTTTCTGCATAGGATCCTGCATTCCCAGGTGTTATTATTATTATTTTTCCTTGTTTCCTATTTCCGGCATCTAAATTGATCTGTTCCTTTCCCCAACATTCTAATTATTCCAACAGGACCTGTTAAAATAACGATCTTCCTTCCCAAATAGCATTTAATATCTTAATGTGATGATAATGCAAAGGAATCATTAATGGTGAGCAGCCAGATGAGAGAGACATCTATAACATGCGGTGTTTCTTTCCTTTCTGTTTCACCAGTAGTTACCTACATGGTTTAATGATAAGGGCAGCTTGGACTTAATCTATCCCAAAGAATTAGAGCTCACTGATGGGTAACAGTTGTTAACATGTACTGAGTTCTTCATTTGTGCTAGGTACTCTTTAGCTTGGCTTATGTGCAGGAATAACAGCAGTGACCTCATGGAGTTGCTGGGATAGCTGAAACTGGAAATGCACATAAACCAAGCTAAAGAGTACCCAGCACAAATGAAGAACTCAGTGCATGTTAGCAACTGTTACCCACCAGTGAGCTCTAATTCTTTTAGGATAGGCTGCTAGGGCTGGGCCTAGAAAAGGTAGCCCTTGTTCTGGAGCCCATAGGCTTAATTAACACCTATGCTCTATAGCACTGTCCTGGAGAGAATGCTGGTGCCTTTTTCAAACGCTCCTTCAGTGAGAGACACTCTGCCTTCAAATGCACTGCAGGGTAAGAAGCATATTAAGCCTTGAGTTGCTCCAGTAGGTTGATTTATGATGTATGCCTCATTCTTTCTGGAGAGGAGTTACCTTTGGACACAGTGCTGCACCCCCAAAATTAGCAGTGTTAGAACTTTTTTCACTAGTCCCTACCCTTTAGGTCATCAGCAATGATGATGGCCAAATGCCTACAGCAAAGCTTACACTCTATATCTTCCCTACTTGTGGAGCTGATGGGACTGTAGGGCGAGTTTTCCTTGGCCTTGGTGAGCAGGAACATACAAACTTAGCTTAGGTAGGGGGTTCCAAGAAGGGAGAGCCGACTGACCCATACTCTTAAGGACCAGAATAATGACATGCCCTTCGTCACTGAGGTATTGCCAGTCACTTCATTCTAAGTAGTTTCTCCATGTAGTCATACAAGGAGCCGCTTCCTGAGGTAGATGGTTGTCTTTCCTGCTGTTACTGCTTTTTCTTCTGGATGGAGTATTTATTGGCTGCTGCTTACTAACTAATAGAGTCACACCGATGGGCTGCTGCAATCATGCTAATAAATGATCTGTTTAGGAGGGGGAGCTCTCTCTCTTTTTCCCAGTAGCCATTACCCCAACACTGAGAATTTAATACATTCATTTATTCTTCTTTAGATAAACAGGATTAAACCCAGAATGAGTCAGGGAGCAGTCTTAGTCTGTGATTTGCTTGATTTTCAGGGTCTGCACAGTTCCAGCTGTGTAAACATGATTGACGAACTTAGGGATTGTCTAATGGAGGAGGATTGCAATGTGGGAGAGGCCCACCATGGCTGAGCTGGAGCCAGACATTCTTCTTCCACCCACTCCAGTCCACACCCTGCAAGGTTGGCTTTCTCAGCTCCTAGAGTCACAAGTGAAGACAGGGCATCTGGTGTTAATTATGCTATTTTCTTTTTAAGATTTATTTATGCATACAAGAGCTAGGTCACAGGCCAGAGTCACAGGAGGTGAGAGGACTCACCAGAGACAGAGTGGGGAGCAGAATAGGCAGATATACTGAAATACACTGCTTAGGGGAGCAGGATGCAAGGTAGGAAAGGTCTGCTGCCCCATGTGGGTCCCCTCCCTGGCGGGGATTGAACTCATGCTGCTGTGTGGTGGATGCTTCACAGTGCGAAACTCAATACATTGAGCCACCAGGGAGATCTTAATTATGCTAATTTTATAGCTTATTGGTAGGGGATGAGAACTAGGCAAAGTTTAGGAAAATCTAAAGACATATCCTCAGAGATGCTCTAGTTATGGTGTTAAGGAAACAAAGAAATGGAAGCACCAAACAAAATAAGGGAGCCTAAAATATGAAACATGACAATAAAAGTTTACTAAAATTGTAGCTGTTTGCATTCTCTATGGTCACTGGAAGCAGGTGCAGAAAAATATTGTTTGGAAAGGACCAATTTGCTCTGATATCAGCTTTGCTCTTTGACAATGACTAGCTTGATAATGCAAAAGATATTTAAATATGAGCACTATTATTGTGAAAGGAAATGTGGTTTTTACATAATAAATACATATATTATGGATCATCCAGTTCCTCCATCCTCATCCTCCACCCATGATTATGTAAAAAGTTGACTCTGCTCAGTCCTGTAGAGTCTGGGAGCTAATGGTAGTCAAGTTCTTCTAAAGAGGGTCATCCATATGCATATCCCTGAACTCCAAAGTATGGGCTTTCTGCTGAAATAGCAGATTTCTATGCCTTGGGTTCTCCAGGTTGTTTCTGGATAGGATCGATGATAGTTAATCCAGGGGCAGTGGCGTTCTTCTGGATGTGAATGTCAGGATGTGGTCTTGATCAAGGAAGAAAATAAAGTTCTCTCTTTCAAATGCATTGGAATGCTATGACATTTAGGGATAACAGTTACAATCGTTCCTGATGCAATTGGTTATTGAAAAACTAATTTTCCCGAGTAGTTTGCTTTAGGAAAGAATATTCTTTTATAAGATGGGTAGTGTCTGGCTTGAGAAGGAAAGCTGGTTTGGTAGTGCATGAGTTTGAATCATATAGGAACTATTCAAGAATAGAAAGGAGAGAAAAATTCAATAAATTACCATTCGATGCAATATTGGGATTTTGTGATGAATATTCATGCATTATTTTGTTCACTGGCTGTGGGAGTTTGAAGTGGCAGAAGTAGGCCTCCAGATTTGCAGTGGGGCATATGGCAGTCCCTATATCTTTCATTATATTAAACTGGGAAGGGGGCAGTCCTGTCAGTACTGTCCATGTGGCACCCATAGAAATTGAGACTGGGATGCCTATTAGTGCCATGCTGTATACTGTAATTGTAGCATGTGCATAAACACTTAGCTCCTGGATGCTTGTCTGAATCATTAGGAACAAGCATTATGAGTGCTATACTAGCACTGGAATTCCTGCAACTATAAAGGTAACACATTTGGCTTGTACTCCATTGACAATCACTTACACTTAAGCGATTGATAGTTGATTGGGAGCTGTAGACTGTTGGACTTGTGCCATGGGACTTCTAAGCAATTTTGATGGGTGGAACAGACAGGGAGGCTGTAGATTTTGGCAAGCTGTAGTTCCCATTAGTCAGGCTGACTATATCTGACACTAGAGAGTCCAATTCACCAAGATGAAGCTTACTTCTCTAGGCTTTGGCCAGTGGCCCAATGATATTAACATGAGGGACAAGAGAGGACCAGTTTACATTAGGTTGTGTTTCCAATGAGCAAATTGTTGAGTGGTTTACTGAATACCCTGTTGATTTTTGGGGCAGACATAAAATTCATGGTGACTTTTTTAGAATTTGAGCAAATTGTAGGTTTTTAAATCAGCAACTGTTAACTGTTGACTTTCCTGATATGGAAATGCTTTCCTGATACAGGGTGGGCAGACTGTGTTTGAGTTGCTTAGTTAATATTCCTCTCCTGCAGGTTTGCTTGCAAGGGGTGCTGGCAACATATGCTGCTAAGGCATTTCCAGACACAGCTGTTTCTAATATTCTGCGAGGTCCCCACAGAACCATTGGGGTTACTCTGAAGGTTCTCCGGTACAAAGGAGGAAATGTCCCAAAGAACAGGCCTTTTCCATCTGGGCGGACTTTCTGTCAGAGACTTGGCTAATGTTATTCTCTCTGATTGTCTCCTTGTACCTTCCCAGGAGGTGGGAGTTTCTAAGGCAGAAAGATTTGATGTGATGAGCAACAGCTACAAAGCTGAAGGGAGAGAGACAGTCTGAACAGAATCATAAGATAAGAGGATATTTGGGGCATAGCAGAAATGAGCTGAATACTATGGAATGGAGATAAGGGAGAAGTGATGAGAATAGAGGAATGAGAATTAATTAATAAAAACACTTATTGTTTATAGGTGGGAGTAGAAGGTCCATTGAACGCCAGGGAATCTTTCCTTTATGTAATGCCTGTGAATATGTGGAATTTTGTAGAGGCAGTTCCACCTCAAATGCACTGGGGGAGCTGATAACCAGCAGTTTTTGACTTACTCTATTTAGTGCATAATCTATTATTCCCTTGTTCTGGACAAGTTTTGGGGTGTGGCCTAAAGAAATTAAGTAGAGCAGATGGAAGACTTCCTTTCGGGAGAGTTCAAGAGCTCCCTTAAACAAAGGCAAGATAGGGGTTTCCCCTTTTGTTCTCTAAACAACCTTTCTTGAGAATTACTTTGGAAATTCTCTGGCTTACTCACCATTTTTAACTAATTTCTGAAACATTTATGTACTCTGACCAGTTTTACTTTTTAAAATAAAAATGGATTCGTGCTAAAAACAATTCATCAGAACAGTTTGTGTCTAGTTGGGTGGTGCAGAGGAAAGGCAAGCTCTTGTATCATTCTTTATTCCCTTAGTAAACACAGATGACCAGGAAGGAAGGCTCCTGGTGATGCAGATCAGAAAAAAAGGACTATTATTTTCATTCTGTTGAACAGTACAGAAATGCTTCTCAAGCACTGTCTTCAGACGTTTCTTTTTATTAGCCATCACATAAGGAATTAGGCTCACCTCAAACAGTTCATTTTCCTACTCATGTCTGTAAAATCATTACTCATGAGTGGTGTCTTTTTTGAAATACCACTGACCTCCCATACTGGAAGGGATAAAAGGGTGTTAAAGTATAAACTTTTCAGTTTGCGTAAACTGTGGAAGAAAGGGGACATTTCCTCCTGGAGCATAAAACTGTTCATCAATGTCCTTTTTTGTTCATGTCCTGTGAGAATCTTATGCAGGAAGCTTTGTCAGCATAACAGCTCCATGGTATGTGTGTGTGTGTGTGTGTGTGTACGTGTACATGTAAGATTAAAGGCAGAACACCAGCAGTTTTTAAAATATAATTCTGCAACTTTCCCATACTCCTTTTTCCAACCCTTTTCTGTCCCCTACCCCCAACCCAGGAACACTAGGATAGGTAGAGGAGTTGTGTCATGCCTTAAGATATGAGCAGATGATGATCTTTAGCTATTCAGCTAGGTACTGTTTTCATTTTGCCAAAGCTGATTATTCTATCTGTAGTTTTAATAACAAGCCTGCTTCTTTGCTGTTCACTACCTGATAGAAGCAAATAAAAAAGATTGTGAAGTGGAATTAAGAGGATAAGAAAGCTTTAGGGTCAAAGAAGGCTTTTTTGCTTTAATTAATAATTTCAATTTACTCATAGAATATTTTTATGCTAGTGTCCAATATCTTATATTAAACAAACCTGCACACCCCCCCACCTTGCTGTAACTGTCAAATTGGAATCTCAGAGAACAGAAATCAGGCAAGCTTGAATGAAGCTTCGAATTCTCTGCTCCCAGTGCTGTCTTGTTTTCTGTACATATAACTATGCTCCTCAGGGCTTCTCCAGCCACAGCCTGGCATTCCTTCATTAGCCACATGTTTCATAGAACCATGAAAGATTGGCATTTTAACCAACAGGGGGCTATTGTAATAAAGTTGGAGTTCCAGGGATGTGATATTTTGGAAAAACAAGTAATTCCCAGGGTGTGAAGCACATGATCTGCTGGACAGAACATTTAAATTTACCAGGGTGGTTTTTAACTAAATTTTTGATTTGTGTAGTGAATCCCCCCCCTTGTTTTAGTGAGGTATAATTGATAGATAAATGCTCCATTTTTAAAATTTTTCAATGGGGTATGTACTCAGGATGATGAATGGTGGGGGTAGTGAGCGTGTGTGTTTGTGCACAAGTGTGTGATTTTTTCGTGTGTGCATAATCCAGTTTTACTATGCATCAGTTCTTCACTCCATTTTTCTAGAACTGTTGTAGAGGTGCTCTCCTATATTCAGAGCTCAAGTTAACTTAGAAAAATGCCTCACAGCCATGCCCAAAAAGATCCTACAAATTCCTTGATGTTTCACATGGAACAGCCATTCTTTCTTTCAAAGAGGAGTTTGGTAAGCTGAAGATTAGGGGGCCACACTGGAACTAGACCTGTTGTGGACTAAAAGTGTAAAGGATTTTCACTTCCTGTTAACAGCTGTGGGACAAGCATAAGGTGCCTTCAAATTCTCACACTTCCTTAAAAGACAGATTAATTGGCCTTGCTTCTGAATTTGTATAATTGCTTTTATGGCAACACCCTGAAAAATACAGCTTGCTTTCTCCTGCTAATATGATTAAGTGGACAATTGGAAAAATAATAATTCTAAGTAATTTTAAGGAAATGAGCAAAAGAATAAAACTGAGCATTATTCATGAAAAATGGATAATGACAAGTAAACATGGAAGGTGGCGTTTGATCCCTTCAATTTTGCTATTTATTATTCATAGTTATTATTCATAGTTATTATTCATAAATTCTAGCAGAAATGTTAGGCCTGTATCCCAGTAGACATTTGCATTTTATTTTAAGTTGATTTCTACCTGCTTTTACAAACAAGGATTTAATAGTTTGGTTTGTCTCACCCCTTCCCTTGCCTTGCTATAGATTGTCTTTTTCTTATACCAGCTTCTGTCCCTTTCATACTCTTTATCTCTATCATCCATCTCACTCCCCCACCCAAGATTCATTCTCATTCCTTCTCTCTCCACCCCCTTCTCTTTAATGTTTTAGAAAAAAAGATTTCTAACATGGAAAAGTGATATTTGAATAGATTCCCCTAAGGCAATCAATTTACTTTTAATTTGTCTGGAACTAAGCTTTTCTTTGTTGCAACGAGGAAGGATTGAGACTGTTGTAAAATTTATTAGCTTCCAGGAAGATATTTGAAATGAATTTTTTTTAATGATTGT
This sequence comes from Galemys pyrenaicus, assembly GCA_019455555.1. Lineage (NCBI taxonomy): Eukaryota > Metazoa > Chordata > Mammalia > Eulipotyphla > Talpidae > Galemys > Galemys pyrenaicus. The sequence goes on along the minus strand of JAGFMF010011853.1, from coordinate 2,003,144 downwards.
GCTGTTTGCTGTACCCAGAAGCAGTGTCATTGCAATTACAGTATTCCAGATGGTTGCTGAAGTTACACTGAAACATCAAGATAATGCCAGACTTTTCTATGAGGCTTTTGTTGATAACAAATAGTTCAACCTAGATATCTATTAACAACCTAGGTAGTTAATAAATATCAATCCCTTTGACAGACATGATACACAATCCTTTTGAATCATTGTCAGAGGCAGTGATTTGTTTACTGACTGAGCACTGTATTTTTCAAATGTGAAAGATGCGAATGGAGAATTACTAATGTTGTTCTTAGCTTCTTTACCCAGTAATATGAACATTTTGGCAGTCAGAATCTTGAAAGAAGTTAAAAGTTACAGTTGCAATATTTTTTATTGATTCATATATAGCATTGTCTGTTCAATAAAACTGAATGTCTTGGGACTTGACTGAAGGAAGTGTCAGTTCTTGTTAGGAGAAACACCGGCTGCTGGATACCTTTTTTCCCTCCGACATTAAATTTTCATTAAAAAAAAAGAAGATTTTTCTCCTGGCTAATATGCCTTGTCTCTTCTTTCAGTACCAGCCTTATTTGTGTTCTGTCCAATACCCAGAAGCTCATGACCAGCATAAAAGTAGCGTTTTTTTCTCAAGCAGATGATGTGTTAGCAGTTTTCTTATTTTTCAGGAAAGAGTGAAACCAAGTTGGTGTTAACTTTAAGTTCAGCACTACTCGTCAGCATCATCTGAAGGCTCTGTCTTCCTAGCTGCGTAACTACCTGTGGACGTGTGAAACGGTCTGACTGTTTTTAATCTACACAAAGTCAAACGACTGGTTTGAACTCTTCACAGCAGCTGACGAGGTGTTGTAGATGTCCAGCAGATAGTGCCTGACAGACGGAATTTTGTGCACATCTTAGAATGAAATTTTTGAAAATGGCCCCACTTTGCTTGGAGTTGCAGTATCTGTGTTCCTCCTATTGAAGAATAGTTCATTGCCCTTATAGGATACACCATATTTTACTTGTAAAAATGCATTTTCAGATGGCTTTTAAGTGCCCACATGAAAGTCCAGCGCTTTGTCAGATCATTTTCTTCACCATAGAAGCCAAAATACAGAAATTCCAGTCTAGTCAATGTTTGCTTATCTCAGTCACTGTCAACACCTCTTATTTGTTAGTCTCCAGTTTCCAGGCAGCCTTCTGCTTCATTTCCTTGCTCCCCATGCATCAGCACAAATGATTTATACTTATACAGATCTTAAAATCTCTCCTTTATGGATTGAATTGAATTGTGCCTCAAGTACAAAAATGAAAACTCCAGGAACTATTGTGATTGCCCAAATTGCAACTTAGATCGTATGATTATACATGCCACACTCTCATCTATCATAAATATTAAATTCGCAAGTACTTATACTTCAATATGTTTTAACTTTGTCTCTTTGACCAGCTCAGCACTAAAGATTCCATTGAAGATAATTCAATTGCTTTGAATTCTGAAAGGGGCATCTTTTTAATCTATGTTCACATTGCACTGGAGTAAGTGGATTTCAGGTGCATAGACTGTGAATTAGGGTAGAAGTCTTTGTGTCATTTGGCTTCACAGAGGCCAAGTACTGGTGGCATTTGTTAGCTAATGCTGATCCATCAAATGGTCTAGGACAAGGTTGGGATTCATCAGTCATTTCAGTCATCCCCTCTGTCTGATGGTAAAATCACACTTTACAAAATTCCTATAGTTTCACAAGTTAGCCAGCCTGAAATTCATACCAAACTGCTAATATAGGTTGACTTTTCTCCCTGTTTATCTTCTCTGTTTAGGCAACAATACTATGCTATCTCACCCCTAGGCCTTCCCGAGGAATCTCTGCAGACATTTTCTCTCCTCTCTTAGCCCATCAAAACTGTCCTATCCTGGATTCCCTTTTCCTAGGGCTTTGCTATATGACAAAAGAAAAATGATGATCTCATTTTGGTAGTGAATCCTCTTATTTTAACAGGGACCTTTAATGTCAATACCCAGATGATAGAAAAATATGGGGATTTCGCTTCATGTTACAAGAACTTTTGAATAACTCTTCTTTGGCATCTGTCAGATAATACCAAATAGATGTTTTGAATGCCAATCACAGTTCTGGCATCCTGCCCCTTCTGCTTGTTGTCTGTCAGGCCACAGTGCTGTAGAAAAGGCAGCTAACAAGCAGGCGGCTAGGGAACTAGAGAACAGAAAGCCTTCGGGAGGAACTAAGATGGTAGAAAATGCTGGAAGAAAGAGGAGGGAGTGAGAAAGGGACAAGTAGCTATTTGTAATGTAATTTATGATTTCCTTTTTGATTTACTAGAGAGCCTACAGGATTACTTGGTGTCGTGGGTTCTTGAGTCTCTAGAAATGTTTCAGCTTTCACTAATGTCCCCTTGAGTATGTTACAGAGAGCATAGCTAAACATCAAAGGAGAAGCCCAGTCCTTCATTAAAATGTCAATCAGGTCAAAACTAAGATCATCGAATGTCTAAGACCTAGATAGTGCCTCTTGCTCACCCTCCATCCCTACCTCTCTCCAGCTCTCCCGCTGTTCTTCCTTCCTTTCCTCATGCCCTTGCTCATTCCTTTTTCAGTAAGCCCATTGCTACTGTTTGCCTTGTTAAGTTATACAGATAGAGTGGATTTTTTTTCTGACTCTTTGCAGGCCTTAACATACTTTTCAGAACTCTTTCCAGGATAATTCTTTGGTGATTTCTTGGCTGATTTGACATGAAGCACTAGTTTTACCAGTCTCTACAGTGGATCTAAATACCTCACCATAGGTCTCATTTTGGGCTTATATTTTATAGACATTCACAACAGTTTTGCTTGATGCCAAGAAATAATTCTTGATATTTGAACAACATGTTCCTTTCATAGAATAGATGTTACTGATTACTGTATTGTTAACTTATCATAGTATAGGCCCCATTAACTATTGTTAAGATTGAAAACTCCAAAGTACATGGCAAATGTATTTTCAACTGGACATCAAATCATAAGAGACCTCTTTAGGATCTGCATATATTGTGTAGGAAACTATTCACAGGCTATAATGCCACTGACTTTAATATTTCTCAAGGCTACATTTACTTTATTGCCTCTGAAAAAGTTTATTTTTTAATTTCCATAGTGTTTCTATTAAATAGACTAGGTAGTTCCATTATTAGGTGTTCTATCAGTGGCTCAGTATCTGATTTATTGGAGAAGAGTATTTTTTCTGTTGCTAACAGTCTTTCTTGTACTTTCTTCATCCAATGAAATTAGCCTGTTACTGAGTACCGGCTCTGTGATGGATCCTTTGCTAGGTTCCATGTGTTTATAATAAGCAAATGCAAAATAATGATATTAAACAGATAATCAAAAGTATGGTGAGTGCTACAAAAGGGATCTTCCTCAGAGCTATAAAAGGGACCAGGGACGGGCTCAGAGAATTTAAATTTAAGTTGTGTTCAGGGTTAATGTTTTAGTTATGAGAAGTGTTCAACTGCTGGTAATGAAGATTCCCTCTCCTGCTAAAGAAAGTAAATCAGTGGCTGAACAAAGGGGAGGCTGATTTCTTCTCTTGTGTAAAAGAAGTTCAGATCTAATGAGGTGGGTCTACAATCTCTTCACTATCCAAGAATCCTTTTATTTTTCTATTCTGTTATCCATAGTTCCATGACTTCCCCACCCTCAGAGTTGCCTCATGGTAGTAAGATGGTTGCTGTATATCCAGCCATTTCATAAAAGGACTAAGTAGGAAGGAATAAGAATACATGGGTCTCCCGGTTAAGTTACCTCTCCCTGATTTCAAGGAGTTTTCTTGACATTCTGTTTCCATAACATTGACCTAATCTTAGTTACATGTCCACCCTATTTGGAGGCTAGGGCATGCATGTAGTTTTTTTGCTGGAACATTGGCAGTCCTAACAGACAATGGGTTCTGCTTGTAAGTATCACAGATATGAATATTTTTTCTGCACTTCATTATGTCTGCTCCAGATGAACACGAGTTAGGTAGGTCAAGAGGTATCCTTCTCAGCGGTTTTCTTGATTAGGTGTGTGTGTCCACTTTTAATAGCACTTAAACTCTTCATAATCATTGCCACAATCACTTCCATTACAGCTCACAAAAATTGGCCCTGCTTTGGTCATAGATTATTTTGTTCATGGGGTGATGCAGATTGAGCTAAGTGGATGTATATGAGTGCAATCTAGGAAGCTTTTCTGATTTACTCATCACTTTCTTGTAGGTTATGTTACTACTGCTACTTAGAAGTAACTAACTACTTGAGCTCTTTGGAACTGGAACTCACTTTAACTTTCCCTTTCTGCCTCATTGATTGCAGATCACTTCTGAAGAGCTAACACATTGCTCCTGTAGCTGTTACCTTGAACTATTTTGGGGCTGAAGTTTTGCCTCTGATCATTGGGTTCTTTGAGTTAATACCCCCAAACTCTGAATAACTGCAGAGAATGGTCAGCATTGTCAAACACATCCATTGTGACTGGACATCTATACAAACCCAACAGAGCCTCTGAGCTCTTCTATTCTATCAGGACTTTGAAAGTTTTAGCAAAGCCTGAGATAGTGTTTTCATCATTTTCTTTTTTAACTTTGGTTGTGACCATAGGTAGGCTCTTTCTAGTGTGGGAGCACATTGTTTGCCCACATCTGAAGAGATAGCAGTTTCACGTCCCGAGGAGGGTAGTAATTGCTGCACAAAATTTTGCTGTTATCTGCACAAAATAACATATTCTGATCTTTTTTTCTGTTTGAATTACTTACTTATCCATCATGGCTTAGTCATTGCTGCCTCTATTGCCTCCTGTGTGCTCACAAAACTGATGCTTTTATTTAAGATTTAAATTTTTCTGGAGGGATTTGGGATTCTCTCACAAAGGTTTCTGGTGATAAATTGTGACCAAATAAATACTTACTACAGTCACAGTCTAGATTAAGGAAGCTTTCTCTTTTTAAATTTTTTTGTCTACAATTATCTGATCTGTTTCTAACTAGGAAGTCTTGAGATTTGTCTCCCTCTGCCAGATATTTCCCTCCCTCCCTCCCTCCCTCCCTCCCTCCCTCCCTCCCTCCCTCCCTTTCCTCTTCCTTCACTTCTTTCCTCACTTCCTTCTTCCTTCTTCCCTCCCTTTCTCTAGCTTCCTTCCTTCTTTTTTGGGGGGAAGACTCAAGGGACAAGCAAATTCATCATACACCCTTAATCATGTGTACATTTAAATTTAAAAAAAAACCTCCATTCATCTGTAGATGGTTATGTGCTTGCATGTCCACAAATATGTGTTGATTTTGGAGGCTTAAATTTTGCTTTCTTTGCTCAGGTGAATACTATCATAGAAAGAAGCAGGAAAGTATAGAGTCACAAAAAGACTCAAAAGAGGACGCTAGACAGGGAATTAATGAATTGTTAGCCTACCTCTTCTTTAGCTGGAGCCAGCATCTTGGCAATTAATTTGTGATAAGTCAAAATAGTTTCTCTTTGGTCTCATACCCCTACTTCCAGACACTGTACTACATGATGTCTCTATACTTTCTTACTTCTTTTTATGATAGTACTGACCTGAGCCATATGATCTCTACCTGTCCCATGCAATTCCAGAAGTGATCTCTGCTTTTTTTTATATCTAATTTGTCTTCATTGCTATTCTTAAGGGGTCTTGTGTTATGACTTTCTCACTTTCAATATACACATAATTTCTTTACTTAACTGAATTTTGGAATTGCGAAAGTTAAGTCATCTGTAGGACATTTATTTCCTCCCCCTCCCCTTCCCCCCTGCAGAACGTTTATGAATGTGGGTTAACCTTCTGCTGGAAAGACATTCTTCCTGCCTATCTGCATTCACCATGTGTTTTTTTTTTTCATATTTCTTTTTTATTTTATTATTTTTATTTATTTAATTGTATTTGACATCATTTGTATTCCCCAGGTGGGTATGAATACTAAAGTTAGGTTTGGTTTTGTTTTAATTGTATTGACACAAATGCTACACACTACAGGTTGATACCAAAAGCAATAAGCCACAAATCACCACCTTGGCAGGGATTTGAGGAAATAAATATCAGATCTAAAGCAGGCGTGAGACATTAGTAGTTAACGATTGTCTTAGATTCAAGTCTTCTCTTGCATAAGGTAAGAGCCATGCACATACTAAGTTCACATAATTAATCTAAGAAAATTGTATATTCTTCTAGCTCATCTAGGATGGGGGTGGGCTTAGTGAGATTGGTGAGTAGACTTAGATTGATGCATTGCTGAGGGTATCGAGTTTACCTTTTTCTCTCTCAGACAGTGATTTATTCACTTAGGTCATGGGTAAGCTGACATCAGAACTGTTTTTGCAGAGAAGCTTCTGAGAAGACTGAGTTTCTGTCTCTGGTCTTCCTAGATTCACAGGATCTTAGAGATGTCTAGGATTTCTGCTTTCTCTCTGTGTTTACTGGGAATCCAGATCTTACCATACTATCCATTTGAGGGGACCCAGTGTTGGGAAGGGGAATTTGTACATGGATTCAAGGTGACACATAGGTGGCATTCTCTTATTGAATTGTGTTGAAGAAAAATCCTATCTCCAGATTTGAAGAAGACATCCACTGATACTAAGAACTAAAAAGGAATGAGAGCTTTATGTTCAGCACGTTGGAAAGATTCTACTAGGTTGTATGTATTTTACTCTGTCCTGTTTTGGGAATGAAAGCAAGTGACCTGTAATTTCAGTCTGAAGATCAACTGCGATTTTCTCCTCATACTTTGTCAAATGTCCTTGGTTCTAGGGCTCAGTGGCAAATGCCTGTGTGCCTTTATGCCCAGAATGAGGGACACAAAGAAAAGGGGATCCCATAGCATTCTGGAAAATTCCTTGCTGACTTTCAAGAGACTTTTATTGAAACTTGTAGAAACAGAATTATTGAACTGTTCTCCCATTTACACCTCCTTTCCCTCCACCCTCAAACAAAACCTCACAGTAATTATTTAGACTGATACTAGAGAATTTATGAGACAAGCCTCAGAGGTGATGGATAAGAAGAAACATCTTGTTGGGAGATGCTGAAGATGTGAATTCTGTTCCACTGCAGACATCCTGTGGTCTCTGGGAGAAAGTACTTGATTTGGATAAGTCTGACTGTGGATAGATCTGCTGTAGACTTTTCCACTCATGACGTTTAGGTTCACACAAAGTGTTTCCCCAGTATGTCCTAACATTTATTTACTTTCAAACTTCTTGTCTACCAGGGGTAAACTCTTGGATGGTAGCACTGAAAGTTTGCAGGACAGAGTCAAAGAAAGGACTTTGAGGAATCCTTTGCAGAGCTAAGTGGGCCACCCTCTTGTGGAACTGCTGGGTTTTATTGAAGCATTGTGCTATTCACATGGAGGGCACATGCACTGCTGGTGATGCTGCTTCTCATTTGTTATTTGTTCCAACTCTGCCGAATTTTGAGTGTTTTATTCTCCAGCACAAAGAAGGAGCTTAAAATGGCCATCTTAAAGATAAATGGGCAAATGTAGTATGCTGAAAGGGATTTACTTTTGCTTGGTTTTGAAGTATTGAAATCTGAACTCAGCCTGGGCTGGGCCAGAGATATTTTGCTGCCTCCAGTGCCCTTTTTTTCTAAATGATGAAGTATCTACTCAATCCAGCCATTATTTCTTGAGCCCCTTCCCTTGTGCCCCTTCACCAAAACAACTGATGGATGAGGCAGAGCAGTGCCATGCTTTTTTATGCCAATTTATTCTTTAAACAATTAAGAAACAAGTAGAAATTAAAATATATAAATATAAATGTCAGACAAGACCTGAATTACAGACTTCTTCCCCTTGCAGAAAATCATAGCATATATTTTTGTCTATTTTTTGGTGTATACCTTTTTAGTCTTTGCAATCTCTCATCTCTCAGCCTCCTCTGATCTTGCCCCAAGGTTTCTATAAAAGTCAAGATGCCCATATTTTGATGCATTGTGGAATGTGCTGAATGTGATGAAAGTTTTTATTACATTATCCTCATGCAAGAATGTAACATAAGTACAAATGGATATGGAAAACTAGGAGTATAAACAAGAGATTAACAGTTTTCCAATGGATGGGCAGAAGTCAACCCTGGATTCACACTTTGGTGAAGCCCATGTAGAAAGCCTGTCTAAGAACATTAACACTTAGTGAACCTGATGTGAAAAGACGAAAACATGATTTATAACTACTGCATTCATTCATGATTGGGTTAAAGTAATCCATGAAAGATCTATTCCTTTTAAGAAATATGACCTTAAGAAAACTGAAAATCAAGAAGTAGAATGGCCAGTCTGGTATCATTAAGTGATGTTGAACCTATGAGTGATGTGTGCTTGGGGCCAATTGAAGCTTGCAGCTCAGTTAGATGGAAGAGATCTCAATATATTCCTTCTGATGGGACATCAAGTCCCATGGCTTATGTGAGGAGACTGGTTGGTGAGACTGGTGGTCAAAATGATGAGAGATGTGATTGGTTATACACAGCATACCAATCTATATACTTTAGCACTGTATGTCAGTGATGGATAGGGTGGAAACGTGTTTGGCAGTGCTGTTGCTCAATGATATGGCCAAGACTTCTTAGATATCCTGAATGTTAGATTCCCTGATGTGTCTCTACTCCCTCTTTTGCTGGATTCAGTTTCAAATGTAGTTGAGTTTTACCAGGAGTTGTTGATAAAGTTACTTACTGTTATGCCTTGACACTCAGGATAAATTTCTTAAAAATCTATTTTTTATCACAAAATATTTCCCTTTTGGTGGTTAAATTTGTCAATAGTGGGAGCAGCAACAAAAATGGTAACTAAAAAGAAGGGAGTGGGTGGGGTATGGGGGATAGATACTACGGCCTTTTAAAAATCCAGTTCTTCACACTTGTCCCAAAAGGCAATATAGAACTATCTAAAAGTGCCATTTCCCAGAAGGGCCTGTGGGTGCCTAAGAAACCAGAACACTGGGGAATAGCAGTGATTCCTGGGAAAAGCTGATGAAATTGACATTTTATTTTCTCCAAACAGATCAGAATGAAGGATTTCATTGCAGGGAAGAATGTCGGATTCTTGGCCACTCTGATAGGTGCTGGATGCCTCGGAACCCCATGCCCACCCGCTCTAAGTCCCCCGAGCACGTGAGGAACATCATCGCACTGTCCATTGAAGCTACTGCTGCTGATGTTGAGGCTTATGACGACTGCGGCCCCACCAAGCGGACTTTTGCAACCTTTGGGAAAGATGTCAGTGACCACCCAGCTGAGGAGAGGCCCACCCTGAAAGGCAGGCGGACTGTCGATGTGACCATCTGCAGCCCCAAGGTCAACAGCGCTATCCGGGAGGCAGGCAATGGCTGTGAGGCTATTAGCCCTGTCACCTCCCCACTGCACCTCAAGAGCCCTATGCCCACCAAGCCTTCTGTGTCTTACACCGTTGCCCTGGCGCCGCCGGCCCGCGATCTGGAGCAGTATGTCAACAACGCCAACAATGGGCCTTCTCGTCCCTCTGAAGCTGAGCCCCGTGGAGCCGACAGCGAGAAAGTGGTGCATGAGGTCAACCCCATTCTGAAGGAGGGTCGTGACAAAGAGTCTCCTGGTGTGAAGCGTCTGAAGGATATAGTTCTCTAAACCTGAAGAGAGAGAAACCATGCCGGTTAGCTAAGAAGAAGCAGGAGCTGATCATTTTAATGGTTCACCAATGGTTGGTTCTTGAATGGCTGTATTTCAGAGCTTTCCCTAAATGTATTGTTTATAAATGACTATCATTCTGTGACAATCCCTCTCGTTTCAACAGGCAGCAGGGGTGTTCAGTTGGAGCAAATTAGCTTTGGCTTGAGTTATTCATGGGGCCTTGATGTTGGGGAAACAGAGACAAAATCAGTTGTGAAAAGTATTATGTATTAAGTGTTTGAATTTATATATTTTTCTATGTCAGAATTATAATATAAATTACCATTGTTTGTGGAGGATTACATTTAAAAAAAAAGCAAAAAAAAAAAAAAAGCTCACAAAAAAAAAAACAAAAAACAAACAAAAATACCCCAAGCTCTGGGTACGTTTAATAAGCTCGCCACTGTTTTTGTAGCGTAGAGAAGTTAACAGTCATTTATTGTGTACTATTCATTGATTCAGTGATGTGAAATCGAGCCCCCTAAAGGTTATTTCTGAAGCTCAAGTACTTTCCAATGTCGCTACTTTGCTGTGGACACCCCTGCTTTAAGAACCCTTTTGCTAGCTGTGCTATTGTTGTATTTGATATTGCAAATTGCTGTGTGTGGTGATGGCAAAAGGCTTTAGGAGGTTGGTGTTTTTTTCTTAAAAAAAAAAAAAAACAAAAAACTACAGACAAAAACAAAGCGCAAACAACTGAGATGGCGAGTGAACAAGCAACACCACACCACAGGCTGAGTACTTGGAGGAGAGTCACACGTGGAGGGTACCGGTGCACTGATTGCTCACCACCTTACAAAGTATTTTTCCTGCCTTTCAGTCTTCTGCCCAGATCCATGATAGATCATCGCAGAAAGTCATTTTTGGATATTCTGCTATCTAATTTGCAGTTGTCAGAAATACTGTGCTGAAAGTTTTATGAGATCCATTTTTCTAAATTTCAGGCCCTGAACAGGAAAGTTGTTCCTGAAGTTATCAGTTCCGGGCTCCGAAATTCCCTGTCTCCAATCATCTAGCACTCAAAAAGACTGAATCTATTTTGAGATCTAAATTAGCATCTTTTCAGACACACACTTCCTGATTCAGTGTTTCCCAATCACAATTAGAATTAGACTGCAAAGCACGTCATGGGCTGAAATTGAGAGCTCCATGTTGCTCTGCATCGTAGGCTTCTAAATAGGGATGGAGTAAACAGTACAGAGAGTACATTTAGGAAAAGACGGGAAACAGGTAAGAGCGTCAATCCAATCATCGTGCCTTCCAAATGGAGACACTTGGACACTTGAAATCGTCTTTTTATGACTAATGCTTTTTAAAATTAAAAATGTGAACAGGAAACTATTAAAATGAAACTCCTTTCGATTTGACTCTTTGCTGTAGGCTAGGAATACACTTTTTTTATTAACAAGTTTGTTACTCACATTCTTTTTTTTTTGTTTGCCATTCCTCCGACTCCTTCCTTCCTTTATGAACTGTCTGATAATATTCACTAGCCAACGTAGTATTCTTGCAGCCTAAGAGTTCATTACTGAAATGTAAACAACTATGTCACCATTGCTCTGCCTTTTCTTTAAGAGTTGTTTCTAGAAAAACAAGTTTTATAATTCTGTTCTCATTTGTTTCATTTTTTGAAATGAATTGTACCCAGAAAGAAGGCTTAGAGGATAGAGCACTGCTAGAATGCAAAAGAGGATTTATTTTCTTAAGTTTAGGTTAGATGTCAGCTATCTTATATGTTTTAGAAATTTTTGCCTAAGTTCCTGGTTTTATACATAACTGAGAATATTTTCTTTTATGGGTGGGGGGAGGATTTTGAGGGATGGGGGTGGGTAAGGCAGTGGGGAAGGGGTTAGGTAGGGGAAGAACATTTCTGAAAAAGAACCTATAGTGAAGCTACAAATTCATCCTTATTTCTTATTCAGTGCTGAATACTACCTCATGCAAAATATTAGTGTGGCTGTAATTTTCCCTCTAAAACTGACACAATTAGGGATCAATTACCATAACATCTTAATTTTGGCTCATTTCGTTTTCTCTCCCACACTCGTTTTTCCCCTTCAATTCATTTCCTTTTAGTAATAGAGCTGGAATTAGGTATTTATTTCTCTTTGCAAGTGACTATTTGATTAACACAGTCAAAATTAATTTTTTCCCTTTTAGTTATAATGGCTGCCTGAAGAATTTAGACTGTTCCTCACTAGATCCATCCTGATAGTAGGTTGTTAGCTACCATCTCAAGGTCACTTTCAAGTCAGATTTGACAGCTTTTGTGCAGGTGTATTTCTTAGCATGCTCAGTGGGAATAAGAGAGCTAAAAAGAGTGCAGCAAGTTGGAACATTAAATGTTACGTGGCTGTTGAGCCCGGGAGGCCACTGGCTGCCATACCTCTTACTGGTCACGTTTAAAATGGTTGGAGTAGCATTGATTTTGCTTTTCTCTTTATTTTTTATTTTTCTCCAATATTTTTTTCAGAATTCAGTTTCAAGACCTAGACCAATCCTTTTTCCCTAAGAAAATACTTTATTCTCAGTGGGCAGTCAGAGCTTGTTTGACTTCCAAACCCTTTATTGAGCATGTTCAGAGAATTCCCCTCATTAAGAAAATGTCTTTTTTTTTTCTTTCCACCTGTCTGATGTATACATCCTCCCAGAAGCACAAGTGCATCCTAGGAGGGCTTTTGTAAGCTGGTTTTATAGGCAGGCTGTGCCTGAAAATAGGAATTTTCTGCAAGGATCCTAAATTTCCCTTTGGCTCATGTTTTTCCCCCTCCTTTTCAATGTGTTTGATGAAAAGCCACAAAGGCCAGAGGGTCAAATATTCTTGATTTTCCTTCTCTAAATGTATTACACATTTAAACATGAGGGAGAAATTTTAGTTCCTAGATCCTAGGGAGTTCTAGTCCATTTGTTCTAATGTCCCTTTGGCGGAGGAGTTGGTATTGAGGCCTGACTCGCTCTGCTAACAACTGCTTTGGGCACGTCCTTGAGCAGGTGACCTTCTTCTTGCAGTGTAAAGGGCTTAGTTTGCATTGACTGATTGCTTTTCTCCAATTGTGGGAACATACTATATATAAGGAATCTCCTTTTTTTCTTTTCTCTATTCTGACAAACCCTTGAATCTGTTCAGAATGAAAGGTACCATTCCTTTGATCCTCTTAAAATCAGTAGGGTAAGTTATGGCCCCTCTATTTAGGTAATGGGCCAAGGGATCCTGCAGTTGCTGAAGGGCAGTGGTACTCAAAGTATAGTCCCTAGACCAACAGCAACATCACTGGGAGCTTTTAGATATGATAAATCTCTGTCCCCACCTGGAAGAACTGATGCAGAAACTCTGGCAATGGATTGGGCCTAGCATTAGGGATCGCTGTGGGTCAGATGCCCACTAAAGTTTAAGGACTTATTAAAGCACAGGTTTACAGACCCCAATTCCATTAGGTCTGGGGTGGGGGAGGGGCTGAGTTTTATGCCCAGGTGTTCCTGATGCAGCAGGTCTAGGGACCACACTTTGTATCACTGCTGCAGTTAACCTGCCTAATAGAACTAATTGCACCTGAGGTGCCCATTCAAACTAATTCGCTGACATGGTGACCCACTGATCACTAATCAGGAGTTATGTAGGGGGTACAACTTAGGATTCTGAAAATTGGAACCACTCAGAGTATCATCCCGATAGTGTTAACTTCAGCACACAACTGATTGTATGAAGGGAATTCAGTTGAACTTTTTCATCAAGCACGATCATATCCTCATGATTCAAAACAAAAGTGGTCCACTTGAGGCAGCAAGGACAAAGGGCAGTTTAGGGAGAGGCAGGGGTGTAGGGGATAGCTCACTTGGGCATCCAGGGTGGGAAAGAGATTATTATTGTACATAATAACATTTCTGGCTGGAATTCCAGTTCCCATTATGGGGATCATTTGGATGTTGAATGTTCCCCAAAAGCATCCTGACAAGTCTGATCCATTTGGCTCTTTACCCAGGGTAGTAAGACCCTAACTGACTTTGAAAAAACTAGCTTAAATGAGCTTAAGAAGTCCATTGTATACAGTCCTAGTGTTTGCCTTCTTGGTAAAATTACATTTAAGGATGTCATTTCATGAGTCAAATTGTATCTGCTGACACTGAAGTGTATTGAGATGTTGTTCTTTAGTTTAAGTATGTAACAAAGTAATATTCAAAGGGGGTGTGTGGGGGTGGGGCTGGGACGGGTGGCTTTATATTGATAATGAAATATTCCAGAGCAAAACACATTGTCCTAATGAAGTTGTTGCCGCTCTCTTTGTTTTCTTGTGAGGCTGGAATTGGCCCGTGGGTCACTTGTTGTGCAAAAGTGAATTAATTTAAAATAGAACTCATATTGCTTTTGTAAAACGAAGAAAATCAACCACCTTGTCTGAAATATATATCGTAAGGTGCTCTTGGTAAAGAACAACCCACAAAAACCTGATCTTGATTGGAAAGCACTGTAGGTCATTAGGGAAAACTGATGATGCTGATTGTTGCTCCAGCTGTGTTGGCAATTAAAGATGACCTTGTTACTAACTGCAAGTTGCTGTCAACCTTAGCAAACAAACCGACTAACACCACATCAGCACTGGTTAAGTAGATTTCTACTGGCACTGGCTGGCGTTCAGCTGAGGAAGGCTAGGATACAGACTTTAATGACCAAGAGCCAGACTAGCTCAAGCTAGAAATTCAGCAACAAATACCTCCTTGTGCTATTTGAATGCTAAGGTATTAGTTGCAAAAGGCTTACGCCTTCGCTCCTCTAGTGAGGGGAATGAGCCTGATGACACTATTACTGTTTACCTGTCAAACCAGGGTGGAAATTTAGAGGGATGCAAGTACAGTATGTCTCATTAAGCAGTCTCTGTTGCTGATTATATGAAGATGAAATTGTTGTATATGCTGATCTGTATGTTATGTACATTTTCACAGTGATTGAATCATTGTAAAAAGAAAAAAGACAAAAAAGAATCACCACTGTCTATTTTATGAAGATGATAAAACAGCTTTATTAAATTATTACAGTTACGTTTTAAATGGTGTTATCTGCCACATTGTTTCCTTTTATCTGGTGGTTCTCTGTTTCCCCTTAAATGTGTTTTCTCTGCTTCAAAAACTTAATGCATTTTAGTATTAAAGGCTATTATGGAAAAATTATTAAGTGTTTGATGAAGTGTGTCTCAGAGACCGTTGGTTGGTTCAGTGGTGGGCATGTCCAAGGCCTAGGATGTGAGCAGCGTTTGGTGGGGTCACTGGGGTGTTCGGGCCCCAGGGGTCCTCTGGCCTTTTTCCATTTCATAGTCTTCAGTTCTCCAAGTGAGAGGGGGCTCTTCCTTCAGCCATTCTCCTCTCCTCTCCTGCGCACCTCCCCTTCTGCCCACCCCAGCCAATAGGTGAGCAGGGAGACCCGTTTATCTCCAGCCTGGTGAAGATTTTCCTCGATGGCACTTGTTAAACAAGAACATTAAAACCATTCTTTAAGATAAATCATTTTGGGCCAACGTCACCATGGGACTTTTCTGAATTAATTTTTAAAGAGGTGAGAAATAGTAGAGGCTGACAGCAGGGGAGAAGAGAGTTTAAAACAAAGATGACCTGCCTGTCTCTTTGATGTCTTCAGGTTTGAAAGTGAAGCAACAGGAGAGGCTCTGACTTTGCACATAACAAGGCTGCAGTGAAAGCCTTGACAAGCTTTCTTTATCTAAACTATTATTCTCTGGGACTTAGCACTTGGGCTGTAAGTATTCACTTGGGCTGGTTGCAACTGGCAGGGGAAAAAGAAAGTCAGAGTAGAGAAAAAATGGGGCACCGGGGAACATTTCCAAATCGTACCTTCAGTGGTTAACGGCTAAATTGCTTCAGCATGACCTATTCTCTCTGGACAATTAAAAGTGATTTCAAGGAAATCCAGTTTCCCTGGATTGCCATCTTCCTGTTATCTCTACTCACTTGTATTAAATAGAGATTGCATCTTATTCTCCAGAATTAACCCTAAAGCCACAGCAATTGTCAGCTATTTGGCTGTACAGTTTAACAGGTGTCACATCGGAACGCCACTGCAGATGCACTGGGACACGCAGAGTCACATCCATAGATATATGTGCAGATGATCACTCAGACTCGCCGATGCTCATAATGGTGCTAAAGGAGGCTGGTCTGTCACTGGCAGGGAGGTCATTAAGTCATAGGAGGCCATTATGACTACATCTGTGTTAGCCCCTACCAAAAGGGACAAAGAAAGTTTCTTTGACCCTCTTCTATCGATTTTTTTTGGGGGGTAGGGCAGGGAGAGGCAAAAGGAATGGCAACTTCTTCAGATCCTTTTAGGAATAAGCAGAGAAAAATTCTCCCACGATGAAGGGTATTCACATAGGCAATGTTGGTTTATCCAAAGTCATGAACAACTGCGATCACTTCCTAAAACGAGCAAATGGCCAGATGAGTGCTATAACCTCAAATCCATTGTAATTTACAAAACAAGTTTTTAAAATAACCCACTTCATTTTGGTAAAAAAAAAAATGCTTGTGACTCCGTTCATACATGCCACTGATTTCCTTTGTGGTGTCAAGAAACCATGGGGGGAAATTGATGCCTAAGAGGGAAGTTTCTGATAGGTGACAGCGATTCCAGGAGCAAAGATTAGACTATTTTCATTATTTTGCTTTGGGGGTATAGATCTGCCTTGGGTGCATTTTTGGATCACTGTCCCTGCCTGAAGGAAATAGGAGCCAAGACAAAATTCTCCAAGATTGGGGCAGAGTTGTATTCTCGTAGAGCTTAGGTCTGAACCTTCCTCCAGTGCTGACATACTTGCCTATACTTGCACATATGTGATGGCTCCACCCATGTGGATTTTTTGTTGCTGTAGAGAAGGAAGTGACACAGGATTCTTTTGATGGCATGCAGTCCCTTGCCCTTGCACTGTTTCTTCAAGATCCGTGCAGCACATAGAGTTCACAGAGCCAAGAGGGGGATGCTTGGTGGTCCGTCCCTACTTTCGTTCTCCCTATGTTTTTGTTTCTTGACTCTCCACCAAATGTCTGAAGATTTCATCTCCCTTCCTCAGTATGTCATCTCTTCCCAACCAGTTCTCTCTCCTCTCTTGAAAGTATCGCCCCCTACTTTCAGCTCCACTATAAATTCTCCAACTTGGGTGTATCGTTTCCATCTGCAGTTATCTCTCATTCGGTTTAATGGAGACAAACTTTATGGAGCAACTACTATGCCTCAGACACGTAAGCAACATCATCTCTTTTATCCTCACAGCACCGTTATGTGGTAGATGGTGATGTTTCCATTAGCACACAAATAAATTGAGGCTTAATGAGCTCAGGGGACATGCCTAGGATCACACAGATTAGTAAGTAGCAGAACTAGATTCAAAACCATGTCTGTCTACTTAAAACTGATTATTCTTTTCAACTACTCTTAAGGGACAGGTAATCAGGCTGATAAGTTCTTCCTGACTGGCGTATTAACAATGAATGCTAATGTCTTAAGGCATTTATCCATCTGGAAAACATATTGACATTTTAGCTGAGATCTTTGAGAGCTCAATGTCATGGTCCAAAGAAGTGATTTTATAGCAGTGGGATTTTCAGGCTAGGGGCTTTTTGATCAGTCTCATATAGGCATCTGTACTATCCCTTATGTGTCCAGGGCCTGCCATTCAAGTTGCATTAGTCATGCATGACAGGACTGTGGCTCCTTTTAGAGTCTGTGCACTCTAGCTAGTCAACAGTCCTTGAAATGAAGGTCTGGTAACCCTATATTCATCTGTCCCTCTAGGTTTCAGGCAATCTGTCAAGGATGTATTCATGTGTATTACAGGTCAGCACAGCTGGAGTCAGTCCCAATATATGTTCACATAGGCCTCGGTGACTTTTTAGACTCAGAAAGTTGGTTGAGGGTGAGGTGGGTTAAGGGCTCCAGTACGGTGGTAGTAGATGTGGTGGTGGTATGTGTATATATGTGTGGGAGGCTTAGATGAAAAAGAAATTGAAGCCTCAGTTACTGCCAAGAAATATATCAAGGAGTCAAATTAACTGGGAAAAGTGACTGAATCAGTTGTGAGGACTTGGCCACAAGAGACCTAGGAATTGGTTTCTATGCCTGACTCATAGTTCAGGTAGAGTTGAAGAGGTGTTGATAGGCCCCCAAAGACCTTTTATATGGTCGTTTTCAGTCAGTGGTAGCCCTGACATGGAGCAAAACTAGAAAGTAAGTTCAGATAATGGAAAATGGGAAGGGAAGAGAGGAATGATCCCAATTACATGCATGAAGTCTCTGATAACAAACACACCAGCTTCCCCAAAGGATGCAGCTATCTATAGGTTTCCTCCACTATTCAAAAACAGAACGTTTTTATTTTGTATGAGTTGTTAGATCATTTGGGGGAGGGGGTTTGGGAATGCTCAAAAATTTTCCATATACCTTGGTGGTTTTAATATTCGCAGGCTCCTAAAACACCTAATAATCATATGAAAAAGGAACATTTTACTGTCAGATAGTAGGGGAAATCTGTAGAGAACTTAAAGAGCAACCCGTTTTAAAAAAAATTCTTGTTCAAGTGTTCTTGTCCAGTTTGCCTCAGTAGTCCACTACTTTAGCTGGAATATACTTCTCAGGGTTTGTAATACCAAATTGAGTTACAGACAATGCTAAGCGCTGAGATGCTTTGGCCACACTGTTGTAGCATTCATTTTTTTCCCCTTTTAGCAGATGAATATAGAGTATCAGAGCCTTTCCCAAAATATCTGATAAGCGTCCCTCATTTTCACTGCCATCATTGTGGGCCAGGCCACAGCATCCTTCATCTGGATGGCTGAAAGTCTCCTAATTTGCCTCCTCTCATCCACCTTGCCTATCTTTATCACATTCTTCACATTGCAGCCAGAAAAATCTTGCTCAAGTACAGTGCTGGTTATATCACAACTGTGCTTTAAAACTCATTGGGCTCACCTAAGATGAAGTCCAAACTCATTTACTTGAACTACAGGAGGGTTTTTTGATTTTTTGTTTGTTTGTTTATTTCCCATGGTAAGAAATGCATTTATAGTCAAATGCTCTAGCACTGAGTCATAACCCCAAGAAATGCATTTTGCATTATGTCTATTACACCATATAACTGAAACAAACAGTTCACAAAAAATACATGTCCGTATTACCTGCAATTCACTCTAAGGTTTTCTTTTCATTTCTGTATGCCAGTGGTTAACAAACTTTTTCTGTAAAGGATCATTTGGTAAATACTTTAGGCTTTGTGGACCACATGGTCTCTATTACAACCACCAAACTTTGCCATTGTAGTGGAGTACTGAAAAACTTTTGTTTAAATTTCGCAGGACTTCATGTATCCTCCAAATAAAGACCCCATCCCTCCTCCCCCATAGTAAGCACTCTAACTAGAGACATTTCAATGTTCACACAACATCGTTCTTACAGCCCCAGATTGTGAGTGACTCTATACTAACGTTCTCTTTAGAGATCATATATCTTGCTTTTACATTTCTTTCCTTTGAAGCACAAATGAAGTATTTATCTAACCTCAGTTAGCAAGCAATGAACTAGAAAAGAATTTTCATGATCACTAAAGGGGGGGTGGAACCCAAATGAGTCACAAAACAAGCTGTAGTTCTTTCTCTTTTTCTTTCTCAATATATATAATGCTCACATGAACGTATGTAAATAAGTAAGTATGTAAATTTATATGACAAGTAAAGCACAATTCAACATAAATTCAATCTTCTTCCCAATTTTACAAAATGAATCTTTGCAAATAATACACAGTGGAAAAAGAGATACACTTGCTTTATAGCACACTAATTTGCATTTTCAGATTATGTCACCTGCACACTTTCCAGATTTTGAGGAAGAATGCTGAAGCTTGAATCTTGGTGGTATAGCTATTTGTATAGTTATTTTTTTTCCTACATATTCTCCCTGCTCCTCTCATCCTGATTACCTGATTCATTCATTCATTCATTCATTCATTATGTATTTATGGATGTAAGAGCTGGGGTACAGGCCAGAGTCACGGGAGGTGAGAGGATTCACCAGAGACACACTGGGGAGCAGAACAGGCAGATCGACTGAAATACACTGCTGAGGAGAGCAGCAGGCGACGCAGGAGAGATCTGCTGTGCCATGTGGGTCTGCTTCCTGGCCAGGGATTGAATACACTGCTCCAGTGACTGCAGATGCTTCACAGTGCGGCGCTCAGCTGGCTGTGCCACCAGGGAGGCCCCATAACAGTATTTCTCACTATCTCTCAACCTACAGTCCCACTAACACACATATAAACATCTATTACTGTGATTTCTGATTGAATAATTCATTCAATAGATATTAATTAGTTACTATGTGCTAAGCACACAGGTAAATGTTGGGAATTTAGTAGGGAACAGAATAGACAAAAGTCTTTGCTTTCATGGAGTTTATATTCTGTGGGGGAAGATAGCAAATGAATAAGATAAATGAGCACAATATATATTATGTTAGATTGTGATAAATACTAAGGAGTGGAAAAGAATCAGCCAGGGTAAGAGGATAGTAAATGTCTTAGGAGTTACCTAAACTTTAGTGAGTGAGGATGACCTCACTCAGAGGGTAATTTTATGTAAAGACCTAAAGAAACTAAATTGGTAGCCATATAGGTATCTGATTCACAAACAGGAAACATCAGAAGGATGTTGAGGAGAGGAATAATCTGACTTAGAATTTAATTTAATGCTGTGACTCTGACCAATGAATAGCACAAGGTCAAGGACAGAGGCAAGGCAAGCAATTAGGAAACTATTAAAACAACCTAGACTAGAAAAGATGGTAGCTTAAGCAGAGTAATGACAGTGGAGAGGGTGAGAAATGATCCAATCTGGATCCATTCTTCACTGCTTCTCTGTAGCCCCAAATGTAGATATCAATATCAACAGAATATAAAGACTGGAAAGTGGCAAGAACAGTTGTAAATTGCTGGGGAGGCATGAGATCCTAGTGGGTAGGTAAGAAAGAGTAGGCAATAGGGAGGGGAGGAACGAAAATTGTGAGAAATGAAGATAGGGCCACGTGGGAGTGCAAAGGCAGGGACTTAATATGTGTTTGAAATCAGTTTCAGTACCAGGTGTTTCTGGTTATATCGGCTGGAAGATAACCATGCCTTTCACAGAGTCTGTCTCCATTTAAGGTAACATTACTTGCAACATTTTGAAATCATGACTTGTTCTTTTCTGATATGTATACATTATGGAGGTATCTGTGATACTCCAAGATAAATAAGGAAAAATAAATTCTAATTGGCTCCGGGGAAAATAATGATTCAGAACAACCCCACTCATTTTTTCAAAGCAGTATCCTTAATGCATGAGTGCATTGTACAACAAAATTCCCTTCTCCTTTCTGCTGTCCAATCAAATACGTGATACCACTTCTGGGATTCAGGGACATCAAGACAACTTAGAATTCCTTCCTGTTGTAGAGGCTGGAAGGAGATTGAGTAGTATTGGGAAGTTGTTTAGGCCGTGAGCTTTTGAACTTTATTATGAAAAATTTCAAACATACATATTAGCTGAGGGAATAGTGCAGTGACTGTGATGTGCCTATTGTATAGTTTATATAATTGTTAATACACTTGGGCTTTGTATTTCATAGAGAATAAAAAGGAAGCAGAAGTTTGAGTTAGACTCCTTTTTGAACTTCTGACATTTTTATTTCCCTCCAACCAAAAGACTCAGAGTATATAGTCTTGTCTAGAAATAGCAGTTATCTCCAGGTTTTGCAGACTAAAGAACATCTGGGGCCAAACAGGGAGTGAAAACTTAAAATTTAGAAAGGTCTACTAAGAAAAATTACAAACCCTGAGCTACTAGTGGATTACAACTTCCAGAGGCTATGGAGTGGGCATATTATTGATAGTAGCTTTCTTCTTGAAGTTTTCAGCTCAGTTTATCCATTATACTTTGGGTTTTCCCAATATTTTTGATCAAACAGTAATTCACTGTTATATTTCAGCATTAAAAGCCATGGTGAAAATAATATAATTTGCCAATACTTGCTTTTAACTCACCTTTTTTTTTAATGCATTCACTTCTTAAGTTCAAGCTCTTTGTTCCTTAAAAGATGTCAGGACTTTGCAGTAACCATAGGGTTTCCTCATAGAATAAATGTCAAGTTTAATGTTGCACCATCTTCACTGTCTTATTCCTCAACCTTGATTGCAATAGGAGACAAAAAAATTTGTGTGTGTGTGCGTGCGTGTGTGTATACGTGTACTTGCATGGTACTTCAGGAGTTTCTCAGATAAGGCCAATGAGAAGGTGGAGTACCTATAAATGTTTCAAATTTTTTGGTCAATAATATTTGCTAATAAGAAACTCAACTGAGAAATACTGGTCTAAATTAGCTCAGAAAATAGCTACTTATGGTAGGGGAGAAGATGGTGCACAAAGGGTCCTTGAACCACTGCTTCCCTTAGGAATACTAAGGATAAGCACCCAGAGGGAGCATCCATTTCTAGAGTGGAGCTAGGTAAGTGAGAAGCAGTGTCTCAGCAAGGGGGAGAGATAGAAACCATTGGAAACGGAAGGAAAGACTGAGAAACAGTAGATGAGGAACAGTCCCAGTTTACTGGGAGGGTATCAACCTTTCCCTCAACAGTCTCTCCATCCCCCAGGCTTTCCCACTTGGCTAGGAAGGAAAAGCACAATTCACTGTGAAAGCTTATTCTAGAGTTTAACAAGGGACACTCAAGTGACCAGAGACTGGGTTTGGCATGGAGAAAGCCAAAAAGTCATCCCCAGTGTGGTCTCTGGGCTCCCAGGAGTGTCTGTGACAACCCTGGGGAGCCAGGGAAGACCTCACCCCTCTCCCCCAACCTGTATAACTTCTAACTTGCCCTTCCATGGAGGCTGCAGGAGGCCACAGAGCAATTGGTCTGCTTAGTCATTTGTTTCGGATTGCCAAGGCATGCCATGCAATTATAATTTTTGATAGTGAACTTCCAGAATAGCACACTTCCCAGAGATTGGGGGCATACCCACTGCTTTTCCATCCGCACATGATTTCTGGTTTCTACTCACAAAGAAACTATAAGCACACATTCATATCTGACCCCACTGCAAGAGAAGACATAGCACTTCCAGGCGTATCATATGCATAGACTTTTCATCAGGGGACTCTGGACCTCAGGCTTTGGAAAGACTGAATGAATGCCTACTCCACCCTCCTCTGGGACATTTGGACATGTGTCCACAGTTTGTCGTCAGAAATTACAGGTAACAACATAGAACAGAGCTTGTTAACAAAGGACTCCAATGTTGCTGGTAGCCAGAATGGGGTGGCAGGAGTGATATCAACCTGCTCCCCAAAGTTCTCTCTGTGCCTTCCTCTGGAGCTTCTAATTTACTACTGTGGAGATAATTGCAGGGGAGAAGATCGAATACAACAAAGTGGGCAGGAAAAAAAACAAAGTACAAGGTAACTTTAAACCTCAAGTGTATTTGGGACAAGGAAAGAACAACTTTTCAGAACCCTACTACAAAAATCTGAACTATCTTATCTTTCTTTTTTTTATTTTTATTAAAATATTTTAAAATTTACATATACTTGCCATTAATTGTAATCCCCATGTATTCCCCATCACCATCTCACCAGTGCAC
>JAGFMF010011853.1:1939452-1970517 GCA_019455555.1 Galemys pyrenaicus | reverse complement strand
GATGCTTAGCTTAGTAACTATATTCTTTGTCCTTTCTGTATTGTTCCCTAATTGTATTAAAGTTCCTTTCCATTAAAGGTCTTATATGATTGTCTTGATGTGGTGGATGGCAGAACCCATTTAGAGAGGGCAGGTTTGGGGGCTTGGGGGTGCTCCTCTCCCTGCCCTGTAACATTATGATCATTCCCATTTTGCAGATTAGGAAACTGAGACTTGGAAAGGTTTTACTTGATTCATATTCAAATAGCCAGCAAGCACAGAAATGGGGCTGAATATACTAGTAATCTTAACACATGATTTGAAGCAGCATATTTTATCTCCCAGCAGAAAAGATCTCATTGATTATTCAACTCCTTAATTTAATAGATGTGCAAAATTAATTGCACAGAAGAGAAATGGTTAGACTATAAGGTTGTAGCTCCATGAAGGTAGGAACCATAACTATTTTGCTCATCATTGCAATCCCCACTACTAAATGTCAGCTCAAGGCTATAGTAGGCATTTAATAAAAAAAAATATTGAATGAACATAGAAGAACTCAGCAAAATAGAAGACTTGAATTATGGGTCTATGTGATCCCTTATGTGTCTGACATTCTATTTTGATCTTGCTAAGTTTTGCTTCATTACTAAAAGTGTTTACATAATATGTAATAAAAGTAAAAGAGGCCATGGACATGAAAGGAAAGTTAAACTTCAATAACTTCACAACTTCTCATGAGGGAGAGCTGCCTCAGAATAGAAGGTCTACATTCATTCATTCATTCATTCATTCTACAAACATGTCTTGAGAGCCTAACCTGTGCTCAGCCCTCAACAGGCTGAGCTCCAACAGGCTCCAATAATAATAGATGTCAATAATAGCTAGTCTTCATATATCTATGTCAGGATCTGTTCTAAGTGCTTTATGTATAACCATTCAGTATATTTGCATTGAACACTTTTTATGTGCCAGGAATGTTCTGGGTAACTGGGGTTAGAGGGTTAAACAAAACACAAAAATTAATGTCCTCATGGAACTTATGCCTTCATCCTTATGGCACATTTATGAGATTGATTCTATCTTTAAGCCCATTTAATAGAGGAGGAATCAAGAAATAAAAGGCACACAGAAATGAATAACATCTCTAAGATATCATATCACCAGCAGGAGAAGAGTCAGGCTTATACCCAGACAGTGTGGTTCCAGAGGCTGCTTTTCATTATTACATCCCACTGCCTTTCAGTGAGGAATGATTCTTCACACTGAAGGGACTTGTGGACCATTTGGGGAGATAGGCAAGAAAATTAACAATTGTAAAACAACAAAAATAGCAGTAGCTGACACTTAACATGTCAGTTACTATGTTCAGGTCTTTGTGTTAAGAGTTTGTTTCCTTTCATTTTATCTTCCTAAAAACCTTAATGGATAGATAGCATTATGAACCCCATCTTACAAATGAAATAATTCAGGCTTCATATGCCATGTCCTTAACTACTATAATGTAGTAATGTAGTGCTCTCCAAACAAGTATTTAAAATACATAACCCAAATACATGCAAACATAGTCTATCTTGCAGAATAACAAAGTTGTAACCTCTGCACCCAAGCTCTTATTTTTACTTACTTTAAAACCACTAACACCATTTCTTTTTCATCTTTGGTAGCTTATTTCTACTGTAGCAGCTACATGCTTTGTTGTGAGGGTCTCTGAAAGTTCACCTAAGTTATCTGCTCAAATTCTGTGATATTGCTTGTCTGATGTTTCTGGAAAGTCTGCTAAGTTGGTGCTGGTGCTGTACTCTGCTTTCATAACAGCGTTTGATAGGGCATACAAAAAAAATGATAATGTGTCCTTGGGTGAAGAAACAGCATGATGCAGTGACTAAACTTATCTTTAGATTCATACAGCATAGAGTTCAAGTCCAGTCCACTGCCTCTTTCTAGCTGAGTGACCTTGGGCAAGTTACTCAGCCCTTTTGGACCTTAGTTTCCAAACACAAGAAAGAAAATACATGTATGTATTTATGTGTGCATGTATGCAGCACACATGCATGTATTTGATCTTTTAATTGTGGTAACATTAGGATTCTCTCCATCAGGTATCACCACTGTAGGTTACACATCACCAAGTCACCTATAGTCCACCACCATAGTCAATTGTGCTTCTTTCCCTCTAACTTAATCCTCCCCTAACCCCTCCCCTCTTTGGACATTGCAGATCTACAAAACATTTTTCAAGCATTAGCTTTCAAGTTTGTCTTTCTCTGGTTCTTAATTTGGTTTCTCTATATTCCATTTATTAGCGACACCATATGGTATTTATCTTGCTCCCTCTAACTTATTTCAGTTAGCATTATCTCTTTCAGTTCTGCCCATGCATGGGATTATCTTTTTTGACTGCTGAGTAGTATTTCATTTTGTGTATATATATATGTATATATGTATATATATATACATTTTTAGAATCCATTCAACTGTGTTGGGGCATTTAAGCTGCTTCCATATCCTGGCTATTGTAAATGGTGCCACAATAAATATGGGAGTGCAGGTTTCCTTGGAAATTAGTATGTTCTTCAGGTAGATACTGAGGAGCGAAATTACTGGGTCATAGGGCAGGTCTATTCGAAGTCTTCTGAGGACTCTCCATACTGTTTTCCAAAGTGACTGGTCCAGCTTACATTCCCACCAATAGTGCAGTAGGGTTCCTTCTTCTCTACATCCTTGACAATATTTATTTTTATTCCTTTTGATATGGACCATTCTTACAAGTGTAAGGTGGTTTCTCTTTGTGATTTTGATTTGTATTTCTCTGATCATAAGTGATCGTGAACATTTTTTCATGTGCCTGTTGGCCATTTGTATGTCTTCTTTGGAGAAGTGCCTTTTTGGTTCTTTTGGCCATTTTTCAACTACATTATTTGTTTTCTTTTTGTAGAGGTGTATGAGTTCTTTATCAGTTTTTGATATTAGTCCTTTGTCAGATGTATGGTGTACAAATATTTTTCCCATTCAGTGTGATATCTTTTTGGTTTTGTTTATTATTTAAAAATTATGTATTTATATATATTTTATATCATTGCTCATTTTTGTACAATATTTGTTGTCCCCATAGAATTTCTGCCACCAATTAACCTGGGCACCATCACCATAGTCCTTTCTGTTCTTCCTGCCCTTGTTTTGATTCCATTCCCTCCCCATCCCCTGCAGAATGTTTCTGATTTATAGTTACCTATTTATTTTTGATATTTAGTGTTATTTTTTCCCTCGGATCCCTTATTTGGTGCCCCTATATTCCTCCTATAAGTGAAACCATCCAATATTTTTTCCTTCTGACTTATTTCACTGAGCATAATCCCTTCTAGCTCCATCCATGTTGCTGTGAATGCCATGAGTTTATCTTATTTGAATCCTGAATAGAATTCCATTGTGTATATTTATATACCACATTTTTTTATCCAGTCATCTATTTTTGGGCATTGTGACTATTTCAGTAGGATATCTTTTTGTTTTGGTTACAGTTTCTTTTGCTGTGCAGAAACTATTTAATTTTATATAGTGCCATTTGTTTATGTTCTTGTTTATGGAGAGGAATATACAAAGATGTTCCTGAAGCATATGCTGTGAAGTGTTTTGCCTGTTTTTTACCTAAGTATTTTATGGCTTCAGGTCTTATGTCCAAATCTTCTATCCATTTTGAATTGATTTTGTGTATGGTATGAGATAGTGAAATAGTTTCTTTCTTTTGCATGTGACTGTCCATTTTCCTGGCACCATGTATTGAAGAGGCTTTCCTTCTCCAGTGTATGTTCTTGACTTAGAGATTCATTGTCATACATTAACTGTACATGTAAGTTTGGGTTTGTCTCTGGCTCTCTATTCTATTCCATTGGTCTGTGTGTCTGTTTTTGTTCAAGTACCACGCTGCTTCAATTATTATGGCTTTATGTTATAGCCTGAAGTCTAGGAGTTTGATACTGCCAATCATCCCGTTTTTTGTGAGGATTGCTTTGGGTGTTTGAATTTCACTAATGTTTGTAAGCAAAATTTTCTATAGGCTTTAAGAGGAGGGAAGAGTTTATATAAAAAAGAATTAGGAGAACTAGTTTATTTTTTCAGTGGGGTGTGTGTGTGTGTGTGTGTGTGCGTGTGCCTGTCCCTAATATCTTCAACTAAACTGACTGCAGTGTAAAGTAGTATCCTTGCCATGCATTCAAAAATTTTCCCTTTGGAAAATGCTATATAATAGAATCACACATAAAACTCTATTTCATATCTATTCTAATAATAAGAGTTCACTCTTGGCCACATTTGTTAAAATGAATATCAAATAATGATTTTCCATTTATTGTCAAACGTTGGCCAACTTTATATCACCCTAGTTATCATGTAACATTTGAGCATTAGTTTTTATTGCTAGATGTTAACAATTTTACAGAGCTTTTTAAAAATATTTGGTACCTTACAATCTGTTGGCACAAAAAAGTGTAACATAGTAAATGACAGGAGAACAGATTATAATGGAGTCTGATGGTTCATCTGTAAAAAGGGAACCTATTTCCAGAAAGAACATCTGCTCTTAATGTGAAATGTGGGTCCATAATGTGAAATGTGGGGTTGACTATATTTTAGCAGATGAGAGTGGTATGGACTAGAAATTCACATAGCATTGGAGACTGAAGTTTGTCACCTTACCAGATTGCTTCCTGGATAGTTCCTTGTTAAGCAGCTTTGAACCTGCAAATGCCAAATGAGTATACATTGTGTTCTGAGTAAAAAGACCTTCCCATTTGTCATTTTCAGCATCATTCTTTTGTTGCAAGACCCATGCCTCAGAGAGTTACATGTTTCCTCAAACTGTCTACACGGAGAGATCACAGTCCATTTGTCTGTGGATATACTCGAAAGAATTGAATGATAATGTCATGGCTATCACACACAGAAAGCACCTATCAGGTCAATTAACTCACTTCCCTCTAACCATGGCAGCATTATTCCCTCAACAATCAGTCTGGCCTTTGTCCAATTACACTTTAAAGGAAAAGCATTTGCAAAATTCTCTTTCACATGAGGCCATTAACTTCCTGATAGTGATATGCTTTCTTTTTTTCCCTCTCCCCACCTTTTTTGGTCAATAGTTCTCTTAAGATAATGAAATCCATACTGTGTTAAATTGCTCAAAGATTTAAAAGTAAAACCTTATTATAATATGACAGGGCTGTGCTAAAAGAACATTGTGTGTTAGTACCTTTTCATTATGTTAACTTCCTATTGTGCCCAGAAGTGGAAAAAGCAGAGCCTTTTAAACAATAAAACTAGTTTCTTTAATAGCATCACTTAAGCATAGGTAGTTGCATTCTGAGGGTTAAATTTAACACAGTATATTCACATTTTGAAAATAGTAGTCAAATGTGATTTGAGGGCTTTTAAACTTTGTGCCAAAGTCACATTCCTATCTCTAACAGGAAAGGACAATATATCTAATATATTTGGCTTAGTACCTATGGCTGATTGGCTAATGGACACTAGAAATATGTGGTAGGATAGATTTAGATAAGAGAGGCTAGTGATTCATTCTCTCTTATCAAATGATGTTTCATTCAAAGTTATGAATAAGCCATAATAAACACAGTGCTATGATTTGTAGTTGAACATCAATAAAAGAAGATGAATTTGAGTGGTAAAAAAATAAGCAATAACTAGAATAGATCCAAAACTTACTGTAAATAAAAGACTTTTCATTAATCTCTGTTTTGTGTCCCTAGAAATGAGGTTTTTTTTAACCTCTTAGTTTTGAGCAGCAAAAATTAAAACAAAGACACTGGCAATAGTAGTGAACATTGCACCTTAAATATGTATAAACTCCCCTTGAATTATAGAGTGTTTTTAGCACCATGCAAAGAACAAAAGAATTTTTGTAGAAAGAACGAAAGGGTATATCATTACCTCTCTCACATGTAAATTGACAGCCCTCAGAGTCTTGTCCAAAGTGCTTCCTTCTTCATTCACCTCTTATTTATCTTTTATATTTTTGACAATTCATCAACATGCGGCAGTCTGTAATATGAAAGCATACCAAAGAATCTGCTTAACGGCAACAAGATTTCATTCTAAAGAGCGAAGTAATGGTGTATATATTTGCGAAACCCCAAAAGACACGTTTCAAGGAAATAGTACTCCTAGGAATGTAACTCATGCTATAGGGAATAAGGACTAGAAGACTTCAGAAATACAATGAATGTGAGTTTTCAGATTACTGAATTTTTTAAATTGGGTTACCATCTGGTTTTGAGTATAAAAAGAAATTCCATGTTGTTGGTTGTATTTTTCAGGTGTTTATACATATCTTAATGTGCTTATCATTTGGCTGATGTATTTTTCTCCTCCTTGGTAGATAATATTTTAATAAAGTATAGATTGTCAAAATATTTAGACAAAGTTTAGAACATTGAAGCATTTTGGTACTGTGCATTAAATGGTTTGTATAGAAAGCTTCAGGTTTTTTTTCAGAGGGTTCTTTTCACTCATTTTTGACATTTCTCATTCTAAGTGAAATAACAAATCTAACCTTCCTTGTCTTGGGCCTGCTTTGAAACCAATCCTGGGTTTTTACTTCTGTCTTATTTCACAGAATTATTTCTGTTAAGTGTCTAGGATTCAATCAAGAACAACTTGGCAAAAATTCTGAGTGAGAGCAGTTTGTAGAAGGATAAATCCTAGTTGTCTTAATAGAAGTTAAGAATGAGGGTGCACTATTTACAAAAACAAAGTTACAGAATCAACCTAAGTACCTGTGACAGATGATGGATTAGATAGATATAATATATATATATACACACACACTGGCATACTACTCAGCTATAGGGAAAGGTGAACTCTTGGCATTTGTGACAACATGGATGGTACTGTGCTAAGGACATAAGTCAGAAGTAGGACAGATGGGATGATTACACTCATATGTGGAATATTAAAAAAAACAAAGGAATAGACAAATCTAAACCAAAATAAACTTTAGGAATCTGACTGTAGAATTGAAACTACCAGAAGGGAGGAAGAGAGTGGGGAGTAAATGAAGGACCCAGTAAACCATGGTGGAAGACCATGGGTGGTTTGGTGGCAGGTGTGGTATGATCCTATACATTTGAATGACTGTGAAGTTTGGAGATGTAGGAAAGATAAAGATATAGTTGTTACAAATAAAGAATGCAGATTTCAAACCAAGCAAACAAAAACAGCCACTACCAAAATAAACCAAAATTTTAAATGCACAGAGTTTGCCAACACAAAGGAAAAGTTCAACAGACAACTATAAATCAGAGACATTCTGCAGGGGAAGAGGCGGGAGAAGGAACAAAACGGATAGGAAGAACACAAGCGACTGTGGTGCTGGGACAAGGGTGAATTGGTATTGGGAATTTCACAGGGACTACACCTGAGAGGAGAAAGTAAACATTTTACAAAAAGGAAGTTAAATATAGATAAAATAAATTGAAAAAAGATAAAACAACAACAAAAAGAGAAAAGTTCTCTCCTAACATTACCGTGGCAGTCTGAACACTTCCAGAAAATTGTACCAAAATTTAGAAAACAAACAATACAATTATATATACACACATACAGATAACAAACTTCAGATAACTATTTTGGATTGCAAATGAGGATACATTTAATGTTCAAAAACCAAAAAACAATGTTATTCAAGGAACTGGTTTCATTGTGTCCTTTTACTTAAAGTCACTGTTTCCAAGAAGTTTCCGAGGCTGTTATGTGAGGGCTTGCTGTACTTCCAGTGAGGTGAGCTATTCTTCAATTACTTTATGTAAATTCTCTCACTTATTATTATGACCGCCATTTTGCATTTGAGCACTTGAGACCCAGAGAGATTTAGCAACTTGCCCACGCTCACTTGTCTTGAGTGGCAAAACTAGATGTCATACTCAAGCAGACCATTCTCGGAGCCCATGGGAGTAACTGCTTCACTAAACTGTCCCACCCGTGGGATAGACCTGAGGGTACTGTGGCCTGGTCATTGATATTTTTAAAAGAATCTCCCTTAGGGATTCTGATGCACTTCTAGAGTTTAGAAGCTCTTTCCGAAAACAAGCTGACCTAGTCTCTTTGAAAAAGAGCCAGTACCCTGGTCTGAGGGGAGAAGGGAGGCAGACAGCAGAGATGTTCATGAGCCATAGGATGATAAATACACACCATATGGTCAAAATTATTCCGACTGCCTCCCAGTGAGGGAAGCAGACACTTTGCGTATGAAATGCACTGTTTATGTTCTTGTGTGGTGGTTTCAGTTCAAATTAAATGTTTCACATCAGACAAGGAACTAATAACAAATGATCTCCTCCCTCAGTGGTGCAGTAACAAATATGTAGTAATTTGAAAGCTGGAAAGAAAATTATTACTCCCAAAGATACAATAAATATACAATATGTTTAGAGACTCCTTTGATGAAATGAACACTGAAGGTGCTGCTAGCAGTACTTCTTCTTAAGAAAAAAGTTAAAAAAAGAAAAGAAAAAAGAAGAAGGTACATTTAAAAATGCTGTCTGATCTGTCAACATTTTGTTAACATGTAATACCTTAAGGACACAACTTAGAAGTAGAAGCTTCAGTGAAGCAAAAACTCATTCCTTCTTCACATCACAGGAGACGAAACTAGCAAGTAGAACAGCCAGGCATAAAATTTTTTAGTTTAAAAGCAACTGAGTAAGATAGGCTGCTTCTGTCCCTTTTCTTATTTTGATTGGTCTCTGAAAAGGGCAATGGCCAAATGTATGATTTTTTTCAGTGAAGCACTCAGATGCCTGTCTTCAAGATATATTTCCATTTTACTGTCTAAGCACTCACACTATTCTGGGAGATCTGCTATTTTTCCTCTCTTTGCCAGCCTCCCTGTTTCAAGGATTCCAAAGGAATCAATCTCAGTCCTTGTATTCAATTGTCTCTGGCCCTGATCTAAAGCATTGACAGAGGCAAGAGAGAAGTCCAAGGTCAGGAGTAACTGCGGCTGCTAGTGTCCAGTTCTGAGGGAGAGTCCAAGGTCAGGTCTCTGCTAAGGGACCTGCCTCCTTAATGCTTATCATAGCCAGCCTTCCTCCTCTTGGATCCCAGTAGGCAGGGTACCATGGCACAGGCAGTGCTGACAGTGAAGTCGGCAGCACCCCATGTTGAGATTGATTTTTACCTACATTGTTTTCAATTTTGCAATACTTATAGATTCAAAGAAGTTGCAAGAAAATGTACATGGAGGCCCCATACACTGTTTAATACTCAATGCTACCACCTTGCATAACTGGCATATGCTTTTAGAACTATGAAATTGACATTTGTACAGTCTAAAGAGCTTATTCAGAATTCATCAATTATAGATACATTCATGAGTGTGTGCTGGTGTGAGTATCTATAGTTTTATGCAACTTTACCACATGTATAGCTGTTTTGATGGCTATAGTTACAGAGTGGACCTTAACAGCAGGATGTGTGATGTCTCCCTAATCTTTTTTTAAAAGAATTATTTATTTATGCGTACAAGAACTGGGGTGTAGGCCAGAGGAGCAGGTTGGGGGTTGGGTGGGTGAGAGGACTCACCAGAGACAGTGGGAACAGAACAGGCAGATCTAGTGAAATACACTGCTGAGGGGAGCAGTGGGTGAGGCAGGAGAGGTCTGCTGCACCATGTGGGTCCCCTCCCTGGCCAGGGATCGAACTCAGGCTGCAGTGGCTAGTGATAGCTTGATAGTGCTGTGTTTAACCCCTAAACCACCATGGAGGCACTAGTCTTTTTTTTATAATTAGAAAAAACCCCTCCCTTTCTTTTATTCCACCCTTTTTTCTCATTCAATTCAAAAATGCACTCATCAAATACTTTCCTACCCCCAAAGAGTCTTTGACTCAAGTTTCATCTATCTAGTATGAATGGAATGAATACCTTCTGGGATTGAACAGAAGAACCAATTTACTCTGGGGGATTGCCAGGTGCACAGCTTAGATTTTCCTTGGAGAAAGAATGAGGCAATTGGAGGATATGTTTGGTTTCGTTTACTATTAACTCTTTTAAAAGTGCACCCCCAATCATCTCAGTCCAGAGGGATCACCAAAGAGTTGTATGACTATCACCTCTAGGCTTTTTATATTCCATTATGGGGAAGCTGGAGGCCACAGGAGTTAAACCATTGGCATAATTAAAAACTAAATCTAACTCAGGGGAAAACGAAACTATAACCATCTCTAATTTACTATTAGAGTCAAGTGGAAGTTTTCAGAGAAATTGCTTCCTGGTGATGTGGTATGATTTGGGAAGTACACCAAGGTGTTCTTGATTCCTAATGTTTCTCTCTAACTTCTGATATTTCACTGCAACCCTTTAGTATAAGCTTTTAAGTGCCTATAATATGTAGGTCTCCACAGAAAGGCTGATGCTTTCAAGACTTTGATAATTTATATCTTTTTATGAGTCCATATGTTTCATCCTTTCTTGAGATGGATTTTTTGTGGAATCCAGAAAGAAAAGGATAGAAAGGAAGGAATAGAAAAGAAAGCCTATGAATGTGCTGGACACTGGAGACTTGAGAGGACTAGAGCAAGGCCTGGGATAGAGAGGTCAATGGTTCTGAGGACAAACTTGGTTCTTATCATAGTGCTTTCTACAGCCAAATTTGCCTTAGACTCAGCTTTCTGAGCCAACTGTGCAATTATCCTCCTCTCTGAGTTAGATGGTTATCATTATAAAAACAAAAACAAAACCCAGCTCTATCTTTGTTCTTCCTATGCACTATGTTCTATTGATCATTTGGTTATTCTCAGATTGTTTGAGGAAGTTTGAAATAGGACACTTGGAAGGCTGCCATACATGTGAAAGGAAAGACCCCATTTAATACTTCCAAACCAATTGCATTCTATTTAGTTCAATTTGATTATATGTGGTTCAGTTTAATTCAATTCAATTCAACATTTATTGCATGTTAAGTAAATGCCAGGAACTGAGCCCTGGTGCTGAACGTGTGTATTAAGCCAATAGAGAATAATTTCTGTGACATGGTATGGTACTGATACCTAAGGCAGTCACTCCACTCTCACCAGGATAGAAAGACATCTTTCTGAAAATAAAGACAAAAGGCAGCTAGGTTATCAACTGAGGATGAAAAAGATTTTTGAATGGAACTCACATCTCTTTGAGTCAAACTGCGACATGCTCCCTGGAGGGTGAGTCCATAATTTCCTGGCTTTGCCTTGTCTGATATGTCAGCAGTAGATCAGAGGGCGGCTGAGAGAAGGAGTGGGCTGGGGCATGATAGTCAGACTAAGATAGTATGATAATGGGACATTCAGCCTCAGAGCAAGCATCTGTTATTGGGATTTATTCCTGAAAGTGGTAGTAGGTTGATGCCTCCATTACAAGCCTCACACTCTTGATTTCAGTGAGCTGCATAACAGAATGCCCATTATGTTTTAAAAGAGATGCAAGCTTGTGCTGACTTTATGTCAAGCTGCGTAAGTGCAAACGGTATTGAATCTTAAAACACCTTCAGTGGCTCCTCCTGTCATGTTGATCTATTGTGTTGCCTGGCAAACATAAAAGTGGCCTTGCTTCAGAAAATGATGCTAGCTAGTTTGTGGATCCAATTAAACTCTGGAAGCCAAGAAAAGATTCTGGATTAAGCAGAAGTGAATTTCCACATCCTATTCCAAAAGCTTCAAGATTTTTCTCAGACTGAATCTCTGAAAGCAATTACCCTCTAGTGGAGAGACTTTTGTGGCAAAATCATCTCCTTCAAGCAGGAAAGTCATGGAGGTGGGCCCAGATGGATAGCCACCATGCCAGTCTTGGCTTGTAGGCATCAAGAACTTCTTGAGGGATCGTCAGGTGTTGCTCATGCTGCACAGGTGGAAATGATGGGGTGGTTGTCCAGGTCCCTTTCCTGACATAGGAGAAGCACTCAGGGAGAAGCTGCACATCTTTCAAACTCCCCAAACTCATCTGCCAAAGAGTGGTGAGCCAGTGAGTTCAGCCTAAATCACAGTTTGGGAGGGGCCGCTGACAACCGTGTGGGTGGGAGGGAGGTGAGATGAGAGGCAGGTGTGAGAAAGAACTCAGATCTTGATGCACAGATTTACAGCATGTCCTGCTCTCCTTATAAATCAAGAGACCTCATAGTGGTGAGAAAAGTTAAAAGCAGGCATGATGAGTGATCTCAGTGCCTATTAAGATCTTTTAAGCTGAGGCTTCCAAAGAAGCCGCTTCTTGCTTGGCCTTTAACAAGCTGTTTACAGGTCGTGTTTATGCAACCCAGAGGCAATGGGAAAGTACCTCACTTCTTGCCCACCTCTGATATAGCTCAGTCAGTAACTGGAATGTTTGTGGCTGCATTTCTTGGAGGCAGGAAATACCGTGGGAAGAAGAAGCTCTCGCAACTATTCGTGCTTTCAAATCAAATGATTTAGGAGCCATCTTGAACTTTTGAGAGTTTTCAAGGTCATTGTATTTGCCTCCTTCCCTTTTTTGAGATTTACTTCCAGAGTAGGAAAAAAGGAAGTGTGAATCAAAACGATCTGTAATATGTCGGCTTCATGGGTCAAAAGTGGAAGCATCTGGAAGAAAATGTTTAACTTCACTAGTAATCAAGGTAATGCAAATTGGAACAGTCAGACTTTCTCCCCATCAAAATAGTAAAGGAGAGAAAGTGAAAATACTCAGAGCTGAAGAAGGGATGATGAAATAGTGGCACTCAATTGTTGGCGGTAGGTATAGAAATTAGTACATTTCTTTAAGAAAACAATTTGACAGTTTGTAACTTTTGATGCAAGATTTAACTTCAAAGGACCTATATATTCTAAGTGAGTGATATGTAGTGGGTGAAGGTTTAGGTACAGATATGCTCGTTCTAAATTATTTATTTAGCCAAATATAGGACACAACCTACACGTAGGAGAGTGTGGGAACATGTCTAAGTATATTATGGCATAGCTGCATGATGCATGATTAGACAGTCATTAAAAATGTGTTTACAAGGAGCTTTTAGTAACATGGGAAAATAATGGTGTAAGTGGAAGAGAAAAGAGTACACATTTGTATAGAGAGTGAACACAACTATATTTAAAAATATGTGTATAAATGAACAGTAAAAAAGAATGGATGGAAATGCAACTGAATGATAACAATAGTTGAGTTTATGCGGTTAGTGCTGTGAATTGATTTTTTCCCCTGATTTTTACTTCTTTTGCATTTTTTTCCCAATTTTCTACACTGAATATGCGGTGCAGTTATAATTGGGATAAACGTATTCAAAAATATTACATAAGATTCAGGGTGGGAATTAAAAATATTGACAAAAATGAAGGGAAATTACTGAGGGGCTCTATTTAGCTCCACTGTTCCTATTCTGTTAGCCCAGAGAAGTAATTATGTTTGTCTCAGGCTATGTGGCCCTGAACAATTTATTTTACACATATTCTGATTCTGTACATGGCTTTGTCCTGGGCCTGTATGGGAGAAAAGAAAATTACTGATAATTATTCTTTATTGAGTGCTTAGTATATGTTGGGTATTAGGCTATGTTCTTGAAATTTATTGTTTTATTTCATCTAATCCTCTCGAAACACTTGTTACTGTCATGAATACTAGGTAGATTATGTTACTACTGACCCATTTTATTGACATGAAAACTGAGGTTTAGAGAGGTTAGGTAACAACCAATAGTAGAGCTAGCTAACAGTAGACTAAGAATTCAAATCCAAGTCTATCTAAATTATATTGGACACACTTCTTACTTTCAATAAATGGGTGAATAATAATTACAAAAAATGTTTTAGTCTGGCTACTTTTGTGTGATGTTATCAGAAAACTCTACCATCACTGGCTTAAGTTATAAGGCCACTGAATTGCTACTTACTATCAAGCCTGGAAGGAGGTGATGCCAGGGGTTTCAGCAACACTTTGTTCCCTGGGCACTGAGTACCATCTGGATTTTTTTGTCCTTTCTTCAGAGTTTCAAGATGGCTGCAGAAGCATTGAATGCCTTATCCTCATAGGCAAGCATTTGAGGCAGGGAGAAATGGCAGTGGGTCAACTTTTGTGACATTTTATTATGGAGAAAAGTACTTCACAAAAGTGTCTACATCAAATTCCTACATAGGTCTCCTGTGGAAGATAATTCTCCAGTGGTAATGCACAGTTCATCTTGTCTTGTGCAGAGATAATGACTGCCTTGCTTCTGGACGATTTCTTCAAGGACATTTGTATAATAAATAGCCTTGGAAAATAGAGTCTTCTTGAAGGACTAAGGGCAGGTCTGCTTACTGTATTTATTATAGAAGGTCTCCTAACTGGCAGTTCCTCTTTTTTAACTTAACCTACTGAGTGTGCAGCTGCCATGTGGTTCTTTTTGTATCACCATGGGAATTAGGGATTAGAGAACAGGCTCAAGAAAATGCTGATACTCGGGTCACTAATGTTACTGTGATTGCTAAAGTCCCTGTTTCTGGCTCTGGAGACCTGTGTTTTGCACCAGCATCCACAACACTATGTTAACTGGTTGGCTTGTTATGTAGGATAAAGTCTCAGACAATCTGATGGTCATATTTTAAAAATAATATACCCACCTCTACTTGTGAGGGAAGCAAAACTAGAGATTGTATAGCAAAGGAAAATGAAATAATCATACTGGGCTTAGTTAAATTTTAATTAATCCTAGGACTGAGCACATGGCTCTTCCAACCAAGAAAACGGGGAAAAATGACGGTTGAGTAGGTAATCGACAGTGTTTGCCATAAAAAAAAGATCATTGTAAAAGGGATTATGTGACCTATACATCAGGCAGTGTAAACTGAGGACTCTGCGGCATCAAAGTAAGAAGGATAGTTTGTTTGAGAGGTTGGTATTCCAAAAGACTCAAAAAGGAGGTGACTGTTAATATGTGCCATGGAAGGCAATCAGAATTTTGATAGACTGTTGTGATGATGGCTAGACTAGTAAGAAGATGAGGCAGGCAAAGGGATAGCATGAGTCAAGGTAAAATGTGAAGAAAACACAACAACGCCAAGGAGCAGTAAAGATAAATTCATTTTACCCTTTAGTGCAATATGTTAAATAGGAAAGATGGAATACTGGCATTTAAGAGAAGCTCTGTGAATTTAGAAAAACCATGTAGTCATTGTCCCGCGGTGATGCCACATACAAGATGTGCATTGGATTTGCAGAGGTCATAGCAAATAACATTGGTAGTGGCTCTGAAGTTACATGGTGTTAAAATGGTCAAAAAGTCATCATCACTATAGTTAAAAGGGCAAATCTGTTGGGAACTATCATTAAATGACCTAACTTCTAGAAGTTTCCATCCTGTAGAGAACAGAGAAATTCAGACTAAGAATCAGAGACCTGGTTTTGAGACCAAATTTACTCCTCTATAGATTCATTTGCCTTCTAGAATTAAGGTTTTGAATTAGGTATCTTCTCAGGCATGATGCTTTATCTATTTCTAGTTCAGGATAATTACCCGCCACCCCCAGTCATATACAAAGAGTGTCCTCTTGAACAGCCCCCTATACTTCTACTTAACACACATATATGCCATATGCTGGCAATGTGATTCACAGGTAGCTAAGACATGAACTTTGATCCCATTAAATATTTTCAGGTCAAACTCATTTGAAACTGCCTCCTT
The DNA here is from genome assembly GCA_019455555.1 of Galemys pyrenaicus. Lineage (NCBI taxonomy): Eukaryota > Metazoa > Chordata > Mammalia > Eulipotyphla > Talpidae > Galemys > Galemys pyrenaicus. The sequence continues at coordinate 1,954,870 of JAGFMF010011853.1, read as the reverse complement.
TGTGGAGTTTATTTTCTGTTTATTTTTGTATATGTCAAATCATTCTGAAATGGGTAAGATCAAGATGGGGCTAGGAACTGAAAGGTCCTCATTTCAGAACTGGCATTTCAGTTAATAACTACTGGGTGGGAGAGGCTCCTGTTTTATTAATTACATTAGAGTGAAAACTTATTTCTAACATTTTCTCTTTCTGTCATTTTTAATGCCTTATCAAATAGATTATCAATTTGTGTGACCTGTGATGACTCTATAACTCAGTTAACAGAGAAATTAGAGTGGAAACAACTTCATGCAGAGAAACCTCCAAGTCATCAACTTTCATTTTGGGGGTTCTCTTTGTCATCTTCTTCAAAACTCTGTCACTGGAATATTCCTTCAGTGCAAAAAGGGTGGGAAGCAGCTCAGTCTTTGGAGCCTGCCATTCCTTATGTACTCCTTTGTGATAGAGATAGAAAAAGGCTGTAGGCAAAAATTCTTGTTCTGAGAGCATGGGACAGAAGGGCAGTGAGAAATGCATCCAGTACAGAAGTCAGTGAAAATTCTTATGTCTTGGAGGTTATGGCATTCTGGTTGTCATGGAGAACTGACAACCTCAGCAATTTACAATGCCAGTCACCTACCTGTTTGAGCTCCCACCAAGTGCACACCACTCTTCTAGGCACAGCTGAGGGAGAAAGGTAGAACACATGATGCCAAAGAGCTTGCTATACAGCTGGGGAAAAAGTATTTTGGGGGTAGCAAATGACTTATAATAGCATTTGCAAACCAGCATACAAATGAATATATGTTAATATGACACGACAAGACTCCAGACAGAATGAACAGGTGGTGATGGTGAAAGAGGGTTAATAAGAAAAGGCTTCCTTGACTAGGAGGATTTTAAGTTCAGTTTTGAATGAAGGAAGCTGATAACATATACCCACAATGCTCCTGGCACTATTCCTTTATGCAGTATTTATTTGGCTTCTGTTTGTAGCCTGGTACTATATGGGGTGCTGTAGGGGATACATGGAGGTACAAGCTTCAGTTCTGTCTGCTTCTTTCAGAATCTTCAAATCTATTAAGTAGGTTCACTTCTTCCGCTCCTAATGTCTCCTTCCATGAGGAGTGACATCCCATTAGCAATATCACTCTGATATATATGTCCCTTCATACCCTCCTCTCCTAGGGAGCAGTGACTACTTTGGTGAATTTGAGAGGGTTTTTGGGCAGATGTGGCTCAGCATATCCTTCTGCTTTGAGACTTTTGTAGAAACAAACATTCTGGTCTGCTCCTGCATAGCTTAAGTAGCATAGGTATAGGTACCCACATTGGTGGGCCTGATGACTTCCAGTGCCATCAAATTTTAGGGTTCAGAATTAGAAAGCCCACCTAAGCTATGTCCTTGACTCTAGACTTTAGCAATAAAAAAGGTGATACTTTAATTTCTGTCAGTCTTAATTCTTTCTTAGCATGCAATTGACTCAGAATTCAAGGTGCTATTTATTTTGCCTCCTCTCACCACCCTACCAAAGTCTGATAGGATGTATAAGAAAAGTCCATATGTAATTATAAAAAAATGGTGAATGTAGTCAGTATCCAAAGTGTGGCTTGGCTCATTTAAGATTCTTCTCTTGACCTTGTGAAGCATGTCAACCAACATAGAAAAGGGTTACAAGCTGAGATGCCCAGCAGTCACAGAATTAGAGGCAGGTTGGCCACTTTTCAACTTTTCACTTGTTTTTGTTTAAAATAAGATTAATATGTTTTTTATTAACTAATTGAGAGCCCGCAAATTAATTTCCACTTGTGGGACAGTCAATTTGTGACAAAGGAGGCAGGATATGCAATGGAGAAAGGAAAGTGTTTTCAACAAATAGTGTTGTGAGAACTAGATAGTCATGTGCAGAAGAATAAAACCAGAATACTGTGTCACACCATACATAAAATTTAACTCAAAATCATTAAAAACCTGGATGTAAGACCTGAAACCATAAAATACATTAAATAAAATTGTCCACATAATTGACTTCAAGGATATCTTTGGGGACTGGAATCTGATTGCAAGGGAAACAAAAGAAAAATTAAATAAATGTGACTACATCAAACTAAAAAGCTTCTGCACAGTGAAAGAAGCTATAATTAAAATGAAGACCCCTACTAAATGGGAGAAGATATTTGCACTGTGATAATCTGACAAAGGGCTAATATCCAAGATCTACAAAGAACTAATACAACTCAACAGAATGAGAACAAATAACTTAATCAAAAAATTGGTAGGAGACCTAAATAGGCACTTCTCCAAGAAGACATACAGATGGACAATAGGCACATGAAAAAATGCTCATCATCACTTTTCAGGGCAATGAAAATGAAAGCCATAATGAGATACCACTTTGCACTTGCTTTTGGATTGGACTTCCTGGTTATCGACTTCCAACTTCCTTTCACTTCTAGTTGTAGACCTTCTTATGAGCCCCTGGCTTGCAACTCCAGTTGTTTATTTGACATTTCTACTTCGGTGTTGTACAGGTTATCTCAGCTCTCAGAGATCAAAGTCAAACTCATAGGTCCTCAGTACTCCATCTACTATGTGCCTCTCCTAGTTTTCGTCATTTTAGTAAATGGTACTATCATTCATCCAGTTGCTAAAGTAAAATATCCTCATATAGTTGACATCTGTGTGATGATTTGATGAATGTCTCTTTCTTCTCGTCTTTTCTCTCTCTCTATTTTTCTGTAGTGTAACTGTTATGCCTCTCAGAGTGCAAGGCACATAATGGGTACTCAATAGATATTTATTGAGTAATTATATTTTGCTAATTAACCTCAGTTCTGACATTTTCAATTTGCTGCAGCAGTTTGACTTTTGACCTTTGGTGATTTCTCCTTGAATTATAGTATCATCTTTCTCCTCTCCCACCAAGACCAAATATGCTCTGGTTCTAGACCATTACACATAGATCATTGTAGGTATTCAGAGAAGGGACTGGAATTGGAGAACTGTGGAAGGTACATGAAGGAAGAATATCTTGATTTGGTTTTGAGGAATAAGCATTTTGGTATGTAGATGTGTGGAGACAAAGGAATAAGACATTTTTGAAAAGGGAGGTCACTGAAGGAAAAATGCAAAGGTAGAGAAACACTGAATGTTTGGGAACATGACAATAGACTGATATATATGAGGGGGTAGAATGGAAAGTAAATTGGAAAGGTAGACTACAGTTCATTTGTAGAGAGACAGAATGTCTAAAATCCCTCTAGGAAATATGAATCTGCTTGGTAAAAGCATGCAATGTGAACTCTTCACTAAAACTGTTAAACTATAAATGAAAGCTACATAGACAGAGTATGAAATTAAAATCTGTTCCATTAAGTTATGACCAATTTCCTTGTGAGATGAGTGTAGCTGGATTTTAGAGAATTTCACAGAAATATGCTACTTTTGACAATGTTAATATTTCTTGTAAAATTCTTCACATCCTCAACATTCTCTCAGATTTGCTGTGAAATCCTGCAAGTGCAATTATTCCCCATGTCATCTCATGAAAACACATGTTTCAGGCTCATCTGTTCTGTGGGCATTCTCATTTCCCCTACATTTCAAGGACAAATTAACCTTGGCCTAAGACAGTGCAAATGGGGTGATGGGAGAGAGGGACTTCTTTCTTTGGGACTTTTCAGTAAGAAACTTCCACTGGCCTTAGCACCAGGGGATAATTAGTGTGCAATGTAGAACAATGTGAGAAATTATTCAATTTTAGGGAGAACAATTATTGAAGAGAAAATGGATCCATTTTCCCAGATCCTCTCTTGAACACATTTGTGCTGGCTGCTTGCTTTTGTGAATTGGAGGCCACCCAGAAAGTTGCTGTTTTTAGCAGTGATTATTTCACCAGACTCATTTACATCTCTATTTTATTTTTACAGAAATGCTTTTATACTTTGGGTGGGCTCCACTGGGACTGGGGATGTTCCTAAGACTACTGAGCTTGGACATGTTGTATATGAGTGCAAGGAAGGAATGTCCCTCTCACTTCATTCTCATTTAGGAGAACTGAAGAGCTATCTTCTACTCGGTGAAGAGTCAATATGTAAGAAAGAGAGTAGACATTTCTTGGAGCTTTGGAGGGCTCATGGAAAGCAGTTATGGAGAGGATGACTTTGGTTTAGAGCCAGAGCTTCTCAAAAAAGATGGACTGCTTAGTTAAGTAAGGACCTTTTTGTAACTGGCAATCTTTGACTAGAAGTCCAATGGCAAACTGTTGGGGATGTGGTGGAGAGAATTCCTTTGGTGGGGAGTTAGTTAACCTCAAAGATTCCTTTCTAAGTTCCTCTCATCTGTGAATCCCTCTGCCTACATACTGAATTCTGACCTCGTTTTATGACCCAGGTTGTATGTCATTTTCCAAATAAGGCCTCAACAGCACTTGTCTGTTCTCCACACTTGATGCCAACCATTTATGGTATTACGTTTTTATCCCATGCTGTCAAAATAGCTCTTCTCATATATATATAGATCACCAAAAACCCTGTATTTCTTGGATGATATGTACAACAGCCATCTCTAACATCAGACTGTTCTTGAATTTTACCCTAACCTTATTCCTCATACTCATTCATTTGGCTATCCAGGATGGGGTGAGATTTGGAGAAGATACAAGGATATCTAGTTCACACATGATTTTGTACTTACTTATCCTGTCTTAGGTATCCATGAACAAAATAAATTTGTGAGCAAAACAGATAGAATTCCCTGCCCTTGTAGAGCTTACATATATGTAATTTAGTAACACATAGGGACTTTTCAATGCATGTTAACTTCTCTTCAGATCTCCTTAACTTAGTATGGCATTAAATAAATGACATTTATTGAATACATACTATGTGCTGTGTGCTCACTCATATGATCATAGTCAATCCTTGAAACAACTCCCAAAATAAATCTTCTCATCTATGATTTTATATCAGAAAATTGAAGGTCATAAGATTTAACTATATGCAGCACAAGTATAATTTGAAAATAGATGTGCCTAATTTCAGACTGACACTAATTATGCTTCCAAGAAACAATGTTTCTTGGCTATTCTGTGGTAACTGAAGATCATTTTTTGTAAAACAAAATTATGGTGTCTAAAGGCATGAACCCATACAGAAATCACTCCATAAAAAGCTTGATAAAAATGAAGATACCAGAAGTTAGATGAGCCCAGAGATCTGCACTTTAAAATCTACCTCCAAGTAGTTTTGATGTTCATAGATCATGGACTCTACTTTGAAGGACCTAAGGTTCTTCACAGACCTAACACTTTGTGCTTCTGTGAGACTTCGACTAATCCAAATTTTGCTATTTGTGATGTATAAGAGCACTTCTGGGATTTATTAGTTGCCAGTGTGGTCATTATCATCAACTCTACCACCACTTCCAACACTATTAGACATTGTTGTCTTCATTTATAAGCCACCTGATTAATACATTGTTCTTTCAGGAAACACCTGTGGAAGGGGAGACCTTCCCTCAGCTGCTAGTGTTTTCTGGCTGGTTGACTGGTTAACACATACAAAATCAACAAAACCAAACAGTTCTAGGGAGAGCTTTATAAAGCTTTTAAGGTATAATTAGTGACTTGTTTTTAGATCATATACCTTGAGACTAATCAGTGTTGTGGATTTGGACTATTTAATCTAGTGAAGACCTGATTTTTCCCACTCACTGAATTTACTTTTCTTTCCATGACCACTTTTTGAAAATTTCACCTTACAGGACCCACTGCCAACAAAAAACTTTGTGCTTTAGGGTTTAACTGCTCAACCATTTTGTTTTGAGAGTAAGGCTGACTGGGCACTGGCAATGGGCAAAGCTGGGTTTCAATAGCTATATCTTGGAATTTACATACATTTCTACTCAACTACATTTTAAGAGCTCACATCATCTTAGCATGGATATGAGCCCTCAATATACAATTGATTGATTGTTCATAATAATTATAGTTAACATTTATAGATTATTTAACATGTGTCAGTCACTATCCTAAGTAGTCTACATGCTAATCACCTTGTTTAATTCTCCTAACAACTCCTGTAGGTACTGTTATGGCCTCCATTTTACAAATGAGGAAACTAGCTGGAACACAGAGAGCTTAAGCAACTTATTCAAGTGAATATAACTAGGAAGCTATAGAGCCAGGATTTGGACCCAGCTTAATGACATAGCTTTCACTCTGTTCTCAACCTGTGCACCATATGATTTATGAAAATGAAAGGACAATACCTTAAGGAAGCTTGAACATTTGAGACTAAGGGTTTACAGGTTAAGCTGGAGGAGAAAGGAGTTCAATCATATTTTAATTTCTTAAAATACAATTTTTGCTAGCATATGTCTGTTTCTTTCTTTTTTATATTAATAAATCTTTTCTATATGTCTGTGCACTTGATAAATAGCTAATGATAATGGCTGCCACCTGTATTCCTCAAAAAGAATGGAAAGTTAGAATGCAATTACAATTAATGTGCATGGAAATGAAAATTGTCAAATTAACACAGTATTACAGTGCACAATGTAACACAGCAACACTTTCAGCATAGAAATAAGCATGGACTAATTAGGCATCACTGCTCTCCATTGAAGAGTCTGTTGCCACACAGTCACTTTGTCCCTCATTTCTGTATGGGCAGCATGTCTAGAAACAGCCAGCAAACACAGAATCTCAGTGCATGCTTGGATCGTAGCCTTTCTTCTTCCTCTCCTCTTTGCTTCCTTACACTAAAGCAGTGAAGCCCTGTTCCTTTTAGCAATTATTGTTGTTGCTATTATTCTTATATAGCCATTTTCATTAAAAAATAATTCTTGTTCATGTAAAAATTCAAACTGTAAAGAAAAAGAAAAAAATAAAATCCTTTATCCCCACCTCTATTCACCTCTACTCTGCAGCAGGCAGTATTTACTTAGGTTTCTTATAAATCTTTCAGAAATTCCCTCTGCATATACCATATTAATGTACATATACAAACCCATATAATGCCTTTAAAAATGTTGCTATTATCATAGTCTTTGTCAATATGATGGGTAGAAAAAAATTGCATTATATTGTTTTATTTTGTATTTCTTTAATTACAAGTGAGGTTGAATGTTTGTATCTTTATTGATAACTTACATTTTTTATTTTTTGAATGGTTCCTTTTCTATTTGTTCCTTTTCTTATTGAATTTTAGTAGCTCTTTGAATATGAGGGAAATGAGCCCTTTTTTCTGTCAAATATAGAGCAAATATTTATTCCCAGTTTGTCACTTGCCTTCTGTTATTTTAATGGATATTTTTTTTCCATATAGGAGGCTTTACGTTTTATGTAGCCTAAGTTTATAAAATATTCCTCTAACATATTCCAGGTTTTATATCTTCATTTGAAAAGTCTTTCCCTTTTCAGTATGATTTAAAATTTTTCTTCATGATTCTAACACTTTTAAAAGCATAAATTTAAATTTTTATTTTAAAAGTAGTATTGAAGGATTTAATCTGAACTAGTTACCATGACGGTTCTAAAAATATTAGACAAATTATAACAAGTATTTTATGGTAGTATGTAAAGACAGATAGACCAGTGGGACAGAATAGTGAGCCCAGAAATAAAATCATGCATATATGATTAACTAATCTTTGACAAGGTTGCCAAGAATGCATCGTAGGAAAAGATAATCTCTTTAACAAACCGTGTTTGGAAAACTGGACATATACATGCAAAAAAAAAGAGGACGAAGAAAAAAATTAGACTAAACTCAAAATGGATTAAAGTCCATTTAAAAATGCATTTAGAAGTCATAAGATAAGATCAGGAACTGTGAAACTCCTGGAAGAAACAAAAGGGAAAGCTTCTTGATATTGATTTTATCAATGATTCCTTGACTATGATACTAAGAGCATAGTAAACAAAGCAAAAGTGGACAAAGGGACTACATCAAACTAGAAAGTTTCTGCACAATAAAGGAAATGATCAGAGTAAAACAGCAACCTTCAGAGGGAGAAAACATATTTGTAAGCCCTATGTTTCATTTGGGGATCATATTCAAAATGTGTAGGGAACATCTACATTACAATAGTATGAAACAAAAAAACCCCTCAAATTAAAAATGGTCCAAGACTTAATAGATGTCTCTAAAGAACACATGTAAATAGTCAACAGATATATTTAAAGGTACTCTATCACTAATCATCAGTGAAACACAAATCAAAACCACAATCAGATATCATCTCACACCTGATAGGATGTGTTCCCCTTCTCCCACTGGTAGCCTCAGTTTTATAGTCAGATTCCTAGTGTTTGCTTTTGATTTGATGCTTTCTGATTTTTTGTTTTGTTTCTTTATCTTACACATATAACTATAGGTATTAATCTTTTTCCTTCTGGTTTGTTTTGATTAGGATAATCCCCTTCAGTTCCATCATGATGTTACAGATGACAACAGTTCATCTTTTTTATAGCTGAGTAGTATTCCATTGTGTGTGTGTGTGTATTCGTATACATACACACTACACACTAACCCATTTATCTGTTTATGGGCACTTACTTTGTGTCTTTAATTTGGCTATTGTAAATAGTGCTGTTAAAATATCAGTTTTGTATCCTATAATATTGTTGAATTCTAAGAGCATTTAAAAAATTGTTTAGGACTGTTTACATTAATGATTGCTCCAGCAGTGAAAACAAATGATTGTTTTTCTAAAAGAAAAAAAATCGAATCAATTGGCAAAATGATATAGTTTAATTGATGTTAGTTAAAAACATAAAGATGCTAAATATTGTTCATAGAGTATACTCTATGGCTATGTAGCAAACACTTAAAAACATGAATGTAAATATTAAACACAAAGTTAATTATAATTTCTCAGAATTGGGGATATGAGGAGGCGGGCAGTAGGATAGGGAAATGCATACACAGGACAGTGGCTAAAATTGGAGACTTGATCTCTCTCTTTCACTCTCCTTGCCTCTTTCTGTCACCTACACATATAATGCCTTTATGTCACTATATCTATGCTATATGCTTGAAGTATTTCATAATTGAAAAAAAGAATAACAAAAATATTTTGATAATCACACCAAGCAAAGAAATCTGTTTATTACATTTTGGTGAATATCTTTTCAGCGTGTGTGTGTGTGTGTGTAGTTGCAGTAACAAGTTATCATAAACTTAGTGGTTTAAACAATGCCAATTTATAATTCCTAAATTTCTGTGGGTCAGAAGTCTGAAGTGGATATCAGTGGACTAAGATCAAGGAGTTAGGAGGACCAAGTTCCTTTCTAGAGGCTCTAGGGAAGAGTTCATCTCCTCATCTGAGACAACAGGGTTGCATAGCTTTCACAGTTCTGCGTTAGGCCCATTTCTCCCTGGCATTCCTCTTTTGCTTCCCCTAACCCCTCTAAAGGACTCATGTGATTTATTAGATTGGGCTCACCAGCTAATTTAAGATCATCATTCCATGTTAAATGGCTTAATGTTAATCACATCTACAAAGTTCCTTTCACCATGCAAGTTAATATATACACAAGTTTTAAGGTTTAAGAGGTGGACGTTTTGAGGAGGCTATTATTCTGCCAACAACTATATATCTATATGTATATATTAATGTATATGCACACACATATATGTGACTTATATATGCACATTATAGATATAAACATTTAAAAACTAAAATCCTGCCTCAAAAACAATTTTGTGCTTTGCTTCTTTATATTTAATGATAAATAATGAAAATTTTTATAACTAAATATTTGAAAGCATACTTTTTAATGATTGCACAGTGCTCAAATACATGATTCCTTTATTTTGACATTGAGATTATTTTAGTAAATAATCTTGCAAGGATATCATTTTATCTATATCTTTGAGTCTTTCACTATTTCTTTAGGAATTACTTGGTGAAATGTCTTACTCATTTTGAATGCTAATACTTATTTTCAAATCACTTTCCTGAAAAGATTTACCAGTGTGTACTCTCACTAGTATGGATGAGAGTATCAATTTCCTCATCCCTTTATCAAGATATTACACTTATATTTACAAACAAACAAAATTTCTGTAAGTGTTATGTGTGAAGCTGTCATTCTACTACCAACAACTGCTTTTAGAGGTTTGCTCAGAGGTTATGTAGCTGTATATTATCATTGGCATGGTGCTTGGATTCATGACAGCAGAACTACAACTCTCAAAAATGAAGGGGAGGGTTTTTGACCTCAGAGAAATCACCTAATTCATAACAAGAGCTTTTTGTTAAACCCACCAACCAGGTTTGTTTGGGGAAACAGCATATCCTGAGTGAACTCCACCCATTGATGTATAATGGACTCTACCCCCATGTCCAAGCCAAAGAGAGCCTATGTGCAGAAGACTACAAATCCCATCATGCCTGAATTGGTCATGACTCTTAACTTCCTTAAGAGGGTTGCTGGGAACTCAGGGTGGAGTTAAACAGCCATGCTTGATATAAAATTGAACACCTATGGGCCTACAGGGGTGTTGGTTTCGCCACCTTCGGTGTATGTCTGGAATCCCAGCTCAGACAGCATTACTGGAAGGACCGACTGACACATTAATCTATTTTCTCTCTCTTTGCCCCACCTCTCCCCTTGTGAATAAACCTTTTATTTACTTTATTCTGTGTGCTTATCCTTGGATCTTGTCCTGAGTTTTTTTAAGCAGGCAAATGAGGACTCAACACCCATTTCCCCTTGGGGTTGCCCTGTAATATTTTACTACCTCTTCTTATTTAAATGAAGTGAATGACATTTGTAAACATAAAGGTATAACTTAATAAGGTTTATTGTATTTGACAATTCTTCAGTGAAGGATCATTCAGGTTTGGGCAGAAATATAAAGCTTTCTGCTCAGAAAATTGATTTGGATCTGTAGTACATGGTGGAATGGATATTACTGAATTAGAAAAAAGAAAAGAAAGGCGGCATATTGAGAAATAGGTATTCAGAAGAATGGGGTAATGGATATTTACTTAAAATCTACCTGTTAGTCAGGGTTTTAGTAGGAAACAGATGGCGTACTCAAAGGGCAACTGAAGACGTTGATGGAGTACAGCTGATTCTCAAGTGTCATTCCCGTCGTCATTTTGCTATAATGCTGGTGAGAGAAAAAAAATCTCTGCCAATATTCAAGGAAATGACATTATTTGAGAACTTGATTTCATTATCTTGTTTCTCTTAAAGTCATAGTTTTCAAGAACCTATCAGTGACTTTAAGTGAGGACTTACAGTTATTTATAGAGGTGTGAAAGAGGGTTAAGGGAACAAACAAAGGATAGTGAAGTGCCCTGGGGCTAACACCAATATGATGTGTTTACCAATGCTAGACTTGCAGAGGGGAGAGGATGGTGCTACTATAAATTATAGTGGGAAAAAAAATGAGGGGGTTCCCTGAAAGCAACTGCCAAATAAAGGCCTGGTAGAGAGGGAATAGGTAGAATAATCTGATCTTGGTCTCCTCCTACCTTCTCCTGTCTTACCTACCAACGTCTCCCATTGGTTGGATCCAACTGAAAGCCCAAGGGTAAAATGACCCCAATTGATGCAGTCCACAGAGGTCTGCCTCTTGAGATCCAGGGTAGAACAGAGAGTGGAAAATGGATTTGGAAGCACAGATAGAGAGTATTCACTAACAGTAATATTCCAGGCATTGTATAAATGTTTTCAGATATAAGCTTTACGATAGCGTTGTGAGTTATATTTTGTCTACTTTCCTCTCGTTTTATAGATGAGAAACCTGGTACTCAGAAAGGTTAATTGACTTGTCCAAGGTCACACAATTAAGTGGCAAAGCAAGGATCCAAACACAGAGATGTTTAATACAAAACCCCATACCCTTAATCTGTTATGATAGCTACTCCCTTTACATCTTTATTTACACTTTTATGTGTCACACTCAGCACTGGATGCCACAGAAATACAAGGATAAAAAGTCCCTGACATCAAAAAAGTTAAATTACTATTCTTTGCATACACACTCACCTATGAAGGGCCATACTCCCCCATAATCCATTGGATCCCCTCTCCTTTTTATTCTCTATCCTTAAGCCATCCTTTCTAATAGCCTAAATTCCAAAGTTAGTTTCTAGGGTTTGTTTTGGCTTAATTATTGCTGTTCCTATTATTTCTCTATATTCCACATGTGAGTGAAGTCATTTAGTATTTGTCTTGCTCCTTCTGACTTATTCAATACCCCTTCACGATGTCATTCATTCCATTCATGATGGATAATTCCATTCACGATGTCACAAATGGTAAGATTTTTATCTTTGCTTCATGGCTGAGCAGTACTATCCATTGCATACACGTATCACATCTTCTTTATCCACTAATCTGTCTCAGTCACATAGGTTGTTTCTGTAGCCTAGCTATTGTAAATAGTATTGCAGTGAACATATGAATACATATATTGCTTGAATTAGTGTTTTTATATAATTCAGATAGTTACCTAAAAGTGGAACTGCTGGATCATATGGTAGATCATTTTTAATATTTTGTAAAAGCTCCATACTGATTTCCATGGGGGCTGAACCAGTCTACATCCCCACCAACAGAGTGTGGATGTTCTTTTTTGTTCACATTCTCATCGTTTGTTTATGTATTGTTCAAAGAAGCTGATTTCCCACTACAATAATTGAGTTGAGTAATAGTGACATAGATTGAATGGCAAACAAGACTTAAATTATTTACTACTTGACTTTTCTCAGAAAAAGGTTGCTGACATTTCATTTAGAATCATAGTATCAGTCCTTTGCAAATAATAAGTGCTTTTTCTTGATAAACCAGTATTCAAGGAGCATTTCAGTCTGATTTTTTTTTAAATTTCTTTCATTTGTTGAATCCCCTTTCAAGTGAAATAGTCCTTTAATCATCAAAAAGTAATACAGATTAAAACAGTTTCTCTGGTTAGTATCATGATAGGTATGGTTACACGTTCTTTAGTTCAAAGCTTCTATTGTACAGAAGAGAAAATATGGGTGGTATCATGCTAGGGATAGATGTCCAAGAGTCTCACATTATTGTCTTTCTTTCTGGTCTTTTCTCTTGCCATCTCTCATAGAAGTTTTTGTCATACTAATAGCTCTATAATGCATCCATAGAACATCATTTGAAAATTACTGGTACATTTCATCGCTTTATTTTTACAGAGAAGGACAAATACCCAAAGAAGATAAGTGATTTACCCAAGATGACTATACCCAGTGGCATGGCTGAGACTATCACCAGGTATCTAGATGTGAGTGTGTATAGGCAGGGATGTTTCTGATGTCCACACAAATCACATATGTGAACAGGGCCAGACTTCTCTGTAGATGAAGATTCTTCTGATCAAAGTTGACATAGACTGTTAGTGCTGGAGGTATGGTTACATGTTAGTGAGTTCAAAGCTTCTGTAGTTCAGAAGAGAAAATATGGGGTTAATAAAACCTTCCTGGTGTAAACCAGTGACTCGCTGAAAATAGACAATTTTGGTTTTCGTTTCAGTGATATTTACCTTTAGCCAGTCTGCCTCCTACTCTTCTCAGGGTATGTTTATCTCTGTGGGCAGGTTTTCTGTTGAAATCCTCTTTCAAAATATAAATAGGCAGAAAAGTAATATATTAGCATTTAGCTTATCAGAAATGAGCAAGACTTTATCATCTTTAGTATAGCATCAGGTGACTTGGTGAGGAGTGAGAAGGGCCCCATTAAAAAGCTGCATGGAATTAGTCAGAAACTGGCCTTCCATATACGTTTATGAACTGTTAGTGTGTAAGCCAGTTCTTAATTACTCAGTATTAACCGTCCAGACTTTTAACTAGTCCTAACACACTTTCCTTCTGCTATTTACATTCCCGGTATTTTTCTGGTGCTCTGATGTATGGCAAAACATTGGTTAGAGAAAAGTTTATAATAATTGGTTCAGTACATGTCTTGTTGCTACCTGTGGATGTATGCTTTATTAGTTTGGTCACTGAAGAAAGGGCCATTTGGCTCTTTGCCAGGGAGACACATGTTCTAAGGGTAATTTAAAGATACTCTTTGACAATAATCCTCTTTGCAGCACAGAACTGAGGTTGTTTGCCAGACCTACACATGTAGGTATACTTTTCTACATCTTCAGAGTTTTGTTGAATTTATTCCAACATGATTCTTGATGTTAGCCAACAGGAGTAACTTTTCCCTGTGACATCTAAGATAACCAACCCTAGTTTGGATGGAACTGTTGAAATCCCTGAATTCAGGGATTGTATTGCTTCCTGCTATTCAGGAATCAGCCCTGGAATGTTCCCAAGTGACTTCTGATTGGGCAAATGGCCTTTTTCTGGCACGGTAGACACTTTGACCAGTTTATTTTTCTGAGGATGCTGAAAATATTAGTAGGAAAATTGCTGTTGGGTGACTGTATGGTAGGTGTTTTTTTGACTCAGAAATGTTTCTATTGTGTATATTTTGAGAGAGGGTCAAATGTTATGGATGTTGCTTTGTGAAACTACTGTGTTTTTCAATTTCTTATAAAGAGGATTAGAATGGTTCATCCTTAAATTCTAGCAATGACAATGCACCTGAAAACTTGGTTCAACTTGGTTCATGGCTATTCAGTAGAAGCCATTTGCACTTTTGGTATAAGTCAGCTTACTGACAGTGGAATAAGGTGTTTGGGAAGGTTCCTGGAGAGAAACAATTCTCTTAACCTTTTAAGATCACAGATTTTAAGGGAAAGTTTTTGCTTTAAGGGAAAGTTTTTGGCAATATGATAATGCAGTCAAATTGTACACATGTTTTTATTCTGTGCTGTGACAGGTATCTTTCTTAATCAGTAACTTTACATAATTAAAACATCATAAACCTAAAATTAGAGACAAAATCAGGCAGACTTGAGTTTCTCTGGAGAACATGTGTCTATCTTTGAACAATAAGCTGACTTATCCTGAGTTAAGCATAGCCCCTAACTTGGCATTCCTCTATCTGAAATCAAACACTCCTAGCTCTCTGTTTAGTAAGCAGTATCTGGAACTAAACTCACCATCTGAATTCTATTCCTTCTGGTTAGAGTTTTCAGACATGTGGTTTGCCTGGAGGTAGTTGAAGTTTATACCTGCTGTCATAGTGCATTTACTAATAATTGCCACTTTTACCCTAAAAATGCCCCACGTTGAATGATATAGTATACAATTATCCTTTCACCATGACCAAGAAACAAAAATTTTGAATGTCCTCATATATTAGTGATGGTGTAAGCTGTTGTTCTATGCGCTCAATTTATGACAAAGTAGTCTATTGATACTGGACACCCTTTCTTTTTTTTATTATAAATTTTGTTGTTTTGTTTTTTTTTCTTTTTTTATTATTATATTTAATTGCATTTGACATCGTTTGTTTTCCCCAGTGGGTTCCCACCACCATTTCACCCGTGCACCGTCACCTC
>JAGFMF010011853.1:1914847-1925718 GCA_019455555.1 Galemys pyrenaicus | reverse complement strand
GGGGTGAGAGGATTCACCACAGAGAGCGGGGAGCAGAACAGGCAGATCAACAGAAGTACACTGCTGAGGGGAGCAGCGGCCACAGCAGGAGAGGTCTGCCACACCATGTGGGTCCCACCCCTGGCCGGCAGCAGGGATCGAACTCATGCTGCAGTGGCTGCGATTTGCTTCGTAGTGCGTTGCTTAGCCCACTGCGCCACCAGGGGAGGCCCTTGTTTTGGTTTATTTGCTAGAATTCTTTTCTTTTTTCTTTTCTGTGAGCAGTAGTCGTTCCCATGAGAAAAACAAATTAAGAGCCTCCCTGGTGGTGCAGCAGGTTGAACGCTGCATTGTGAAGCATCCGTGGCAAAGCGGCATTAGTTCGATTCCTTGCTAGAGAGGGGACCCACATGGTGAGGCAGACCTCCTCCTGCCTCTCCCACTGCTCCCCTCAGCAGTGTATTTCAGTCCATCTGCCTGTTCTGCTCCCCACTCTGTCTCTGGTGAATCCTCTCACCTCCAGCGCCTCTGGCCTGTACCCCAGCTCTTGTTTGCATAAGTAAATATATCTTTAAAAAAAGAAAAACAAACTATCTAACATGTATGACCCTCTCATTTGTAGACCAATGACTCTGACCCCAAGCTATTGTGAGCGAATATTCGATTTTATTGATTTTCTTACAGTGTTGTTCGTTTTGGACGGTATTTGGTTTCTCCTCTCCTACCTGAGAGGAGAAACCACCACCATATCACCTGTGACCAATCACCACAGTCCCTTGTGCTCTCCACCCCCACCCCTGTCTTAACACTTCCCACACTGATGCCTCAAATCTAGGTCGGCTTGCAAGTTTTGTCTTTTTCCTGACCCTTTGTTTAATTTCTCCATATTCCACATATAAGTGAAACCATCCCATGTTTATCTTTTCCTTTTGACCTATTTATGGTGCATATTAAGAAAAAATAACAACAGCAAATGTTGGTGAGGATTTGGAGGCAAAGGAACCCTCTTACACTGCTGGAAGAACATAGACTGGTCCAGCTCCTATGGAAAGCTGTGTGCAGGTTCCTCAAACCACTAAAAATGGCTCTACCATATTACCCAGTGATTCCACTCCTGGGAATCTACCCAAAGAACACAAAAACACTAATTCAAAAGGAAACCTTAATATGCATTTTTAAAAAGACTCTAAACTTGCTTGAAATGGGGATTTTTGTTTTCAGTGTAGATCAGAGAGGATCTGGCCACTGGCTTAGGTGATCTTTACAATCGGTGTTTGACTGAGAGATAAGGTAACTGCTCTTCGCCTTTGTGTTGCCTTTGGAAATGCATTGCAACAGTTCCAGTTTTTAGGCACCATATAGGTCCACTTGCTAGATGCATCTGGAGACCTTAATATTTTGGAGAACTTTTGAGTTGAAGGGAGCCAACAAATTCCATTAAACCACCTCTTCACTGGTTTCTCTTTCCACTCTTTCTCCATCAGTGCACTGCGGGGTTGTGGGATTCTTCCCGATTTGATTCTCTAATTTTTTTTTCTCCAGCAGGCAGTAGGACTTTCTTTGGCGCCCTCTGAGGGCTCTGCTCCCCAGTTTCCTCAGTAAATTCTCAGATCAGACAGCAACAGATGCCCACAGAAGCCCTCAGCTAGGGGGAGATGAGGTGCCTCTTCACACCTCTCTGCAGTTTCACACTTGCACACGGATGCTTCCTTGAACACCCTCGCCCCATCTGTTCTTGCAGATTGGCCCCATACAACTATATATCATTATTAATAGCACGTTTCCTCCTGAATTTTCTTTATCAGAAAGTTACAAGTTGCGGACTCCTCAGGTAGATTGGGTGAGTACTGGAGAAAATAATTCATATGTTGGTTCCTCTGGAATTTGATCTCAGAGATGCATTCAAATCTAGTTACAATCCCTTTATACTGGCCTTCC
The DNA here is from genome assembly GCA_019455555.1 of Galemys pyrenaicus. Lineage (NCBI taxonomy): Eukaryota > Metazoa > Chordata > Mammalia > Eulipotyphla > Talpidae > Galemys > Galemys pyrenaicus. The sequence continues at coordinate 1,923,801 of JAGFMF010011853.1, read as the reverse complement.
AACAGGGTGATGAATGTGCCAGTTGGAGAATATCAGTGGCAGATCCTGTGTTCTTTGAACTCAGAGGTATCTATTGGGTTACCTTGGTGCATATTTGAGTGGGCCAGAACCCTTGTCACAAAGTTAATTTTGAGGAGGTCTAAGCCATCTTGAAGTGTTTAGGTGTGGTGGGGGTCTCAGACTGGTGGACTGAATCAGTGTTTACATCACGTTTCATACTATTCTGATTGTGAGGCTTAAAAATGGGTTTGGATTTGTAGCTTGTGCTCATTTCCACCATCAAAACAAATGCAGATGACGTCTTGTGTGGTATGCAGAATTTGATCATTAAATCAGTTCTAATCAACCTTTGCTTCTAGGTCAGGTTTCCACAATACTGTTTTCTGTGCCATTTGACCCTTCTGAGATAGCACTAAAGTTTTGTTTTCTGTCTTTAGTTTCTTCTAAACTCTGTCCGCATCCTCACAATTATTCTCATTTCTTCAGTCTCTGGGAAGTTTCCCTTTTTTTTTTTCCTGCAACACTTTTAAAACTGGTTTTCCTTAATTTACTTTTCTTGATTTAAAAAATATGAAATATGCTAAATAGAAAAATAATTGTACAGAAAGTGTTACTTTGGTAAATTGATGTTCTGTTCAACCACACCTCAGTAGACTTTTTTGGGGGGCAACTATAATAAAGCTATAAAATATAATGTTTTCTCTTTTTCTATGTGTTTTCTACTTTTTAATTGCTCTTCCTTCTTTCTGCTCTTTCTTCACTCTCCCCTCTGCTCCCTACTCTCACTTATAGTCTTTAGCTGACTCTTTTCTGTGGTTGGGAAAAGATTAAACTGTTATTTTACATTTGTGCTTTCTTGGGTGTCATCATATTTTCACACCTTCTTTATGATAGGATCCTCATTGAACCACTATTCTCTATCTTCAGATTCCTTATGTTTCCTCTCTGCATTTCTTCCTTTTTTCCCCCACAGTCTAACAGAAGATCTGAATAGTCTTCTATTCAAATCTAGGAATCGAGAGACCTTTGTGCTCTCTTCATGTCTTCGATCTTTTCCCTTAGGTAACTGCGGAAATCTAGACCTTTTCCAACTAAATACATTTCTTGGTTTCAAATTATTTGAGCTTTAAGGGAATTAAAATAAATTAATTTAGCCATTAAAATAAATTGCTATTTTTTATAAGATAACTCTGTTAATGTCTTGTGCAATCAAAGTTAAGGATGCACTGAAAAAGAACGATCTACTTTCAACCCTAAAAAAGAAACTTATTGAAAAGGAAATCCTCGAGCTCTAATCTATGTTATTATTTTAAAAGATTTTAAAGATTTATTTTTATTTTATTTATGCATACAAGAACTGGGGTGTGGACCAGAGGTGCAGGGAGGTGAGAGGATTCACCAGAGACAGTGGGGAGCAGAATAGGCAGATCTACTGAAATACACAGATGAGGGGAGCAACAGGTGAGGGTCAGCTCCCTGGGATAGAACTCATGTTGCAGTGGCTGGTGATAGCTTGATAACACTGAGACTTAACCTCGTGTGCCACCAGGGAGACCCAGTCCAATGATTTTTAAATATTTTGGCCTCTGATGGGCTGAATTTTTAAATATGTCTGGCTTAACAACAAGGGATAGAGTATTTTATACTTAGGTATAAAATAATTAGAGAATAATATTGTGGTTCCAAAGTCACCCTAAGTCCATGTTCAAATCCCAACTCTGTAATCGTGCATGTGAACAATCTATCTTAATTACAGTTTCGTCATCTGCAAGATGGTAATTCATTATAGTAAGTTATATCATAGGGTTGAGGATTACATAAGTGAAAATACTTAATGCATAGGTTGGGCACATATATATACTTGATAAATATTACATGTCAATTTTATGAGCATTTTTTAGATTGCGCAGAGAGATAACAGTGCATTAAAATGTAATTACAAATATATTGAAATCTGTAATTGAAACTACAATTCAGATTTGCAGTTTTTTTTGTGACCATAATAATAAAATACTCAGATGAATGACTGGCCACCTGTGTAGCAGATTTTCTCCATCTGAAGCTTTTTACCTTGTGATCTTGGCCTTGTTAACACAGTATAAATTTCCAGCCTTCAATCTCTCTTTAGACTGTGTTAACTTTCTCTCCTATCCTCACCTTTGTATATTTGTGGAAGACCTAGCATTGGCAATTATTTCTGCATGGCCCACAGCACGGTCTTTTGAGAGATTGCTTAAGAGGGCCTGAAGAACATAACAATGTCCATTGCTACATCTGAGTTTGTAGTCTAGTTAATGTTTTCTCATCATGGAGAATTTTCTAATATCTTTAATGAGAATGTATATTGCATTTGGATTACAATAACCATAACTATGGAAACAGTGTATTGAGAAGCACCCACTAGAATGGTCTTGACTGGTTTTCTGCTTGGAGACTCTCAAGATGTTAAAGCTCTAGGTAGCCTTTAGGTGATTATGTTACACCCTTCAGGAATTAAAGCTACAGGAGCTTTATCCTAAAGGTATCTGCACTGGGAGTCTTTTACTTTCTTATTCTGTTGATATTTGCCTATTTAATTTTAATTGTTGGCTCTGACAAAGTATGTTAGTGGACAAGCAAGATAGGATTCATTCCTATGTTAGAATTTCAAAAGACTCTTGTATCCTTTGGCTAAAAATAACACATGAATAGTTATCAAGATGCCTTTGATTCTAATTTGAAAGGTTTGTATCCTCTTCTCCTTTCTCTTCCCCTCACCTCTTCTCCCCTCCCCCCTCCTCTCCTCTAACAAGATCCCAGGTTATTCTGATGTTAGTGTTCAATGGACCATCTTCTGGTCCGTAAAAGTGTAAGAGATGATGATGGTGTCCCATCCGTGTTTTTTGACACTCACATCTACACTGTGGTAGTTGCTTACTGCTAACATCTTCAACACTCTGCCTGAGGGTTTTCTTTTGTAAGGTCCCCCCCACCATGGGAACACTTGCTCTGTATGCTGGACAAGCCTCAGTTGCCAGAACAGTAATTGACATTGAAGCAGTCCTTGACCAATATTTAAGGGGAAATTTTTAGATAAATATTCCAGTATCCCCATCTCTCAGACAACATAAATTTCTCCAGAGTTCTAAACCAAGATTGAGAACCCGATGCTATCTATCCTTCATTGGCCTCTTTTCCTTCCTTGCCTCCTTTCCTGTTTTTCAGTGGGCTTTTCCTGGGATCATCTGCAGAAGATCTTTATTGCATTTGAATTTAGTCTAAGGATATGTTCCTGTAGGGAACTCAAAGACAGAACTTAGCTAAAAAAATATTTTTCTATTTCCTTAGCCTGGTACTAGAGAGACACATCCTTTATCTTAAATACTACTGTATTTGTTTTAATAAGTCAAATTATGTTAACTAATGTTCTGAACGTTTGACCTCTCTGAAGATAAGTTTCTGTACCAAGGAACATAAGTAATCTCTAAGGTGGAGTTTATTGTTCCTAGAAATTCCATAGAAATACTCTAATACATTCAGTATATGGAAAAACTCTAATCAATTTCATGACAACATTTCAGGGAGAATTTTGTTTGGAAAAAAATGTTTAAGTGCAAAGGAATGATTAATTTATCTATCTAAACTCAGTGTGTTTCATGTCAACAGGGACATTCACAAATTGACTACAGTGCACACATTGGAAAAATAAAATCCTGAATGAGTCTTTAATGGTAACCTTTGGCCACCTGGACTGTCACTCACAAAGGTGACTTTTGTACTAAAAATCTCATTTGAGTCCCAATTTAGTATTCAATTGTCACTAAATTCACTAACAGTGCAACTGCATAGCATCTTTCCAGAACAGCTTCTTTAAGTCTAATGGGAGTTTGATAATTAAACATTAATGTTCTGCAGAGGCGGTCTCCCACTCTGCCCATATTTGGAGCTTACTGATATTTTACACTGCACTAGGGGGTTGGGGACAGCAGATTATCAAGTCTTGGATGGACAACCAACCGTATTTTGCCATGGATTTCCAAGAGAATTAAATGCTCAAATGCCTGTTTTGACCATCCATGCTAACGCGCAGTGAAATTGTGTGGTCCACCGGAAAAACTGTTTATAGCAAAGCTATAAAGTTGTAAAGATAAGCCTTTAGCTTTGTGTAGCACTTTCTCTCACTCTCAAAGTGCATTCTCTTGTATTATCTGCTGTAAAATACCTTGATGTTTTAAATATACAATGAAAAATTTATTGAATGCTGAAGTTAACAAGGGATGAATGGCTAATTTGAAACAGTGCCCTTTTTCCCTATTCTACTATACTAAGTCGAAGCCTCAGGATAACAAGATTAATGAGGCATCAGGAACAAAGTCAAGGGTTATGTTTAAACTTTGGTTTGGGCTTCTCTCTTGGATGTCATTCATCTAATTTTATGCAGAGCTGGTTCACCCAACTCTGGTAATTTTAATGAGAGCTTATCCTTAACCCTACTCCCAAACCTTAGCTCGCAACCCCTGTGGTGGCTTGAAATTCCTATATAGGAAGAGCTAAGGGGTAATTATCTATTTGGTTGTGGTCTAGGATACTTGTTTTAAAAACTATGTTTAAAAGTACACTCTATTTAGCTTCATTGTCACATGTTAATTAATTTTTTTCAAGTCCTCCAAAAACATTTTTATTCAAGAAGTATGAGATTTTGCTTCCTTTTTTTCCCCCTCATTATTTGGAGCGCCTTGGGGAAGGCCTTGCCTAAGCCACCATTTTGCCAGAAACTGTTTTGCGTTATAGATCCACGTGTAGATGGGCAAAGTTGTTAATCCTTTGATTTCTGTTTCCTGTGAAGCCTTCTGCTGCTGTTTGTTAAGTGATTGTGTTAACACCCTATGAGGCATGTGTTCCTGCATTACTCTTTTTAATCAGTTTTGGTTTTTAAAAGACCATTTGGTGTTCCCCTGTTTCTTGAGTTGTTAGGCTGGCCTCCTTGTAAACTTTTATAAAAGCACACACATTTTTGGAAAACCCATAAAGGAGCCTTTTACAAGACCATGTGCAGGCCTTCCTTATATCTCCAACTCAAGAATGTGATTCATATTATGTGAATTAAAATGAGAAGCATAGTTTTCTCTCAATGATTCCTAGGACACATTCAACAGGATATCATTCTGCAAAGAGTATGGCCAACCAGTCAGGTTGCTTGTTATGTACACTGTTGGACAATGGTGCTGGGGATTTCTCCCATTTGCTTATGTAGGGGAAGGAACAATTATTAAGCAAGGTTCTTAAGAACCCATTATTAAACTTACTGAGTATACAGTGGCACCTGAATGGCTTGTTGAAATGCTGAAGTTGCCTGGAAATTTAGAAACCCCATTGAATAAGCTCTTTTTTTTTTCTCAAATTTTATTGACTTGTCAATGGTTTACAGAACTACATACTTTTGGGAATACAGATTCATATATCCATATATGCAAAGCCTCCCTCATGTTCCATTAAAGTCCCAGTGTTATTATCCTATTACTTTCCTGCCCTTTTCTTCATTACTTCCCCCCATACCCCTGATAATCAGTAAAGTTTTCACAGAATCTGTGAATTAGTCCTGCTGGTAAACCCTTTGCTTTTGTAACCATTCATCAGTTGAAGATCCAAATGTGTTGCTAGATATATTTTGAAAACTATGTCTTTGTTTTAAATTACTTTTTATTTTATTTTTTTATAGTTTTTTTAAAAAATAATTTTTTACATACATCATTGTTCATTTTTGTACAGTATCTGATTTCTCCCCTCTGATGTAGTCCCCATGATTTCCCCACCATCCATAACACCTCTGTCCCATCTCCATAATCCCTTGTCCTGTTCCCTCCCCTATTTAGAATCCCCTCCCCTGCTGTGTGCCTTAGATCTATGGTCAGCTTGAAAGTTCTGTCTTTTTCCTGACTCTTTGTTCACTTTCTCTATATTTCACACATAAGTGTACCATATACAATTAGTTTTTATATATTCACAACAACAGAAAGAAAAAACCTCTACCAAAGCAAGTTATCAGTTACCAATTTGGAACTTCATCAACATGGAAACTAGGTGTTAATCTGGATATACTTTCCAAATTATTTTGAAAAGGGACAGGGAAGAGTGTCTACAGATAACTATGTTTCTTGGTTTTCCCCTGGTTTGTATACTTTTTTCTGTACTCCAGGAGTCTGTGGAGAAGTTATACCAGTGTTCTTTCTTATATTACAGTTCCCCTCACTATCCCTGTAGGTTTCTGCAGCTTACTTCAGTACGAAGGTGTTGATCTGATGTGGCATAAAGGATAGAAGCAGCAAGTTAATTTGGAATAATACTGGAAAGGGAAGCTCAGGGAAAGCTGTACCTTCCTGGAATGATGGTAATAAACAATATGGTCCCTGTTTTTTGACAGAGTTCAGAGGAGATCAGAGCAGGGCTCACTCGGGGACTCTGACCCTATGTGAGGCCAAGAAATGTGTTCCCAAGTTGATGAATTACCATGCTTTTATATAACATCATGGATTTGTCAGAATTTGATCACTTTGCCACTCCAAGAATCAAACAAACCATTATGTCAACAAACAGAACTTTTGAAAGCGCGGATATTCGTGGCAATCTAAACAGGTGCAACAAGGACAGGTCTTTCAAAAGCCCCACTTCTTACAGCAGCTAAGCAGACGCATTACCTGCCCAAGACTTCTGGTTTTTTTTGTTGTTGTTGTTCTGGTAAGATCTGGGACTGATTAATAATATGGATGATTGCATTCTAATATTTTTTTGTGGAAACTTTCAGCAGTGCAATAAAGCCTACTCTGCTGTGAAAAGTGAGGTAACAGCTTGGAATGCTTTATTCCTTGTTCAACATCCCTTCAAAAGAAAGATAATATATTTAAAAAGCCCATCAATAGAGATAATTAACAAAATGAGAACTATCTAGAAGTGGAAAAATTTTAAGCCTCTAGACTCTTTCTCTTTTGAAGAGAGAGGAGGAATGGGGAAGACATGAGTAAATATGATTAATGATAGAGGGATGGCTTAGTGGTACCTTTATTTATGCTTTCCTATGATGTGGGAATAGGAGAGTGTTTTGTGAAATTAAACAGCAGCCATCCTGAGAAAAAAGTTCAAAGCAGATCCTTTTCCACGTGTCACATGAAATAAATGAGGGCATTTATGTTACCCAGCATGTCAACATATTTTTTTCCCTTTTGGTAAGTTTTGCTTAGGTAAATTAAATGCCACGAGAAGGTATAGTAGCAGGGCTAATGTTACCAGGGCCATTAATCTTCATGCCTCAGGGTGGTCAATTCAGCCTTGAAGTGGTCAAGCCAGAAAATTTCCCCAGTGGACTCAGTCCTTTCTAGGAAAATTTCATCTTCCTTAGGAACTTGAAACTATGGGCTCCTTGCTATATTGACTTCATAACATTATTCACAACTTGGAGTTACAATATTTACTGGTTTATTTGTCTATTGTTCATGGATATGAGACTGTGGGCACATCACTGAGGCTCACTGTTGAGTTCACAGAATATAGTAGGTCTTCAATAAATATTCAGTGAAAAATTGCATAAATGATTGAGTGACCACTACATATAGTGGCACAGGACAGTCCTTCTATCATGTTGTAGTAAAACACAGCTATTATTATTTATCACCTCTTAGGTGCACCTGCTCAAAACATCCTGAATTCCTTAAGTAAGAGGTACAAAAAAGTCCTTAACAGCTGCACAAGTACATCTTGGAATTAATAAACTATAGTGAGGGAGCTGTCATTGCACTTCTTGCTATCATAATTTCACCTCTCGTGTTTTGGAAACTGCAGCCTGGTAGGCAGCATTTGCCAAAGAAGAAAAATGCATCAACACCGAACTTTTCTTTGGACAATCTGTTTTGCATCGTTAAAAATTATTTTAAAAAGAACCAAAACAAAGAGACACCCCGCTGATTGGGAAAAGTCTTTGCACTCCACACAACTGATAAGGGACTGATCACAAAGATATACAAAGAACTCACAAGACTCAAGAAAAACAAAGTAAACAACCCAGTCAAAAATGGGCAGAAGGCACTTTCTCCCCTACTATTTAACGTAATACTGGAAGTCCTAGCCAGAGCAATAAGACAGGAAAAAGACATACACAGCATCCAAATAGGGAAAGAAGAGGTAAAGCTATCACTATTTGCAGATGATATGATAATATACCTGGAAAACTGCAAAAGCTCTACAGAAAACTTAATTAAAACAAACAGCCAGTTTAGTAAAGTAGCAGGTTTCAAGATCAATGCACAAAAATCGGTAGCCTTCCTACATACAAATAACTAATCGGAAGAAGAGGAAATCAAGAAAAATATTCCTTTCACAACTGAGACCCAAAAAATCAAATACTTGGGAATAAACCTAACAAAAGAAGCAAAAGACCTATATAAAGAAAATTATAAAACACTATTAAAAGAAATAGAAGATGATACGAAGAAATGGAAAGATATCCCTTGCTCATGGATAGGAAGAACCAACATTATCAAAATGGCTATCCTTCCAAAAGCAATCTACAGATTCAATGCAATACCAGTAAAAATCTCAATGAAACTCTTTAAGGAAATAGACCAAATATTGATGAAATTCATATGGAGACACAAAAAACCCCGATTAGCCAAAGCTCTACTTAAGAAAAAGGAGAATGGAGGTATCACACTCCCAGACTTCAAACTCTACTAGAAAGCAATAGTAATTAAAACAGCTTGGTACTGGTACAGACACACAGACCAATGGAACCGAATAGAAAACACAGAAGTAAAACTACACAACTATGAACAACTGATCTCGACAAAGGAGCAAAGAATCTGCAATGGGACAAAGATAGCTTATTTAATAAGTGGTGCTGGCAAAATTGGTCCACCATATGTAAAAAAATGAAATTGGACCACTATCTCACACCATGTACGAAAATCAACTCAAAATGGATAAAG
>JAGFMF010011853.1:1868416-1906012 GCA_019455555.1 Galemys pyrenaicus | reverse complement strand
TCATGATGTAATGCCCGTCTGTGTCTCTTTTAACCTTTTTGAGTTTGAAATCTATGTTATCTGATATGAGTATAGCTGTTCCTGCCTTCTTTTGTAGTCTATTTGATTGTAGGACTGTTGTCCAGCCTTGTATTTTTAGTCTGTGTTTATCATTTGTAGTTAAATGCGTTTCCTGTAGACAGAAAAAGTTTGCATTTTGTTTTTAATCCAGCCTGCTACTCTGTGTCTTTTTATTGGGGTGTTTAGTCCATTCACATTTACAGTTAAAATTGATACCCTGACATTCATCTTTGCGGTTTTGTTTGCCTCTTTGTGTTTCTATTCTTTACCTTATTTATTTATTTACTATTCGTTCTTCTGTTGGTTTTGGTTCTGAGATTTCTTGTAGGATTTTTGGAGTGGAGGTTTTGTAGAAGTGAATTTCTGTAGACTTTGTCTGAGAAAGTTCTTATTTTTCCCTCATAGAGGAAGGAGAGCTTTGCAGGGTAGAGTACTCTTGGTTGGATTTTGTTGGCTTGGAGTTTGTTACATATGTCCCTCCATTCCCTTCTTGCCTTCAGTGTTCCCTCAGAGAAATCTGATGTCAGCGTGATTGGTTTTCCTTTATATGTCATCTGTTTCTTTGTTCTTGTCAGTTTCATTATTTTTTCTTTGTCCTGGACCCTTGCAAGGGTTACTATTATGTGTCTTGCTGTTGGTTTCTTTTCATTCTGGTAATTTGGTGTTCTTCTAGCTTCTTGTATGTCTATTTTATTTTCTTTTTCCATGTTTGGGAAGTTATTGTCAAGTATTTTCTTGAACAGGTTCTCAGAGCCTGCTTCTTTCTCTACATTTTCTGGTATGCCTATGACTCTCATATTACCCCTCTTCAAGGTATCAGATAGCACTGGAAGTGTTTCTTCATTCTTTTTCATGTTCACTTCTCCTTCTTTATCTTTCTTGGTTCTTTTTATGTCCCTGTCCTCCAGAGTACTGACCCACTCTTCCAGTTCTTCTGTTTTCCTGGTAATTTTTTAGCTCCTCTAGTACTCTCTGATTTGCTTCATTTGTTTTCCTTTCCCTTTCTTCCATTTCTTTTATTTTCTTTTGTTGGGACTCCATCTCACTCCTCATTTCCTTGATTATGATCTTATCCCTTTCTGCATTGTCTCTTAACTCTTTGATTGTTCTCATCATGGCCTTTAGAATTTCTTTGTCTGTTTGATGTGCATATTCCTCTGTGTCTACAATATTAGGTTCTGGATGTTGACTTTCTTTCTGTGGTGTATTGTTTCTGGGTGAACCTGCTTGATCATTGGTATTTTTCATTCTTCCCATTGTTAATCTTTGGTTTTGAGTCTGTTGTTTCCAGGTCTTGCTGGTGTTGGTGGGCATGATTTCTGATTTCTCTTCCTGGGGTTTTAGGTATTCCTGCATGATAATCTGTTCCTCTGCAGCCAGGTACAGGTTCCAATAGTATTCTGTTTAGGCAGATATTGAAAGAATAAGAAAAGGGAAGAAGAAAGAAAAGAAAAGAAACAAACCCAAAACAAAAACAAAACAAGAACAGAAAACCTGAACCAATGGACAAATATAAAGGGAACAAAACCAAAATTAAACAGAAAGAAAAAGAAAAGGGAAAGAGAGAAAATGAAGAAGAAATGGATAGACATATAAAAAGAAATGAAGCAAGAACAACAAAAAAATCAAACAACTAATCAGACCAAAAAAAAAAGTCTAGGACAAGATACGAAGGATAAAAAAGAGCGGAGAAGAAAAATAAAAACACCAAAAGCTAAAAGCAACTGGAACAAAACTATCCAAAACCAAAATCAACAGTCAAAAACTAACAACAACAAAAAATCCACCCCACTAGGGTGGGGGTGGGTGCCACGGGGTGGTGCTGATTGAACTGCAGCAGCAGATAAGGGCCTTTTGGTAACAGGGTGGGTGATGGGGTTCCTGAGAACTCCTTCCATTTGAGGTCTAGGGTTCCCAAATGGCCCCCTATGTAGGGACTAGTTCTGTATGGCTCCCCTTAATATCAGTGTCTGCGTGGGGGGAGGGAGTAGCCACGTAGCAGTTGGCACACCAGCTGTGTCTGTCCTAATCTCCATATGCCTTTCTGACCTCCTTTGGATGTCCCTCGATTCTGGATCCAGATGTTTGAGAGGATTTTCTCCGTATGGAGTGAGGCTTCTCCTCAGTGTATAGTTGCAAGCACTTCTTCACAACCTTATGATGGGGGCATGGCCATCTGGGGCTTCCCTGGTGCAGTCACTTTTCTGTGTTTGCCCTTGGGGGCTGTATGTCTCTGTGTGGGCTCTCAGGCATCTACATCTTGCTCTGGGGTATTCCCAGACTGCTTTAGTCTTGTGCCACCCTAAACCGAGAGGGGGGCTTTCAATGGTGACTCAAGTTATGCCAAGCTTGTTCTTTAGTCCAGTGTGGTTTTGTCTCAGTCTCTGTGCCAGTCCTAGGCACGTGGCTCCTGGCCATGGCATTTTCCGACTGACTTTTAAAGCTCAGATCTCAGCCTGCATGGGTAGCTTTGTGACCAGTGGTCCCACCAGCATGCAAATTCCCAATATGGCGCTTCCAGGGAACTGGGCACAATAGGATCCCGACTTTGCTCTGTCTGTCTGCGCCAGCCCTAGGCATGCAGCTCCTGGCTGTGGAGTTTTCTGACAGACTTTTACAGCTCAAGTCTCAGACTGCAGGAGCTGCTATGCATCCAGCAGCCCCAACATTGCTCTTCACTCTCGGAGTGGTGCCCTGGTTGTGCCGGGGATTGCCGTCCTTACTTCAAACAGTTCATTTAGAGTTTCCTACTGCTTTACATCGGGCTGATGCTTCCTATATGTAAGCTGGCAGTTCGTTTTCTGGTTTTCCGCCCCTTTTTTTTGATATTCACTGTTATGTGTATCTGGAGATGATGAAACCAGTGTCTTCACTCTGCTGCCATCTTTCTCAATTCTCTCATGTCATTTTCTTGCCTAATTTTTCTGGCAAGGACTTATGTCATTTTCTTGCCTAATTTTTCTGGCAAGGACTTGCAATGCTATGCTGAACAATACTGGTGACAATGGACACCCTGTTCTTGTTCATGAACTTAGGGAAAATTTTTTTCAGTTTTTCACCATTCAAATGATGTTGAGTGTGGGTTTTTGTCATATATGGCTTTTATTACATTGCTATAATTTCCATTTATTCTCATTTTTATTGATTTTTCCCCTAAATGAGTGTTAAATCTTGTTGAATGCTGGTTTTGGTGTCTATTGAAATGATCTTGTGATTTTTAATCTTCCTTTTAGCTGTTCTGGTGAATGACAGTAATTGATCTGTGTATCTTGAACCAACCTTACTTCCCTGGAATGAAACCTATTTGATCATGGTGAGTGATTCTCTTAATTTAGTGCTGGATTCAGTTTGCCAAGATATCGCTGAACATTTTTTCATCTATGTTTGTTAGAGATACCAGCTTTTAGTTTTGTTTTTCTATGCCTCCTTGTTTGGTTTTGAGACCAGGGTGATGTTGGCTTCATAAAATGTTTTTAGGGAATTTTCTACTGTCTTCAATTATTTTTTTGAACATTTTGAGAAGGTTTGGTGTTAGGTCCTCTTTGAAAATTTGGTAGCATTTACAAGAGAAACTAGCTGATCCTGGACTTCTGTCCTTAGAGAGACATGATTACTCTTTCAGTTTCTGCTATTGTGACTGGTCTGTTTCAGCTTTCTATTTTATCCTGGTTCAATTTTGGAATGTTGTATGATTTAGAGTCATTTTTTTTCTAATTTTTCTAGCTTGTCCAGCTTGTTTGCATAGAGACAGTCATAGTAGGTTATTTTGATTCTTTGTATTTCAGTAGCATCTGTTGTATTTTTATCTCTTTCACTTCCAGTTCTTTTTATTTGGGTTTTTCTCTCTTCTTTTCTTAGTGAGCCTTGTGAGAGGTTTGTGAATTTGTTTACACTTAGGAAGAACCAGCTTTTGTTTTTACTGATCTTTTGAACTGCCTTTTTGCTTATGATTTCATTTATTTCTGCTCTAATTTTTATTTTCTTCCTTCTACAGATTTTTTTTACATCATTTGTTCTTTTCCTAGTTCCTTCAGTTGTAAAGTTAGATTGTTGGAGACTTATTATTGATGTTGGATATTATTGCTATGTACATTCCTTATAGTAAAGCTTTTGGAATATAGGAATTTGTATCTTGTCCCTCCATTCTTTTTGGTCACTGAATAATTTTTAATTTGTTTTATTTTTTCATTGACTCAGGAGACATTCAATAGGGTTTTGTTTATTCTCCACATGGTTTGGTTTATTACAGGATTTCTTGTCATTAATTTCAAGCTTTATTCCATTGTGATCAGATAAATTGCTTGGTGGAATTATAATTTTCATATAATTTTTGAGTTATGTTTTGTATTGCAGCATATTATCTGTTATTGAGAATGTTCCATGCATGTATCACAAGAATGTGTATTTAGTTCTTTTGGTATGATTGGCTCTGTAAATGTCTATTAAACCCATCTGGTCCAATACTTCATTTAATGCCTTTATTTCCTTGTTAACGTTCTGTCTGGATGATCTATCTTTTTGTGTCAGTTATGTGTTGAGGTCTCCCTCTATTAATGTGGTTTTTTCAGTGTGTTGCTTTAGGTCTGTTAATAGAGGTTGTACGTAGTTACGCGCTCCTGTGTTAGACACATAAATATTAGTGATAGTTATATCTTCTTGATGAATTGCTCCCTTTATCATTATATAATGTCCATCTTTGTCCCTGACTAACTCTTTTGGTTGAAAGTCTAGTTTATCAGATAAGAGAACAGCAGTTCCTGCTTTTTCCCCCTCTGTTATTGATTTGAAGCGCTTTGCTTCAGTCTTTCACTTTGTGTTTGTCTCTAAGTTTTATATGGTTTCTTGTGGACAAAGCATAGATGACTAATACTTTTGGACCTAATTTGTCAATATTTGCCTTTTAATTGATGAATTCAGACCCTTTATATTTAGAGTGATTATTGATATAAGAGGCTTACTTACTGTCATTTTATTTTTCAATGTTTTTTCTGTTCCATTTGTTTTTCTCTGATTTTTCCTGTGGATGGATTTCCTCAGTGGTTTTCTATTTTTTCATTTCTTTCTCTATATGTCTTAGTCTAGATTTTTGTTTTGTGATTACCATGAGGATTATATCAAATTTTCTGTGTCTAAAAAGTTCTGGATGAGCTGGTATCAACTTGTCATCATTTAATGGTATAAGTTCTACCCTTTTCTTCCTCTCCTTTAGTGTTTTCATGTTAGTCTTCTTTATTCTTCTGATTTGTATTCCTGTTTTCTCGTTGCTCAAGTTTTTGTGTTTTTTCTTTCTTTTCTTGTAGAAGAAATCCTTTAGAATTTCTTATAGAGCAGGTCTGGTGGTGGTAAATTCCACTAGCTGCTTAATTTTTTTTTCTCTGAGAGTGCTTATATGTGCTTATATCTCACCTTCATATTAGAATGATGTTTTGTGAGATAGGGTATCGTTGACTGGCAGTTTTTGTGCTTTAGGATTGTGAATTCTTTATTCTATTATTTTTTTAGTCTGGAAGGTAAGGGTTGAAAAATATGACAAGAGATTGATTGGTGTCCATAAGTAAGTTACCTTCTTTTTTCTCTAAGTGGCCTTTAATGTTTATCTTTGATTTTTTAGAATTTAACAATGATGTTCCTTGGTGAGGATTGTTTTGAATATAGAAATTTGAATATTCTTTCTTCTTCTTATCTGTATCTCATTTCTTAGGTTCTTCAAGTTCTCAGCTATTATTTATTTATTTATTTATTTTTATTAGGGTCTCTGCTTCCTTCTCTCTTTCCCTACCATCTGGAATATCTATTATTATTGTTTCCTCTTTTAATTGAACCTGATATTTATCACAAAGTTTCTTCATTTTTTCCTAGATCTTCTTTCTCTCTCTTCTTGCAGTGATTTCTGTATTTTCTGTATTTACACTTTCTATTTCTATTTCTAAAATTCTACCAGCTAGCTTAATTAGGTTTCAAATACTTTCCAAATTTGTCCTTATTTCATTCAGCATCTTTTTTTTGTGTTCTTTTAATATTTTCAATTTCTTTAGTTAAGAACTCTTCTTCTTGTTGGATCTTCTTTCTTGGATCCTTTACCTTTCTTTCATCTTTGACAGTTATTTTAGTACTTCCTTTAGCACTAAGAAAAAAAATGTTATTCTGTATTCTTTATCAGTTAGAGCTTCTATTTCTGTGTTCTTATTCATGACTCTATACTTCTGTTCCTTTGCTTTTCTATCTGGTGTTCAGGTGCTTTTGCTTCTTGGACATGTGTGTTGCCTTATCTGCTTTTTTGGGTTTGGGGTACTGTAGGTTTAGTTTAGTTTGTTTGCCCTCTTTGTTTTTGTTGGCAGCATGTGGGAAGAGAGGGGAAGTTGGGGGTCACAGACTGGGTTTCATTTCTGGTGAGGAAGACACAGCTTTACATTAATAGGTCCCATCTGCCTCTTCTCCACTATGTCAAAGCAAGCTGTTTGGTGCTTCAGGGAACCTAAACTCCTGCCTCACCCCTTTGGTGCATCTCTTTGTTTTGTGGGGTATATTTCATCAAATTCGAGTTACTTGGTAATGGGTGCCAAGTGAGATACCCAGAGTGGGAATTGCCAGACATAGGTTGTAATGTGCTGCCCTGCAAGAGATGCCTGGCATAGGCTGTGTGTCCTGCTTTTGTCTGGTAATG
The DNA here is from genome assembly GCA_019455555.1 of Galemys pyrenaicus. Classification (NCBI taxonomy): domain Eukaryota; kingdom Metazoa; phylum Chordata; class Mammalia; order Eulipotyphla; family Talpidae; genus Galemys; species Galemys pyrenaicus. The sequence continues at coordinate 1,899,288 of JAGFMF010011853.1, read as the reverse complement.
GCTGCTGCCAATTTTTCCTTTTGTCTGATCTTTGTTCCCTTCTCTCTCTTTTTTCCTTCTGTGTTGCTGTGATACTTATTATTCCACCTGTTCTCTTTCTTACAATGGGAGGGGAGGTTTCATCAGTCTTTTGGACTGTCTTTTTTATTTATGTTTCATTTATTTCTACTCTAATTTTTAAAATTTACGTCAACTGGGTTTTGATTTGAGTGTTCTGCTTCTTGTAGTTCTCGAGATGGGAGATAAAGTTATTTATTTGGACTCTTATTTCTTGATATGGACTTATATTACTATATATTTGCCTCTTACTACTGCTTTTGCTGCATCCCATGAGTTCTGGAAGGTTTTGTTTTCATTGTCATTTGTCTTGAGATATTTTTTGACAACTTCTTTGATTTCTTTCTTAACCCAATAGTCAGTAGTATACTGTTAAGTTTCCATATACTGGGTATTTTTCCAGCTTTCTTTTCATATTTGATTTCTAGTTTGATACCCTTGATGTCAGAGAAAATATTTGGTTTTCATGAATTTGCTGACACTTGTCTCCCAATATGTGTCAGTCCTGAAGAATGTCCTACGTACACTTGAGATGAAATACATTCACCTATTTAAACCAATGTAATTTACAATTGATGTCAAATATATATAAATTAAAGGGAAAAATAGAATAAAAAAATAAAATGACCCCTACCCCCAAAAAATATCAAATAAAGAAAGTATATCTTTAAAAAAATAAACCAATGTAGTTTAATTCTTTGTTTAAGTCGTTTATGTCCTTATTTATTTACTGTCTCATCAACCTGTCAGTTGGTGAATATGGGGTGTTGATATCTCCAAGCATGATTTTATTTTTCCCAATGTCTGTTTTCAGACTTGGCAATAATTGTAATATTTTGATGCTCCTTCATTTGGTGAGCATACACTGATGAGTGTTATATTTTCCTGCTGTATTGTTTTGTAAATCATTATGTAGTACACATCTCTGTTTCTTGTTACCTTTTTTAATTGCAAATCTATTTTTTCCTGATGTAAGTATTACTGTTCTTATCCTTTTTTGAGTCCTGTTTTCTTGTAGAATTGGTTTCCAACCTTTTACTCTAAACCTATATTTTTCTTTGGCACTAATGTATTTCCTGGTGACAGCAGAAAGTCAGATTTAGTTTTCTTATCCAGCCAGACACTCTGTGACTTTTAATTGGCTATTTCAGTCCATTTACATTTAAAGTAATTATTCATATATGAAAACCTGTTTCTGCCATCTTGCCCATAATTTTTTGGTTCTATTTCCTTGTCCAGTTTTTTATGTATGTTCCACACTTCAGTTTCATATGAGAGCTTCTTATGACATTTCTTGGAGGGGGTTCTAGTGGTTGCATTCTCCTTTAGCTTCTCTTTATTTGAGAAGGCCTTTATTTCTCCCACAAATCTAAAGGAGGGACTTGCAATGTAGAAAATTCTTGGCTAGCAGTTTTTATCTTTAAGTATTCTCATTCTGTCATTCCTTTCTGTCCTTGCTTGTAGTGGTTAAAGGTTATTCTTTTGCCCTTTAGCCAGCTTCACTGTTCTTTTTTCATCTTGAAGTCTTGGAAATTTCACTACTTTGTGACTTGGTTTACATGTAATTTTACTTAGGATATCCTGGTATTCTGTTAGCTTCATGAACTTTTATGTTTATTTTCTTCTCCAGGTTGAGGAAGTTTTCCCCTATTAATTCCTAAAAAAAAGCTCTTTGTTTCCTTCTCTCTTTTCCCCTTCTGTGACTTTCATTCTTTCCACATGGAGTAGGATAATTCTCAAAGTGTTTTTTCATTTTTCCTCCATCTCTCTCTTTTTCTTTCTATCTAGTCTCTTTGTGCATTAGCATCCTCAAATCACTGATTCAATTTTCTATTTGGTTTATTCTACTTGTATAACTTCAGGATTTTTCATCTTCTCTGTTGATCTTTTTTCTTCTTTCATCTCCACTATTTTAATATTTAGAGCTTTAATATCAATTAATTTTGTTTCTAAAGACATTTGTTTTTCTGAATTTTCTTATTTATTTAATTAGCTTTTCTGTGTTTTCTTCCATTTCTTTGATTTTTTTATCATGGTAATTTTGAAATCTGTATCTTATAAGAAGAACAGATTTTCTATGCTTTTGTGATTGGATTCTGGAGATTTTTTTTTTCTTTCTGTGGTATTGCCATTTATTGTGTTTTCTTTCCAAGTTTTTTTTTTGCTTTGGGTTTTGCTACTTTGGATGGGAGTTCCTCTAGGTATGTTTCCACTCCCCCCATCCTGGACTATGAGTGGGCTTGCCGGGGCTGTTTGTCTCTGCTGCTCCCAATATTTTTCTCACTCCCAGCTAACAGTAGATAATCCCAATGTCTGCCATACAGCATTCAACAAATACAATAACCCATTCGTCCTGTCCCATATTACAGGGTAGCAGCAGGACTGAAAGGTATTCACTGAGGAGTAAAATGCCTGAGATGCTGGAGAGCTAATCCTTGGAGCAGGACTTCCCTACAATGAATATCTTAAAGGTGAAGAGAACCCAGCATATAAAAAAGACATGGATTGAGATGGACTAAAATGATAAATGACAATAAAGGGAATCACATGTTCAGGGCCAAAATGAAAGCTGTCCCTTTATATTATAAATTTAGATCTATATAGCTGTATGCTTGATCATTGCTCTTAAATCTGTCCAAAGCTTTCCTTCTTCACTTCCAATGTCACCATACAATCATGCTTCACTTAACAATGATCAATTGACAATGGTTAGTGATGAACTCCTATTCAAAAATGTTTGAAATAGGCTATACCATATAGCATATATATCTGGTTCACTATACCATCTAGGTTTGTGTAATTGTAATGTACTCTGTGGCATTATATAATGATGAAATCACCAAATGACACATTTCTCAGAACGAATCAATGTTTCAAATGCTACAAGACTGTATTTCTCTTTCCTATAGCATCTTGATTTAGAGGTTATGGATAGGGGAAAAACACAAATTTATTTATATATGATAGAGGTAAAAGAAAAGAAGTAAGTAGGTGTAATAGGATGCTTCAGGAAAAAAAAAAAACAGAACCAGTAGGATACAGAAATAGAGAAATATATGCATAAACATTATAGAAATTGGGTCACATAGTTTTGGAAGATTGAAAGCCCCCTATTCTTCCACCTGTAAGGTGGAGAACCATAAAATCCAGTGGTATAACTCAATCTGAGTGTAAAGACCTGAGAACCTGAGGTACTGATTATGTAACTCCCAGGGAAACCAAAGGCCTGACAACCAGGAATATTTGAAAATAGTAAAAGATGGATGTCCCAACTCAAGTAGGGAGATAGAGAATTCTTCCTTCCTTTGTTTATTTTATTTTTAATCCCATTTGGGCTCTTAAAGGATTGTATATTGCCCATCCACATTGATTAAGGCATATTTCTTAATTTAGAATATTGAATTAAATTGTAGTCTCTTTTGCAAACACCCCTAGAGACATATCCAGAAATAATTGTTTAGCAATTAATTGAGAATCTCTTAACCCAGTCAAGCTGATGCATAAATTTAAACATCACACTAGGTAAAAGTGCCCTGGGAACCTTGTTGTAGAGACACACTTAGATTTTTAGGGAGAAGTACACCATTTTGGATAGTCCTATGTGAATATATGGACAATCCACTTACACCCACACGCTAGAGTATGTTGGGTATTTTCTTTTGTGTCCCTGCCTTTTCTAGTTATTTTTGCCACTATGGTTGCTAGATTAAAATGGTACTAGTTTAGAAATTTCTATCTAATTTGTGATCCTCTTTTATATCAATAATTTAATAATTTCTATTGAGTACTACAGAATTTCAAAATGTGTCAGTGACTGTTTATTTATTCTATGTTCATATTTATCCATGTATAATGCTATCAAATCTGGGAGCTGGGTATACAGTGAATAGAACAGGTACTCCATCTTCCCTGGGGGACCTTACAATCTAATGAAAGATAGATTTATTTTTAAAAATATGTTGCGAAAAATAAATAATTTAAATTGTGATAAGCTTCATGAAGGGCAAGTGAGCATGTTGTGAAAGAGAATAATGATGAGGATTGTTGTATCCCTTTAGATAGGTTGACTGGGAAGGACCAGTCTTACAAAATGATATTTCAGTTTGTTCAGAGAAGGAAGGACATCTGGGGTAGGAGTATTCTAGGTAAACAAAATAGCATCTGTGAAACATCTGAAATTGGGAAGGCTTATGATGGTCTAGCACCTGAAAGGAAGCTACTGTGATTAGACCACATGAATAAAGTTTTGGAAAGGGTTAGAGAGAGAGAGTCAAGAGCCAAATCACATATGACTGTGTAGGTGCCTGTATTTTAAAAATGTGATTTTTATCTAAAGTGAAAAGAAGACACTAAAGATTTTTTAAAGGGGGCAACATGACCTACGTTTAAAAAACATTAGCCTGTTCTATAGAAAATGTAGTGTGGGGGATAAAGAGAAGCCAGAAGTAGGTAGTTTAAGAGACTGGGTGATGTAAGAGAAAGGATGGGGACTTAAACTAGAATCATGTCAGGGAAGAAAGGTCAAATTTGAAAGAGCCAATTATGACATTTTTGTGAGAAAAGTGAATGCTCCATTCTCACCTCTTTGGGAGGCTGAGACAGAATTTGAGGGCAGAATGTGAGCTTGATGTTCCACTCCCTATCACGCCACTTGTATATTCCCATGCACTCGGCGCAAACAGCAAGGTGGATGAGACAACATTATTTTTCTTGATTTGTTGGGTAGATGAATTATAGACTGGTACATTCCATGAGAGTCCACTAAGATTTATAGATTTTGAATATACCCAGAGGAAGATGATAAATATTTTTTGAAGAGTTATTTTGAATCTGGACTAATTTCTTTACATATGTAACTAAGAAACTTGACTTAGTGAAGAATTGTTAATGTTTGATTAATGATCATCCTATTGAATGCATACAAAGGCTTAGTTTATTATCAAAGAAGCACATCAAGGAAATAAAAGGGGTATATTGTTTTGACTATGTAACAAACCAGTCCCCAAATAATGGTTTAAAACCATGAGTCATTTATTTTCTCATTGATGTTAGGGTGACTGGACTTGGCCAGGGTATTCTTGTAAGGTCTCCGCTTTTTTTTCTTTTTTTCCCCTTTATTTATATATATTTGACATAAGTTGTAATCCCCATGTATTCCCCATCACCATTTCACCAGTGCAACATCACCTCAGTCCCTCGTGCTCTTATCTTCCCTCAACCCTCTCCCTCCCCCCTTCCCACCAAGTGTCCCCAAATTTTCCTTGTCTTTTTGTTTTTGTTGTGTTTTTATTATTATTATTATTGTTCCTCAAACTACTAAGAATGGAACTTCTATATGATCCACCAATCGCACTCCTAGGAATATACCCAAGACACAAAAACACTGATTCAAAAGAATACCCGCACCCTGATGTTTATAACAGCACTATTTACTATTCAGCAATCAAAAAATATAAACTAGAGTCATTCATAGGAACATGGATGGAGCTAGATGGGATTATGCTCAGCAAAATAAGTCAGAAGGCAAAAGAAAAATACCAGATGGTTTCCCCCCTAGGAGGAATATAAGGGAACCAAATAAGGATCAAGGTCTCTGCTTTCATGAGAGATGTGGTTGTCATCAAATGAGATTATCTTGGACTTCTTCACTCTGTGTCCGGTTGTGCTGGGAAACAGCCAGAGTTTGGAACAGGTGGAATGCCCTTCACAACTCTTTCTGTGTAATCTGTCCATGTAGTTTCTCCACATAGTCTTTAGGTGATTGAACTTACTGGTGGCTAAAGAATCCCAGAGTGAGTGTCCCAAGAGAAAGCAGCAGAAACCCAACCTGAAAAGTCACCTTTGCTGCATTATATTTGTTGAGACAGTCACAAAGGATCACTCACTTTTACACAGAGGGGACAACTTAGACTCTTTCTCTAATGGGAGGGTTCACAAGGTTTTTAAAACACATTTTATTATCATGGTCCTTTATTTTAGTTGAGCATGACAAAAAGATGACAGCACTGGAGAAAACTTTATTTTATAAACATAATCCATATATTTAGTGACTTCATTTTTAGAAGACATACTATACATTACAAGCAGTGATTTGAGATACATTGTCAAAAAAATTTTGGCTCCACAGGAAAACTGAAGATTATGTAGTTACTGTATCTGCCAATACAATTACTTAGTTATTGTATTCACCAATACAGATAATTAGAACAGTTACTTTTGAAGCTATCTGGAGGTAATTGATGTCAATTCATTGAGTTAATCGTGCATATTTGGACAATATTTTTGTTTTTCATGTTCTATTTGGAGAACAGTTTCTATCACCAAATACCATAGGTATTTGCATATTTTTATTTAGCTAAAGTAAGGTGTAGTGTTCTGCATGTTTTTCTTTAGTAATGAAAGTGTTTTTAAAAAATAAGCACAAACACTTTAAATTTTGAATTGCTTAGTTCTGTGGAATGAGCTTTTATAAACAACTTTAGCTATCGCCTTAAAAGAAACTATTATTCAATCCAGGTTTATTCCTATCATCTATTTATGGTGTGGAAAAGAACAATGATGTTTTCTTCTTTTTCAATTAATAATCAGTTTCATAATTGAGAATAAATCTAGTCAGGGGGAACATTCTTACTATGATTTCTGAATTGACGATTAATGCAAAACAAAGTAAAACTGACAAACAACAAATTCTTGGAATTTTTTTGTTTCTGATAAATCTAGGTACATAGAGAACAGCTGTGATTGGGTAGCTTTCTGAAAAGCCTTAATAAAAATATTTTGAAGTGTTCTATATTAGTTTTGAAATATGGTACAATGGATAAATGACTGCTTGATGTTCTGTTGGAATAAATTCCTATTTAACAAATAAGCATTGACTTTAATGTAGAAGACTGAGAAAATTATCAGGGAAATGATCTACATATAGGTGTCTGGTCCGTTGTAATGTTTAAAATGTTTCTTGAGAAAGTTAGGTGAATTTCTTATTTAAAATACTACCTAATTTGAATTTTAGCTTCCTAATCCGATAGAACATTTTTGAGTCAAACATGCCTTGGTGTTGGGTATATATAGTGTGGTAACGGACATCTGAGGATATTTGAAACTGTACCTCTAAATCATATACAGTGATGTGAACCAACATTACCTGAAAAAACTGCATAAATAATTATATAGATAATATATAGATAACAAACATCTATATTTTTTACAAAACTAATTTTAATAAAAGTGCAATTTTCATTTTAAAATCATGTTTTTGAAACACCCTATTTTGAGTAAGCAAAGGCTCAGTGACGACAGTAATAGTACTAATAATGCATAACAGAAGCTCATTTGTGCAGAACTTTACTTGTGATCTAATTTTTATTGTCCTTCCCTTAAGACATAGATAAGAAATTTATTCAACCCTTAGGGGAGGCTGACAATCTCCCGAGAGGACCTCATTAGAGGGCACTATGGGACAGTATAGTGCATTCAAATCGAAGTAGAATATTCCATGATAGGTCAAGTATGTTTATTACTGCCCAGTGACAGTTTGGTTTCATTTACAGCACCTATCCTGTTGCTGATGGTAAGATGGTACTTGAGGGCTACTGCATTGTGGAACATACAAGCTTAAGTCTCTTACCTCTTACATAGAACCTTCCAACTCAATTTTTTTTTGAAATTAAGAAACAAATTCATATTAACATATTAAATGTAAACTATGATTGAACATGGGGAAATTGATTCATTACACTAGATTTTAAGATCTGGAGAGAGCTATTTATTATTTGGCAGTCAGACCAAAACAAATGAAAATGCTGGCAGCCACTTAATCTTCTGAATAATTAATCTTATTCACAGTGCGGCCCATTCATATATAATTTCCAGGTATATAACACAGCTTTCAACTTAACCAGCAGTATAAACAATTTTGTAAAGGGAAAGGATAGGACCTGAGAAGAATTAATTCCATAAGCAGTTATTTGTTTCCAATGACTTCAAAAGTCTACAGGCTTGTGGAAAGGTTCTGCTGCTCTGACTTTGGATTTGCTGATTTTATCTGAACTTGCTCATGTGTCTGCAGTTAGTGGACAGTTTGGCTAGAGGTTAACTGACCTAGCAAGGCCCCATTTGGGAAGACTCAGTTCTATTCCATGCGGCCTATTGTCACATATCAGGCTGAATGTAGCATGTTTCTTTTCATGGCAGGAACAGGGTGCCATAGTAAGAAAGTGAACCATATAAGATTTCTTGAGGTTTAGACTTGAAACTGGCACACTGATACATTTGCCACATTGAACTTGACAAAGCCAGATATAATACCCTTCCACTGTCAAGGGGGTGGACTTTGTTTCATATCCTTTATCCATGTTCTTAAATGTTGACATTCTTAGGACATTCTGCTTATCTTTTTAATTTTTCCTCATCAACCTCATCTCATATAACAGAATGAACTATGTTTTATATATTGGTGAGGTCTAAATTAGTGATTGGGAAATGATAGGAGACTAGCCTGTGGCCTGCATAAGCACTCATTGATACTTTTGCAGGGCTCAACAATTTAGAATTTTATCCAGAGACTTCTTTAGTTTTAGTCACCAAAGAAATACAACTATCACTGTGAGAGACATTGTAACAAGAGTTGAGAGAATTTTAGAGTGAGCATATAGATTTCTGGGTTCTGCCTTGTTCTTCAGCTTGGAACTTGGCCAGAAAAAACTCTTTCCTCTCCCTGAAAAGCATCCAGGAGATTTTAAGTGACCCCAGAACTTTAGCTCCTTTTGTTCTACATCTTATTGAGAACAGGACCATGGCCCTCAATGGGTTGAAGTTTTCTAGTCTGTTTACGCTGAGATGAGCACTGCCATCTTGATATTGGCTTGGTGAAGAGATCGTTCAGAAGCTAAAATTTGCACTGGAAGCAGGGACAGTTGGAAATCAGTTTCCTTGAGCCTTGCATGTAAAGACCTAGAGAGCCTATCACTACATTTTACTTCTGAGCTGTGATTTATTCAATATATCTAGAGACATTTTTAAATGAACTGGAGGTTTCAATAAAGGCCTTGCCTTTAAGATATATAACCTGTGATTAAAAATAACCCCAGCTCAAAGCAAGAGAATGACCTTTGGAAAAGCAGTAATGGGATATTTTGGTTCTTTTTACCATGAGGAAATAGGTCTATTTAATCCTGCAAATGGAGAAGAGAAAAAAGTAGATGGCGATTAAAGAGTCCTCAATCAGGTCTAGATGTGGTTTGGAGTGGAGAGATCTTTTAAATGATGTAGTATCTTTTAAACTTGGACTGTTTATGTGAATTGCATAGATATGACACATAACAGTCATGTGTGATGATATATTCATCATGTAAATCTAATGTATACCATGTGCTGCTGGAAAATTGTCACTATATTGTCACTAGACTTTTCCGGTGTTTATTCTCTTTGGAAACTGATGTAAAAATATTAGTGTCACTTCCCCTCAAAAAATTCTATTTCTATTGGATGTAGTTTTAGCATTAGAGACTCTAGGCCTTTTGCATGCTGCTAATCTGTCTTTTAGAAAAACAGGTTTTAGGCTTGAGTTCCCTTTCAAAGTCCCTAGCAGTTGCATTTATTACCTTAGAATTCCTGGCACGTTTGGCGCTTGAACACATTGCTACAGGTATGACTGGAAAGAGTTAAAGAACCAACTGCCATTCTATTAGAACAACTTACTTTTTTGCAAGAGGAAATATGGTCAGTTCAACAACTGTTATTTGAATTTTTTAATTCTCCTGTAATTGATGGTTGAAAAAAGATAATGATATACATGTTATATATATGTGTGTGTGTATGCAGTATTTTATTTCATTTTTTTAAATGCTTACTTCTTCGTACTTGCATCTCAGATGGAATTAAGTATTTTGATGAAGGGCTGACTGAGGAGAAGCAGTAGCTCTCATCAGCTGCTTGACATAAATTATGTCTCCAACTATTTCAGAAGGGGAAAAAAATGGAAAAGGCTATATAAAGGACCCTGGGTGGCAAGTAAGTGCACTTGAAACAAATGTGTTAGAGAAGTTTCTTCAAAGACACAAATTCATCCTTAGCAATTGCCTAGTGTCGGGTAGGGTGGGGGGCTTGTTTTTCTCTCTGCAGTGAGGTGTCAGGGACGAGTTGTCAGGCAGTAAACTCACTTGTACACTGAGTTTACAATTGCGTGCTATGTTTGTTAATGCCACCGTTTCCTTTTCAACTGCCTGCCCACCTTTCTTGGGCAGTACCCTCTGACTGCCACTGGAATGCCAAGCAACACGACAAATGATCTGTCAGTGTTTTCCTGTTAGTCTTGTATAGTGAGGATTTTGCTGATGGATTAGGCCCCAGAAAGTATTAGAAAAGCAGCTTTTTTTTTCTTTCTGAATTCTCATAGCTCTTTGTACTTCTCTCTAGTAGAGCAATTACTGTGCTGTATTGTAATTATTTGTGTCTGTCTTTCCCAGTAGACTGTGAATACTTTGATGGCAGAAACGTTACCTTATTTACCTTTATATTCCTAGGGTCTAGCACAGTCTCTGGCACATAGTAAAAACTCACTAAATACTGTGGACTGTGTGAAGGAATGAGTGATGAATATGTTAATCAGAGTTCAGAAGCTATATTCCCTAGCTCATAAGGCTCCTGGTTGTTTCATGAAGGGACTTTCTAGGAAGTTAGAGAATATTTTTGGGTCTGGGCATCCATTTTTAAACATGAGAAGGTGGGTATTTCGGAGCTCTCCTCCAAACCTACCAGGGAATCTATATACCATCTTGAACCTCTCATTCATTGGAACAAAAATATATTTTTTACCAGTATTTGTGTGATTCATTAACTAATGTCTACATCATCCACTAGATTATGAGTCCAATGATGGAGGTTAAATACTTCTGATCTTATTCATCATCACACCCTCAGGACCTAGTCTTTTGCCTAGCAGTTAGTTAATACTCCATGATTGAATGAATCACTGGAAGCACTAAATAGCTTCCTTTATTCATGCAGGGTCTCCCCCCCTTTCTGGAATGGGAGAATATATACATCTCAAATTTCTCAGCATTAAAAATGAACTTTGTCTTTAGGTTCTAGAGTAAAATTTGAGTATCCAGGTTATTTGTTTGAAAGCTTTAAAAATATCTTCTAATTATCTAGACAGATTATTCGTTTTTTTTTAAGAAAGAATGTTTATCTCTAAAAGTAACATGTTGACTTTTAAAGTGCCTAAGTTTGGAAAACTCTGTAGTTTTTATCTCAATGGAGCCTTCCCATTAATTTATTTCTAAGAGTGAGTGTTTGGTTGCTGCAGAGGCTTCTCTCAAGGGGAAAGGCCTTTAGAGCGACACTCGGTAATTTAGCCATTAAGGTTAATGTTCATCTTCTCTCTGTCTATTGAAACTTCTAGGGTAGGCAGTACAAATAGCTTATCAGGTAGTTTTAAAGGTCATGTGCAAAGGAAAAAAATCTTGCACTGCTCATGGAAATGTCCTTAGTAATCAGTGTCTGCTTATGGGGGGAGGAAGCTTAGGACTCTCTCAGCTCATCTATCTTGTCCTTCCCTCTGGGTCACTTTGCAACAGATTTTAAGATGTAGCAGCCCAGCCTGGAAGGTAGCTAGCTATGTATATCTCTGCTTTTTATATTAATGAAGTCAATAAGTTAAAAAAAATAACTAGGTTTCTCATTTCCTCCTCAGCTTCTGCACTCTGCCTCTGGGGTGAGTTTGACAGAGAGAGCAGCAAAGAACAGACTTTTCTGTTGACACTTTGCAGCATTGGTCAAAAGCAACTTTCATTGAGAGAGTCAGAATAAGGATGGTGGGATGCTGAGCCTTTTCCCCTGCTGTTACTTTTCATTTCAGCCTGTGTGACAAAGCTATGCCTCTGTCATCTCTGCAGCCTGCTCCATCCCTCTATGGAATGCATGAGTCGAGCGCTGCCCAGTCATGTCTGAACACATCATGAATTCATCCTGAGTAGATCTTGAGCTTCTCAAGAGAATCAAATACTTAATCCAGCACTCCAGATCCCAGCTGGGACCACCGACTTAGCTTCCTTTGAGACTTTGTTGGGGTATTGGTCTTTTTTTTCTCTCTCCCTTCTTTCTCCCAGCAGTGAAAAGTATGGGTTACAGCTGCTCAGAGGATGAATGAAAACCTAGAGTTTTTAAAAATGGTAGCTTTGAGGCAGGCATTTAGGATTGACTCTAATAGTTCTTTCAGAAGAGTGAACTGTACCTTCGGGGTTATTTCAGTCACCCATTGAGAGAGAAATCACAGAATGAGTCTGCAGTAATGATAAAATGAAGAATGTGTTCCTCCGCAGAGCATCAAATAGCTGTTTTGCATATGGATTCAGTAGTAAGATAAGACTATGCTCTATAATGTTTTATTATCTGCGTCGGAGAATGTAGCAGCAGGTTTGGGCGATTATATTTTAGAGGAAAAGATGTATTTTCAAAATCCTGTTGATAGCTACATTCACTTCCTCTATTCCCCCCTTGCCCCTGTGTTTCCTGAGTCATTGCTGGGAATTTGTTCAAATAAGGGAGAATTTTTGCTGTTGTTCTTATAGTCAACTTATTTTTGTTTTCTAGATTTCTGTAGCATTCCATTTTTACTTTTGAATGGGAATTTGTTGGCAGGCATTTATGAGAGGCAACAGAGAAGTGTTAGGGATGGCTGAGCAGATTAATTTCTAAAGATTCAGTTCAGAGAGGAAAGTAGTTCTGTTTGACTTTTTATTTCATCTTTTCAAAAATGAGTTCCAAATCCTATGGCTACAGATTTGTTTTTGAGATGCTGACCAACCTGGGTACATGAGGGTCTCTTTCATGACATTTAATTTTGAACATCAAACAGAATAGAAAGTCCTGAAGACTAGAAATAGCAATGGAATAAGAAGTGAAGTTTTGACTAGATTTTTGAGTCTGAAGTTAGCTTTTATTAACAACCTGAATTTTATGTTTAAAAATATGGAAGAGTGAATCTTTTACCTCTACAAGTTTGCAAATGGCATTCTCAAGTATGCCAGTCATAATCATAATCATATATATATACACACATATATAAGTGTTCTAATTTTAATAGCCTGAACAGCACTGAACAACATATATTATCTCTATTTTGCAGACCAGGAGACTGAGGCATAGGAAGGCTAAATGACTCACCCAGTGTTGCCCAGTTAATAAGTGGTTGAATCTTTGCACTCCAAGTCCCTGACTTTCCCAGTATACATTATCACTTTTCATAGAATCAATTGAGAAGAATGAAAAAGTTATATGTCCTTCAGTTGCTATGTCTTCTCTTTGTAAGCTTTGCTATGTGGAGTTGACTGAGGGAAACTTTGAATAGTTCTGTGAATGTGGGATTTGTTTCAGGACTTCTATATTACTGGAGAAATGGATAATTTCATAGGATATGTTATCTTTTGGAGTAAAAATTTAGTATAAAATTTGCATCCCCTCCTGCAGACATACTCCCGAGTATCTTTGGAACAAATATAACACACACCAGTGGAGATTTAAAGACAAGTTCTCTCAGAATCCTTTAAACAAGGAGAGCTTAATGTTGCCCTCAAATCGATGCTCCAGGTTCCCGTGTGCTGTGCAACATCATTAGCCTTTCAGAATAAGTCATAGAAGAAAGTTAAAAACTACAAAACCAAAAATTTCCCTCTCAAATTACTAATGAAAACATTCTAAATATGAACTTTGTCATGGGATCTGTACAACAGAGGTAACTTTAAATGTTATTGCAAATATCAAATAAGTGTCTATATGGCTTTGAGTTTCCTGCTTTTCTTAAGTTACTCTTGAAAAAGAAGGCCCACTTTAAATTTCAAACTAGGAATCATTGTCAGTTTATTGATTTACTTTTGGTATTTCAGGGTTTATGTTTATCCAGAAATACACACACAGTGAAGAAAAGCAAATAAGAGAATACAGCACAATACATTGAATGCCTGATAGAAGCTCCAAGATGATGCAATGATCCTGCTCATCAGTTTCTAAAAAGGCATGACTTCCTAGAAGATGGTGCCCTTCACTGCGGCGAGAGTACACAATGAGGTAAGTCAAATTGCATCAATTTCAGTTAAGCAGCTTTAATGAGGTATAATTTATAGTAGTACCATTCACTAGTTTTAAGTGTACAAGTTGATGAGTTTCAACAAATGTATATAGTTGTATAACAATCACCACAACCAAAATGTAGAAAACGTTCTTCATACCCCCAAATTTCAACATGCCACTTTGCAATAAGTTCCTTGTCTTCACCATGGGGTGCTGCTTTTTCTCATCAAGTTGCCTTTTTTTTTAGAATTGCCTATAAATAGAAGCAACAGTAGAGACAGTCTTCTGGTGTGGTTTCTTTCATCTATGTTGGTACATGTGTCAATAGTCCATTTTATTGCTGGGTATTACCCTGTTGAATGAATATAATATGATGTATTTATTCACCAGATGAACATTTGGATCATTTCCGCTTTTTGGCTGCTATGACTAATGCTCTAAGAGCATTCATGTATAATTTTTGATGTGTACATATGTTTTCATTTCTCTTGGTTATTAACTGGGTGGAATAGCTAGATCAAAGGATAAGCATGTGTTTAACTTTATAAGAAACGTGCAAATTATTTGTGAAAGTTGTTGCATGATTTTATGTCAACATGGGTAATTTGAGAGTTCAGCTGTGGCACACCCTAACAAACATTTGGTAATGTTGTTATTTAATTTTAGCTTTTATAGTGGGTGTGTAGTGTTATATTACAGTGATTTTAATTTCTCATTTCTGATAAACTGATAATATGAACATTCTTACCATGTGCTTCTCATTTCCATTTTCATTTATTTTGGGAGGATATATTTATTCAACTATTTTGTTCACTTTCTGATCATATTGCTTATCTTAGTATTGAATCTTAATACTTATACATTTTACATACATATCATTTGAAATATGTATGTTTTGCAAATATTTTCTTCCAGCTTATTTCATTAAAAGGAAAATCTCAAATAACAAAATAGGCAGACAAAAATATAGTACACAATTTTTGAAATTTTCTTAACATTAGTGATTAAAGTCTATACGTTTTTAACTTAGGTAAAGTCCAGTTTGTCATTTCTTTCTTTTATGAGTTTCACATTGTAGATTTTATTCAGGCGATCTTTGCTTAACTCAGTCTCAAAGACTTTCTTCAGTGTTTTCTTTTAGTTGTATAGCTCTTAGGTTTTGCATGTGGATATATAATACATTTCAAGTAAATTTTCTGTATGTGTGAGGTAAAGATCAAGAAGTTTTTTGTAGAGATACCTAACTATTCCAGTATAATTTGTTTTAAAAAATATAAATTTTTCTGAATTACTTTGATAGTTTGTTGAAAATGAACTAACCATATACATATAGACTATGCTGTTATATTGACCTAATTGTCTACTGCTTGGCGATACTATACTGCCTTGATTATTACAACTTTATTGTAAGCTTTGAAATGAAGTAGTTTAAATGTTCTATTTCTTTGCTTTGATGATTCTAATTACTTTGCATTTTATAATCAAAATTTTATAATCAACTTATTATTTTCTCAAAAAAACTGCTGGGGTTTTCATTGTGATTGTATTGTAGCTATAGGTAATTTAAGTAGAATTAACATTTTAACAAAGTTGTGTCATCTGCTCATGCACATGGTATGTAGAGCCATTCATTCAGGATTTTTAAAAATTTATTTCAACAATATTTTGTACTTTTCAGTGTTCCCAAATGTGGGAAAGCAGTCAGTCTTTCTCCACTAAGTTAGCTGTAGGGTTTTTTCAGGTGCTTTTTATCAGGTTAAGGAAGTTCCCTTATGTCTTACTTTGCTGAGAGTTTTTTAATCATCAGTGCATATTTTATCAAAATTTTGGGCATTAATTTATATGATCATGTGATATTCTTCTTTAGACTGTTAATATGTCATAATACATTGAGTTTTCAAACATTGATCCAATGTTCCATTCTTAGGATAAGACTTGGTCTTGATGTATTATGCTTTTCTGTAGTGCTGGATTTAATCTGCTAGTATTTTTATGAGGATTTTTGTGTCTGTGTTCATGAGGGATATTTGTCTGTAGTTTTCCTTTCTTTTCTGTGTTGTCCCTCTCTGGTTTTCACATTGCAATAATACAAGCCTTGTAAAATGAGTTAGAAATTAGTTCCTCTAACTCTATTTTATGGAAGATATTGTATAGTGTTGACATTATATTTTCTTTAAATGTTTGTAAAATTCACCCAGAAAAAAAACATCTGATCCTAGAATTTTCTGCCTTTTTAATTATAAATATCACTTCTTTAATACTAATGAACTAGTTAAGTTATATACTTAAGTGATTTGGGGTAATTTATGGTTGCCCAATAGTTCACCCTTTTGATATAAGTTAAATTTGTGTGTTTAGAGTTAGTTTCACTAGTTCCCCATTATCCTTTCAATTGATGCATTCTATAGTGGTATCTAATTTTCTGTTCCTCATGTTGGTAATTGGTATCTTCTTTATCAGTATTACAAGAAGTTTATTCACTTTATAAATCTTTTAACTCCATGAATTTTGAATTTCTGTAGTTATGTGCATACATATTTAGGATTGTTATAAGTTATTGGTAAGTTGATCAATTTATCGAAATTTGATATATCTTTTTATATTTTAATTTTGTTTGCTCTGAAGTAGATTTTGATATTAATATGGGCCTGCCAGTTTTCTTTGGATTCATGTTTTGTGGTATATCTTTTCTTTCAGCACACAGCAATGCACTCTTATTATATTTGTATTGACTTTTTTGAAGAAAGCATAATTTTGAATAATGTCTTTTCATGATTTAATATAATTTATTGCTTTTAATTGTCATGCTTAGATCATTTGCATGTGATGTAACTTTTGATATGTTTGCATTTAAGGCTATACCTGTGTCACATTTTCAGACTTCATTTTTATTATTTGCACATTTTTAGTGTTCTATTTTATTTTATATATGTGATTTTGCCTAATTTTGTTTTTGTATAGCTATTTGTTGATTTAAGGATTACAAAATGCATACTTAACTTTGTATGGTCTATTTAGAATCAATGTGTTACCATTCATTTGGAATAATTGTAATATACAAACCTTACAAATAACTATATTTTTCTTTTTCTCTTGCTCCTCTGCACTACCGGAGTCTTTTCAAATGGCATTATTCAGATGCAATTGACATGTAACTTGTGTAAGTTTATGGTGTATATCATATGTGTTTATGTCATAGTATATGATGTGATATATATGTATTTATTAGATGACATTTTCTTTCTCCATTCATCCACTGATGTACATAAAGGTTGTTTCCATATCTTGGAATAATTATGAGCAATGCTGCTATGAATATTGGAATCCAGATATTTCCTTGGTCTAATTACACTTCTTCAAATATATACTCAGAAATGGGCTTGCTGGATCCTACGGTGTTCCTATTTTTAATTTTTGAGAAACATCAATACTGTTATCAATAGCTGTTATACGACCTTATACTCCCACCAACAGTATGCAAAGCTGTTCCCTTTTCTCCATATCTTCTCCAAGACTTGTTATCACTTGACTATTGATTATGGTCATTCTGTCATGTGTGAGATGATAAATTATTGTGCTTTTATCATACATTTACCCAGTGATTAGTGACGTTGCGCATCTTTTTGTCCACCTGTTGTCTTTACGTGTCTTTCTTTTCAAAAACTGTCTCTTCAATTTCCCTGCTCAATTAAATATATATTGTTGACTCGTTAACATTGAGCTAATTGCTAATTACACTATAACTCATATTGAGTGAGACTTATCTAATGTGTGCATTTTTTTTCATAAGGGACATCACAAACTCGTTTAACATAGGAACACTAGACAGCAGTTCTGTATTATATTAGGGATAATATAGATTAGTAAATTACTAAAATAAAAGTAAAAAATTCACAAAAGGCATTAAATCTGTCATGACATTTGTTTACAATATGAGATTTGGAACAAGAAATCAGGATGTCACCTTGTTCAATATCTGCAGGGAACAAACTTATAGGTGACTCAGTCTTTTAACTGCTCTGCACATACACATCTTCAAATGACTACAAAAGCTCAGTAAATGTTGCACGGGGGCCTACAGATATATTTTGGTGAGTAGGTGAATTTGAAAATACAGAATCTGAAAATTATGAGTGTTGCCTATACTGATGCATGACTTGTTTCTTTCCGATTATTTATTTTCACTTGGTAATACCTAAGGATCATGCTACCTGGAATTGACACATTCTCAATCCCAGTGACCTCTTCATAAAGCCTAACCAAATTTAGGAAGTACCATTATCCTAGAAAACTCAAAAGGCAAGGAGTTTATCCTAATGGAATGGAGTTTTGGAGCTTTTACCTCAGAATTTCATGGTACCCTACCCATTTTGTAGGCTAGGCAGCTGCTTATGGGATTGATTAGTTGGACCCCCCCTCCCTCAGTCTGTTTATTCCTGACAAAAGAAGCATGTTTTTGGTAACCAAGTATATACTTCTTATGCTTTTGACTTAATTAAACATTTTATTGCTTGTAATAAACCTTTTAAAGTGTTTAAATAAAATGTATTTTGTTTATATACATTATTAGGAGGTATAAAAATTCATCAGTGTACTCTTCTCCCAGCTGACTAGTTAGCTTTAATACTTATAGAGGTTTTTAGCTCTTTTAATCTTATGAAATTCTTTAGGCTTAAGGAGCTAGTCACATAGATTTCTATCTGTGTTTAAGAAAGGTCACTTTGAGATTTTCATTTTGGCTCTTTCTGCCTGTGCTGTCTGTCATTTTACATTAGAGTTTTTCAAGGATCATGCCATGCATGACACTGTGAAGAGACTCAGTCTATCATGAAAATAGAGCCCCTGCATGTGAAAATGGGGAAAAAAGATGCACTTTGTTGAAAAACAGGTCAAAGAAGTAAAAACCATTATAGGAAGATAAATCATGAATTTGAGAAGCAAAGGCCATGCAGGGCACCCTCGACATGGTTTTTAGCAGAAACCTGTCTTGAAAGGCTAACAGGGAGACTGTTTTCATAAAAAAGGGACATTTGGGTTTATCTCCTTCTAGCCTTTTGGGCATTGAAGAGAAAATTTGGAGTGCTTCATTAAAAAAGGGTTTATCCACTTCTGATTTTAAGAGTTCTTTGGACTTGAAGTCAGAGCTTCTTCACAAGCCACAGTCTAGAGGCCTGCACAAGGAATGACTTAAAAGTACTTTGGGGGAAAGTAAATTTAGCAAAATGTGAAATGTCTAGAAGCTTGAAGAAAACCTTATGGGAAATTATTCTTTTGTGTGCATGTTTCTCCATGAAATGTATAAATAATAGTAATGAAGTTTGCAGTTCACCTGGTGCCATTAATTCTCTTCTTCCCATCACATCACTATATAGGGTCATTTAGATAGATATTTCTCCTTTCTCCATTACCTCCAAGATCAATGTCATACTTTTGAGTTTATATATCTAACAATAAATGATTTTTTTAGTTATTTCCTTAATCTCTTACAGTTCACTTTTGACTTTTCTTCCTCATGAAACTATTTCTCTACACTTAAAGAAATCTTTTGTCTATGGTAAGAGAGTGAAATTTTTGCTCCTCCTAAAGATTATTATGTCTTTGTTATAGTGTTTGATATCTGTAACTATGATACTTCTACTCCCCTCTTTTTTTCAAATTTCCTTTGGCTCTTCAGAGTTTTTTTTTTTCTTTTTTCTTTTGGTTTCATGTAAGATTAAGTAATGTTTGTTCTATTTTTTTTGAAGAAGTCCATTGGAATTTTGATAGGGATTGCATTGAACCTGTAAATTGCTTTGCATAAGATAGACAGTTTGACTATTTTCATTCTTCCAACCCATGAGCATGAAGTATCTTTCCATTTACTGTATCTTCTATTTCTTTTAGCAATGGCTTGTAGTTCTCAATGAATAGATCTTTTAGCTTTTTGATAAGTTTTTTCCTAAGTATTTAAAACTTCGTAAGTAACTGGACTTATTCTCTTCATTTATTTCTTTTCTAGTTCATCTTTTGCATATAGAAATACAACAAAATTCTGTATATTGATTTTGTTTCCTGCCACTATAAAGTAGTGATCGTTTTACTTCTTTTTCACTTTGGCTTTCTTTAATGATTCTTTTGCCTACTTGCTCTAGGTAGTACTTCCCATCCTATGTTGAATGGTAGTGATGAGAGTATCCTTGCTGTGTACCTGATCTTAGAAAAACTGTTTTTAGTTTCTTACAATTGAGTATGATACTAGCTGTGAGTTTATTACATATACAGCCTTTTTATGTTGCGGTATATATTCCTTCTAACCCCATTTTACTAAGTTTTCATCATAAACAGGTCCTGAATATTGTCAAATGTCTTCTCTGCATTTACTGATATATTCACATTATTTAAAAAATCTTTTCTTTTTTAATACAGTAATTTACATTGATTGATTTGCGTATGTTGAACCAAACTTGCATCCTAAGAATAAGTCCATCTTGGTCATGATGTCTGATCCATTTAATGTATTGGTTTTTTAAAATTATTATTTATTTAATTAATTAATTATATTGGACATCGTTTGTATTCCCCAGGGAGTACCCACCACCATTCCACCTGTGCACCATCACCTCAGTCCCTTGTGTTCTTTCTGACTTCATCCCCATCTTTGCCCTCCCCTCCTTCTCCTCCCCCCCCATGGTCTCTTTGGTTTATCTTGGATATTTGGTCTTGTTTTTTGTTTGCTTTTGGTTATAACTGCCCAATACTTTGATCTTATTTTTCTTTGTTTTGTTGTTGTTATTGCTCTTTCATATTCCTCTTAAGAGTGAAGCCATCCAATATTTTTCTCTTGCCTCCTGACTTGTTTCACTGAGTATAATTCCTTCCAGTTCCATCCATGTTTCTATAAATGTCCCTAGTTTCTCATTTTTTACTGCTGAATAATATTCCACTGTGTATATGTACCACATCTTCTTGATCTAGTCATCTACTTTTGGGCATTTGGGTTGTTTCCAGGTCTTACCAATTACAAATAGTGCTGCAATGAACATGGGCGTACAGGTGCTCTTTTGGATCGGTGTTTTTGTTTCCTTTGGGTAGATTCCTAGGAGTGGGATTGCTGGATCATATGGTAGTTCCATTTCTAGTAGACTGAGGAACCTCCATACGGTCTTCCATAATGGTTGGATTAGCTTGCATTCCCACCAGCAGTGTACTAGGGTTCCTTTAATGTTGAACTCAGTTTGCTAAGATTTCATTGAGGAGTTTTACATCTGTGTTCATCAGGGATATTAGTCTATAGTTTTTTTCTACTTGTGTTCTTGTCTGCTTTTGGTAACTGAGTAATGTTGGCCTCAAAAATATGTTTAGGCAAATTCTACTTTCCTCAAGTTGTTGGAGAGCTTGAGCATGATAATTCCTTTTTGAATGCTTGGTAGAACTCATTGGTAAAACCATCTGGTCCTGAGTTTTTCAGTATTTTGGGGGAGATTTTTTATTACTGTTTCAATTTCTTTGTAATTGGACTGTTCAAGATGTGGATCAAAGGCAACCCTTCTACACTGTTGGTGGGAATGTAGACTTTTCCAATCCCTATGGAAAGCCATATGGAAGTGTCTCAAAACATTAAAAATGGATCAGCCATTCAACCCAGTGTTTCCACTCATAGCCATCTACCCCCCACCCCAAAAAACACCACTAATTCGAAAGAAAACTTGCACTCCCATGTTTATTGCAGTACTATTTACTGTAACTACAATATGGAAAGAATCTATGTGACTCAAAATACATGAGTGGATTAAGAAGCTGTGGTATATACACATAATGGAATATTACTCAGAGTTTTACAAAGGTAAACTCATGCCATTGTCAGCAACATGAGTGCAACTGGAAGGAATTATGCTAGACAAAATAAGTCAGAAGGAGAAAGACAAATACCAGATGGTGTCACTTATAGGTAAGATACAGAGAATCCAGACAAAGGGTCAAATAAAGCCAAACTCAATAACTTGTCCTTGAATGCAAACTATAAACCTGAGACAAAGTGGGAAGGGAGCACAATGGACTGTGGTGTTGGACTGTGGGTGATTTTGGTAGTGGTTATATGATGGTATCAGTATCAGATGGGGGTATACAAATATTACTTCAACTTAAAATTTATTCACTAATTTTGCCTATGTTATACATAAATATAATAAATAACTTTTTATGCTTTAAATATAAGAAGAGAAAAGAAAGAAAATAGTAGAAGAATATTACTAATACTAAAATGAATTTTAAAATTTTAAAAATTATTTGTATACTCTTCAAATTATATACTGTCCTGATTCCTGATGAATTTTATATAGAATTGGATTTGTGTTGACAGTTTACAACCAACTTTTGGAAGGACTCTAAGTGCATAAAGGGAGGTACATTTAGACACAGTTATTGATGTATATATAGAACTATGATTCTGATCTTGATCATTCCATTGAAACCCCTATGGAGCTGTCTATAGTCAAGGAAACTGACTTGCAGGTTGGAAAAATATGTCCTATGGACAGGAAAGAATTTGGGGTTGTTTAATTAACAAGAAGCAAAAGGAGAGAGCTAATATCGGTCTTTGTTAGAAAGATTTTATGGATAAGTCATTGCTCAGATTTTTTTCTTTGCTCACAGATGAAATATTGTAAAGCCATTTTCTTCATGTTTGCATTCATTCAAAAATTTCTTTCAACTTTCTAAAATGTGCTAGTCACTTTGCCAGGTGTGGGGGACACAAAGATAAGTATAACATTGCCTCTACTCTGAAGGGCTCTCTGTTGGGTGTTGGCAGGTATGTAAATAAATAACAACATTAGTATATAAATAGTGTAATAAAGGAATGAGTACCCAGGATCCTGAAGAGATAAGGAGGTGATTTAATCTAGGGGTGTCAGGAAATGGTTCAGAAAAAGTCTTTTGCTGATTTTGAAACTTGAATAGAACCTTGATTGCTTAAATTGAAGCAGAAGAGATTTCAGTTCTGCTTCAGGAAGAACTTTTAAATATTAGCTTAAGAACTATAATGTCCTACTAAAGGACATAAGAAATTTCTTTACCTCAGGAAGATTTAAAGGTAAAAACTAATGTCCCCAAATGTAGATGAATGTATCATGTGAGCCTTTATGCAATGACTCTTGTAAGTCTTGTCTTTTTCAGATAAATTAAGAACTGATATTGTATGCCCAGAGATTTACAAAGTCAGGCAGTAGACAGAATGGAAATCATGCAGTGTACCTAAAAGCTATTCAATAAAAATGCTTCTATTTCCTTTATGTTAGGTTTTTATGGGAATCTGTATTTGAAGAGAAATTAAGTGTGTTTGTTGTAAGCAGCTGTTCATGTGCTCTCAGCTAAGTAATAATGGGAAACAGTAGAAGGAGGTGGTGCAGGCTCTGAGGCAGTGGGACTGAGCAGTGCGGCTAGCCCCAATGCCCTTTATACTAGAAAATGAGGATTGTTGCCTCTTGGTGAATTTCTTTTGAGAAATATGTGGTTGTGTTAGAAAAACCAAGATAACTAATCTGGAGGAATGATCAAAGTAGAGGTTTATAGGGATCATCATCATCTGAGGATGCTGAATCTCTTTAAGAATATCTTGATATCAAGGCTCAACTTGCTTTAGAGGGAGCTGATTTTTTATACTTATTACAGCTAAAAGAGCCAGCATAGTGTAATGATTAAGAATACAGAACCTGGAACCAGACTGCCTGGGTTTAAGTGCTTGTTCTTAATTAATAATTATGTGATCTTGGGCAAGGTTTTTCACCTCCCTGGATCTCATTTCCTTCATCTATAAAAAGGGATTGATGATCACAAAATACATCTATTTCATATGTTTCATGATTAAATAAGTTAAAACACATAGGGAAATTATATTACTAGGAGTGTGGCAAGAACCATATGCTGTGTGTCTAACATTTTACAATTTTCAAGTTCTGATTTAGAACTTTGTGAGAAAGCCCAGGCATATTATATCAACCTCATTTGACAGATGAGCTTACAAGTTCAAAGTGGTTGAGTAGCTTTCTCCAGGTCATGCAAAGCCAGGACTTGAACCAGGCCTTCATGCTTCATTTAGTATACTTCCTACTTGATCACACTTGTCAGTAGTGGGTTCATATTTCTCCCTAGTACTTCCTTAGACATCTGTGAAAAATAAATGTGTTTGCTTGTATTAGTTTTCTTTTACTGCATAAAAGTATTTCCAACTTAGCTACTTATTTTTTTAATTTTAATTTTATATGTATTTTACATTATTTTTCATGCCCGTGAAGGTCTCATCACCAATACACCCGCGCACAATCACCATAGTACCTTGTGCTTTTCCTTAAAACATTATACCTTTATTTTCATTCAATATACCAGGAGTCTAGGAGGAGCTTGCTTGGATCCTCATAAGGTTGTGGTCAAGGTGACAGCAAGTCTGCATTCTCATCATGAGGCTCAGATGGGGAAGGATTTACTTTTAAGGTCATTCAGATTGTTGGAAGATTCTAGTATCTTGCAACTGTAGAATTCATGGCAGGGCTGCAATGGAGAGAGTCTCTGTGGCTGAAAGTCTGTCATTTCAGGGAAGGCCTAGTTCCTCTTTTAAAGGGCTCACCATATTAGGTTCAACTAAGATACTTTCCTGTTGATTAATTAAAAGTCTTTTAAGCACCTTAATTGTATCTGAAAATCACTTTTGCATGATGATGTAACAGGGTCACTGCAGTGATATACCATCACCTTTGACATATTTTTATTGGTTTTAAGAAGATCCCACAAACTATACTTTCAGGGATCGTTTCTGTAGTTTATTACCAGAAAATTTCCTCTGAGTATGTAGAGTACCAGAAACCATGAGAAGGAGGCACAGAGTTCTGTTCTGAGGGTGAAGCTGGTTCTGGGTGCTTCTTCTGCAGCTGCCTTTTGCCATTGATTTTTCTCTTCCTTTGGGAGAGGAAGATGGAGAAAACACATTCTGAGGGGGATGGGAAAGGAAGAAGCAGTTCCAGTGTTTAACCACTAAGCAATAGGGTGGAGATAGTGCAAGGGATTACACTTTGGAGGTCACACTATGGCACTACACAGCCTACTATTCTTACATTGTTGATAAGAGGGGGCGATAATGTACTTTCAAGGCAGTCAAGCAATTTTAAAAGTGAAGGTCAGGACCTGAATCAGATTAGATATGAACAAATAGCAATCAATGTGCTTTGGACTATGGATAGATAAAGGATTGCCCATAATTTATCAGTTTATTTCTCAATAATTGACTTTACTTTCTCATCTAGGTGTACTCCTACTGAAGATATTTCATTCCTTGGCTACCATTAAGCATAGACATATATTCTTTTCACTTCAGGGAAGGACACTTACAGTGAAGAACGTGAGCAAAAATATTAAGGACTTTTTCAGGACATGCTGATTGAAAGTGTGATTTTTTTGGTGGGCTTCCCAAAGGATAACAAAGTTGGAATTTTCATAGGATTAAGCCTCAAACATTACTTTGTATTCTATTAATTTAGCAAAACATTCCAACACAGAACTCCATAGTGAAGATGTCCCTTTCACTATTTCATCTGTCTGTGTGCTTTCCTGTGTTTTGCATTTGTTTGAGAGTTCTTTAGTGTGTTTGTAAAATGAACACATATGCTGATTGATAAATAATAAATAAAGAACAGTTGGCAGAGACAGCATTGCAGTCTCTATAAAGAAACTTCAAGAACCATCAGACTATGCCGTTGTGGTTATTATTTGTTTTATCTCTTTTCTACTTGTGGATTTCTCTGACCTGTGGGGCTATTCTTGGTGTCTCAAATGCTATAGTTGACTGCAGTTTTACTGGAAGCCATCATAGGAGATCATCTGAAACTTGTGCTAAACAATTAAACAATACAAAGAAAAAGGGGGTTTATTATGTTTTCAGGTATGGTTTAGAGAACAAAGTTAATCCCCTAGTTACTTTCCCTAGTACCTTATTCTCAGGAGCATAAAGGAGTGAACAGTCACAGCTGCATAAATTAAACAAGATGGTCTTTGAAAAATTAAAATGTTTCTTTTAAGGGCATAGCCAGATCTAGTCTGAGTCATCGTAGAGAAGTTGTTAGAAAGTATACTTTACATTGTCATGAAAAGCACAGAGGTGCAGCTGAAGCTTTTGCTAAAATAAAGTGACAATAGGTCTCCTGTTGCTTGACTTGTACTGTATTAAGGACTTAGTGATAGAGAATAAATATTATATTGCTTTGTGTTTTTAAGACATCTCGTATGATACGTGAAGGAAAAGAAGAAGTAAAATATGCAAGGCCCAGGGTACTAACTACAAAATGTGGGAATGTGACTATTAGGAGCTTGCCCCTCAGCTTTTTGCTGCCTGAACCTTCATGCAGTATACTCTAAATCAGTGGGTTTTGACTCATGCTCTTTGATCAGAGGTGGCATTGACTTATAAGACCATAAGAATCTGTATTCCCACCAAACATTGCTTGTAGAGTGAATAATGTGCTTTTGATATCCATGGACTGCTCTTTCACGAAGTATGTAGATGTTGCTGTGATGAATGAAATATAAGCACATTTGTAAGTATTGCTGAATGTATTGTACCTTTCTATTGAAGAGTATTTACTCAATGGACATAATCCTAAATATATGACTTGTGTATGTGTGTGTCTTTCTGTCTGGAGGTGGGGTGGAGAGAGAGAGACACTAATCTAAGAGAGACTTATTCTAATAAATAAGAGATTTTTATCTTTTTATACAAGTTGTTGACAATCTGTGATTATATGATCCTTTTCTTTTGGACTTTCGTATTTTTCGTATGCCAGGACACTCAAAACATAAAAGTGATCTTAGCGTCTCTCTACATCCTGCTTCTGGTGCCCATTTGGCTTCTTTCCTGCTACACTCATCTCCTTGAAGGCAACACAAATATTAATTAAACATAATTTTGTCTTTATAAAATGATGAAGAGAGACAGACACATATTAGGACTTTTTCTCCAGTTCCATGGAGACTTTACTGGGTTCAGAAGCTCTCCATATACAGATAGAAAAAAACGTTCCACCTACATTCATTTATTTTGTGCTCTTTCCTTGAGTGCCTCAGCACAGATAGTCACTTGCAGCTGGAGTTCACTGGTGTTCACAATGCTGATTTCATGACCCTGTGCCATTTACAAAATGACTTCTGAATCTTCACAGAAAGAAATTTTCTTCAGCCTAACCTGTTTGTTGGGTGTATTTGATCACATTATTATTAACTGCCAAATGAAACAAGAATTTTATAAAGTGAATACTGAACTCTTATTGCTTCAGTCATGCTAGATACAGGAGAGTTTACTGAAGTTTCCACTTACAGTGAAAGGATGGCATGCTGACAAATCACCCAAATGGCAGGAGACTCTACTAGCAAGCCTTGCTCTGGAGCTACAGGGTTAATTAGAAAATTAGGCAAATTCCACCCTGTTGGAAATAGGCAGGTGGACCTCAGTAGGGAGAACAATTGTTTGAGCGACCAGCTTGTTTAAATTCTACCCCAGCAGCCCCTGCTAGCTGTGTGTTTCCCTTCACTGTAACGGTAAGGTTTCACTATATAGCATTTAGAGAGCATCAAATAAAAGATGTTATTTAAGGGAAAGTTATTATTGTCTACTATTATCTTTCCCTATGTTGATGTTTAAGGGGAAAGATGTTTTAGTCACTGAAAAAGAGGGAAAGGTAATTGTATACAGTTCATTTGGAGCTGCAGGTAGAGGTGAGATACAAAGACAAGATTTCTTCTAAGGTGCTTAGAAAAGGGGATTCCAGTCTTTTAAAAATGCATATCTCTGAAATGTTAAAAAATCACTCATTCTCTCTCACTCTCTCTGTCACACACACATACTCACACACACTTACACACAGCTCTTATCCTTTCTGTTTGCAAGTCTCCATACACATCTTTTAGCAAAGGGCAAGCACCTTCTCCACTGTGTTATTCCCATCTCTATCGGAATTGGAATTAGACCTTACTAAAGGTCGCAGAGCAAAAATCTGTTGAATTTAAATAGACATTGAGCAATTTAGGCCATGAATGTAACACTTAAAGTAATTTGGTCCAGACAGAAAACACCTGTCCATGCTGTGAATCCAGATGGGGGAAGTTGGCAATCTCAGGAGAGCCATACCAGCACCCCACAATAAGGATTAAGAAGACCAATTATCTCAGAAGCCAAATCTTCTGAAATAAATTGTCTGAGGAATCGACCTTTGAAGGGCTCAAATGTAGTGTGGTTTGCTTAAAAATGTTTCACCCTCGATACTTCAGAATCTCATTTTCACTGTTGTTATTCTCTCTTTTCCTCTCCTGCTTTAATGATAATAAGAGAGGCATTTGTCACATAATATTAAATTTTCAACCCCAGAAAGTAATCCATTTCAAGTGTTTCCCCAAATAACGATAGCTGATTGAAAGGCAAACCCAGGGGAATTTGGGTCATTGGCAGAGAAGCTGGGTAAGGAAATGAAAAAAGCCTAAGTCAGAAGCTGGGCCTGGCCTTTCTAAACAGCCAGACTTTGCAGAGGTGACCTTGTACTCCAGTGAGTTGTCTGGAGTCCATATGACAGTCCCAGGGGCGCACAGAAACTAGGTGGTGTGGAACTGCTGAGAGGAGGGGTAAATTGACAAGTATTTAAAAAATGTTTTATCAGTGCACAAACATTATGAAAACAAGGACATAAGAATAAAATATCACAACATAAATGGTTTGTCACAGTTTATATGTCCCACATAATGATAATTTCTAGTGACTGTATAGTAGTCCTTTAGGACAATTCATCAGGATATAACTTAGTCTATCTGGGATCATTTAGGTTGTTACTAATTTTTCTCTTTTATAGACAAGGTGGTAATGAATATTTTGTAGCATGCCAGGTTTGTAACTTAAATTATTTCCTCAGCATAAATTCCTGGCAGTTTAATTACTGGATGAAAAAATATAAAACATTTAACTTTTTCTTGAAAAATGCTGCTAAGTTTATCTTCAAGAAGATTGAAATAATTGACTAATTTATAAATTTTCCAGAAAGCTGGAAAATAATAAATTTGATAAAAATGTTACCTCATTATAGTTTTAAGTTAGGTGCTTCTCTCTCTCTCTCTCTCTCTCTCTCTCTCTCTCTCTCTCTCTCTCTCTCTCTGTGTGTGTGTGTGTATTGCAGTAACTTGCATGTACACATTTACAATGCTGTTTTGTGTTGGAGGTATAGGATCTCCCCCTTCAGGTGCTGAACCTACACCACACTCATGAGCAAAGCACCCACTCTGTCCATCAACGTGGTCTGTTGTGCTTCTGGCCCATTTTTTTTTTTACACTCCTACTCTGCTCCCCACTCTGGTAGCCTCAGTTCTACAGTCAGATTTCTAGGAATTGTTTTTAGTTTGGCTTTATCTGATCCTTTGTTTTGTTTCCCTGCATACCACATAAGAATGACACCATCTAGTATTTGTCTTTCTCCTTTTTACTCCATTTAACATCGTCTTCTCCAGTTTCATTCCTTTATCACAAATGACAAGAGTTTATCTCTTTTTATCATTGAGTATTATGCTATTGTGTATATATACCACATCTTTGTGTTACACTCATCTGTTTTTGGGCACTTTTGTTGTTTCCATAACTTGAATAGTGTAAATAGTGCTACAATGAACAAAAGAATACATATTTCCTTTTAAATTAATGCCTTTTTATTTTAGGGGTAGATACCTAAGAGTGGATTTGCTGGTTCATATGTAGATCCATTTTTAATACTTGAGAAACCACCACACTGTTTTCTACAAGGGCTAGACCAGTATACATTTCCTTTAGCAGTATCACCATTTCCTCGCCAAGACTTGTTTCTGGTGTTTTCAATATGAGTCATTCTCATAATAGTGGGGTGGTATTAAATTGTGGTTTTGGTTTTTGTTTCCCTGATGATAAGTGATGAGCATTTTTTCATGCATGTCGACCAACTCTATGACTTCATTGGAGAAGTAACTTTTTAGATCTTCTGTCCATTTTTGGGGATTGGATTATTTGTTTTCTTTATGTTGAATTGCATGAGTTTTTGTAGATTTTGGATATCAGCCCCTTGTCAGATGTATGTTATGTAAATATTTTCTGCCATTCAGCAGGGTATTTTTTGTTTTTTCACTTTGTAGAAGATTTTTAGTTTATTATAGTCCCAATTATTTATGGCCTTTTTTGTTTTCCATGATGTTGGAGACAAATCCACAGACATCTCTGAAGCCTGTGTAGTGAGTGTTTTGTCTATGTCTTTTATGATTTATGCTTTCAGCTTTGAAATACAAAACCCAAGTTTTTTATCCATTTTGAATTGAGATTTGAGTATGGGGTGAGGTAATGGTCTAGTTTCATTCTTTTGCATGTGGCTGTTCAGTTTTCCCATTTGATGAACTTGTCTTTTCTACAATGTATTCTCTTCAATCCTTTGTATTGATTTATATATAATACCATCTATATAGGTGTGAATTTATTTTTTAAAGATTTATTTATTTATGCATACAAGCACTGGGGTACAGGCCAGAGGTGTGGGGGGTGAGAGGATTCACCATAGAGAGTGGGGAGCAGAACAGGCAGATCAACACTGCTGAGGGGAGCAGCGGGCACAGCAGGAGAGGTCTGCCGCGCCATGTGGGTCCCCTCCCTGGAGGGCAGCAGGGATCGAACTCGTGCTGCAGTGGCTGCGGTTTGCTTCATAGTGCGTTGCTTAACCCACTGCGCCACC
>JAGFMF010011853.1:1852214-1868366 GCA_019455555.1 Galemys pyrenaicus | reverse complement strand
CCCCTCCCTGGAGGGCAGCAGGGATCGAACTCGTGCTGCAGTGGCTGCGGTTTGCTTCATAGTGCGTTGCTTAACCCACTGCGCCACCAGGGAGGCCCTATAGGTGTGAATTTAAAACTAGGCTCTCAATTCTTTTCCACTGGTTTGTTCCAGTACCATATTGTTTTGATTATTTTGGCTTTGTAGTATAGTCTGATACCTGGGAGTGTGAGCTACATTCTTCCTCTTTCTTGTCAGGATTGCCTTGGCTATTTGGAGTCTTTTGTGGTTCCATATGAATTTCAGTAAAGTTTGTTTGGTTTCTTTGATGAATGTTATTAAAATTTTTGTTGGGGATTGATTTGAATCTATAGATTTCTTTGGGTAGGATGGCAGTTTTGACAATGTTAACTCTTCCAATCTATGAGAGAGAATATCTTTCCATTGTTATGTGGTTTTGTGTATTTATTTTAATATGTTGTATCTTTATTTCTACAGGTCCTTCACATTCTTTATTATGTTTACTCCTAGGTATTTGATTAATTTTGATGAGATTGTAAATGGGATTATTTATTAATTTCTACCTCTTCTAGCTCATTATTTACATATAGGAAGGCAACTGATTTTTATTTATTGCTATTTTAACCTGCCACTGTGATGGACTGAATTATTGTTTCAATAAGTTTTTTACTGGCATCTTGGTTTTCCATGTCTGTTATCATACCACTTGCAAATAATGATAGCTTTACTTTCTCTTTCCAAGTTTGCATTGCTTTTATGTCTTTCTCATGCCTAATTGCTCTTGTTAGGACTTTCAATACTATGTTGAATAGTAATGATGAGAGTCAATATCCTTGTTCTTACTAGATTTTAGTGGAAAAACGTTGAGTTTTTCACCATTGAGAATGATGTTAGCTATGGTTTTGTTTAATATGGCCTTTATTATGGTGAAGTATGTCCCTTTCATTCCCAGTTTTTAAAAAATATTTATTTATTTATTTATGCATACAAGAACTGGGGTACAGGCTAGGTGGGGGGTAATAGGATTCATCAGAGACAGTGGGGAACAGAACCGGCAGATCTACTGAAATACACTTCTGAGGGGAGCAGTGGGCGAGAAAGGAGAGGTCTGCTGTGCCATGTGGGTCATCTCCCTGGCTGGCAGTGGGGATCAAACTTGTGATGCAGTGGCTGCAGTTCACCTCATAGTGCTGTGCCTTAACCCATTGCACCACCAGGGAGGCCCGCCCATCCCCACTTTTGAAGATTTATCATAAATGAATGTTGAATCTTATCAAATGCTTTTTTAGCACCTATTGATATGATTGTATGGTTTCAATCTTTCCTTTTGTTGATAAGTTGAAATACATTGATTTTTAGATGTTGAACCCCTTTGTGCAGTAAATCTCACATAATTATGGTGTATGTGATCCTTTTAAATGCATTCTTCAGTTCTGTTTGCTTAGATTTTGTTGAATTTTGCATTTATGTTCACCATGGGAATTGGTCTGAAGTTGACTTTTTGTGGTATCTTTATCTGGTTTTGGCATTTTGGTGATGTCAGCCTCATAAAATATATTGGAAAGTATTCACTCGTTCCTAATTTTTTGAAAGAGTTTGAGAAGTTCCAGTATTACTTCATCTTCGAATGTTTGGTAGAACTCACTTTACTAAGCCATCTGGTCCAGACTTCTGTTTTTTGGGGAAACTTTAATTATGATTTCAATTTTCTTGCTTGCAATTGGTCTGCTCATGTTTTATATTTCGTACTAATTCAGTCTCAGATGGTTGGATTTTTTATGTATTTTCCATTTCTACTAGGTTAGTCAACTTACTAGCATACAAATATTCATAATAATCTCTTGTGATCCTCTGAACTTCTGAGATGTCTGTTATAAATTATCCTCTTTAATTTATGACTATTTATTTGCTATTTCTCACTTTATTTCTTTGTAAGCCTGTCTAGAGATTTGTCTATTTTGTATATTATTTTTTAAAGAACCAGTGATTCATCTCATTAATCCTTTGTAATGTCTTTTAAGTTTGTATTTCATTTATTTCTGCTCTAATTTTTATTATTTTCTTCCTCTATTGGCATCTGGTTTGGTTGTTCATCTTTTTCCAGTTACTTAAGGTAATAGATTAGATTATTTATTTGAGCTTTCCTTTGTTCTTGATGTCTATCTCTGTTGTTATTTTTTTCCCTGTTAGTACTGATTGTCTGTGTTCCATAAATTCTAGAAGGTTGTGTCCTCATTGTCATTTGTCTCAAGGTAGTTTTAAATTTATTCCTTGATATCCTCATTAAACCAAAAGGCCTTCAAATATGTGCTGTTCAGTCACTACATATCAGAGACATGCTCTGCTTTCATTTTGTGATTGATTTCTGGTTTGATATTATTGAAGTCAGAAAAGGTGCTTGTTGTGAACACAGTCTTCATTAATTTGTTGATATTTGTTTTATGATTCAGTGTGTAGTCAATCCTGGATAATGTCCCATGTACACTTAAGAAGAATTGAATATTCAACTTTTTTGGTGGGTATAGTGCCCTATAAATGTCTCTTCATCCCATGTGGTCTAATTCTTTGTTTAAGGCTATTGTGTCCATATATATTTTCTATCTCATTCATCTGTCTGCTGGTCATGTGGGGTGTTGAAGACCCCAGCCACAAATGTGTTTTTCCTAAGTATTTTTATTGGACTTAATTGTATTTTGATGCTTTTTCATTTAGTGTGTGTATATTTATGAGTTAGGTAATCTTAATGTATTGTTCCCTTAACCATTATATTGTATCCATCCCTGTTTCATTATCATTTTTAATTGAAAATCAATTTCATTGGATGTAATTATTGCTGTTCCTGTCTTCCTGTGTGTACCATTTGCTTGTAGGATTGTTTCTCAAACCTTTATTCTGAGCCCATATTTATCTTTGAATCTCAGATGTATTTCATGTAGACAGCAGAAAGTTGGAGTGTGTTTTCTAATCTAATGAGGAACACTCTGCCTTTTAATTGATGAGTTCTGTTCATTTGCATTTAGAGTGATTATTGATAAAAGAAAGTCTGCTTCTGTCATTTTGTCCTAAATTTTGTGGTTTTCTATTTTTTTGTTCAGTTCTTTGTTGATGTCCTTCTCTTTGATTTAGATGCAAAAGCTCATTTTTAACACTTCTTGGAGGGGGTGTATCTTGTATTTGAAAATTCCCTCATATATGAGGAAGACCCTTGGAGAATGGAGTTTTCTTGGCTGGCATTTTTATCTGTAAGTATTTTGGTCATTCATTCAATTCTTTCATTGCTCATTGTGTTCTTTTGGATAAGTCATATGTAACCCTGATAGAATTTCTTTTATATTTTATCTGCTTCTTCCCCCTAGGGATATTAAATATACTTTCTTTGTTTTTATCACTTAGAAATTTCACTGCCATGTGTCTTGGTGTATGTCATTATTTTTAGATAACCTGGTGTTCTTTTAATATCATGCACTTGTACATTTGGTTTCTTCTCCACGTTTGGGAAGTTTTCTTCTATTATTTCTTTGAATATATTTCTTTGAAGAAATATTTTCTCTGTTCTCTCCTCTCTCCTCCATTTTGATATTCATTAGTCTTATATTGCCTTTCCTCAGAGCGTCAATTAATTCTCAAAACATTTCTTCATTTTTCTCTTCACATCTGTCTTTGTCCACCTGGATTCTTTGTGCATTATCATCTTTAAGGCCACTGGTTTGACTTATTCTGATGCCATAACTTTCTCCAGAAAGTTTTAATTTCCTCTGTTGATATTTTTTGCAGCATGCATCTCTATTATTTTATTTAAAGCTTAAATTTTGACCTTTTGCTTATTAATTTTATTTCTCGTGGCATCCATTTGTTTTTCCTGGAATTTCTTGTATATCTTTGATTAGTTTTTCTCTGTTTTTTTTTTCTTTTTTTTTTTTGGCATGGCAATTTTGAACTCTCTATCTGATAGAAAAGATCTTCTGTGTCTCTGTGGTTGGATCTGGAGATTTTTTCTTCCTGGGTTAGAAGTTTATTGAGGAATTTGAGTTGCCATTTTTTATATTTTTCCTGTCTCTCATTTATTTGTTATTTAAGTATTTAGAGTGAAGAGCTTCCACTTTTCCAGCAGGTGTTTCTCTGTGTCAGTGAGCACTAATCTACACTTGGGTCTTCTGTGGGTGGGGAGGAACCTGAATGGGGTCCACCACTTGTGAAAGTTATGTACATGGGTACATCTCATGCTTATAGTATCATTGATAGCCATCCTCTCTTAGTTTCAGACACATATCTACATTGGTAGGTCTGGACTTTCAGTGAAGTTCCTCAATACACCTTAACTGTATTCATTTGGTCCCTGTGTCTTCCCATTCCTGAGAGAAGTGAAAGGTGTGGCTCTTTACTATATGACTTTGTCTTCCTCACTTGGGGAGGTGGGAAGTTCTTATCTGCCTGGCTCACTCCAGTGCTCTCACCAGTCTTCTTGCCCCTATCTCTCATGATTGGATCCACAGTGAAATGCTCTGCACTCCCAAGGTATGTTTATGAACTATCGTTTCCTCTCTGAGAGATACCTCTTCTCCTCACCCTTTCTGCTCAGAGTTGGATTTCCTCGGTTTCTCTTGTGTTGCACTACCAACATTAGCCTCTTATAGTTGGGTGGTATTCCAGTTTTGTCCCAACTCATGGAATCCTTTAGGTTAAGTGCTTGTCTAGACTTTTCTAATTTATTCACCCGGGAGCAATGCAGCAGTCTTCTGAAACCATTTTATCCTTTAAGGTAAACTTTTCTGAATGCTTTCAAGATTGAAGATAGCCCCATATTTTTGTTACATTTTCTCTTGTAAGAGATAACATTTTTTTGCTGTTCATTTATCTGCTGAAGACATGGATTTCTAGTTAAAATTCTGAGTGATTTAAATGATCCAGAAAATAGGTACATGTCATAGTTTTTTAAACTAAATATACTTTTATTTGAGATACTTTCTTCAACAGAAGATAACTATTGAATGCACATGATTTTTTTTCTTGAGTCTTTGTTCAGCATGATGCTTCATTGTAGGATTTTTTTATTTTATTGTATAGATTGCTAGATTCAACATGTAAAAGAATATCCTGAAAGGAAAGGAACAAAGGATTATAGTTTGGGAATAAGAGAGCTAATATAATTCAAATCTGGGACAACATATGGTTGATATTCTTAGTTAGGTTTAAAGTCTTTTTAACTGTACTTCAGTCCTTTTAGTGCCACAGTAATGCTAATTTAGTGGGACTGTGATTTGGTGAACATGAAAGTTGAATTTCAGGAAATAAAGAATGTTGAAATCATGACATCTTCCTTGGTGTGTGAACAACCACAGTTACCTTACAGTTAACTTTAACTCTCTAAGCCTGTGACCTTGAGTGTGACTTACTGTGTAAGGGAAATCATGCAAGATGATTCTCAAATCTATTTTTCTTTCTGGAAAATCTTAAAATACCTCATGTTTTTGCATTTTTATTGCCTTTTCAATGCTTTTACATTTGTATCAAAATTTGGTCAATTTCCAAAAAAAAAAAAAGGTTCAGGTTAAAACACATTGGACAGGTCCCTGTGTACTACGTAGGTGCAGAGGAAGTTTGTCAAAATTTATGCTTCTAGTTTTGGGCCCTGTAATTAATTTTAATATCTCATAAAACTATGCTCTACCTTCTTTTGTCCTGAAATTTTTGAGTAAAGGAAAGATAAATTATTGAAATATTTGTAAGAGAAGTGACTGCTGCTGGCAAATGGTAAAATAACTGTCAAGAGAAGTTCATTAGTAAGATCTTAGCACTTGATGTTTAACTTTGTAAAATCAGTTTATTATCTTTCATTTCATTTTATTGTCAAAGATTCCTTTATAAAAAAGACATATAGTAAACATATTTACTTTTCCTTTGATATCTTATAGAATGACTAGAAATTCTCCCAGCATGATTTCTTCATGTTGCATAAATTCTATGTACTAAATTTTCTTTATTTACCTGGCACATTTATTTTATTGCCCTTTTACCCATAATTCACAGATCTTATCTATCTCTCTTAAAATACTTTAATCCACCTACTTTTCTGCTTTCATATTTCTAGTTCTAATTTTATCTCTTTAATTCAGGCCTTCCTTCTGAGCTCTGAACATATACATTCTACTCTTCATATTTCCATTGAATGTCTCAGAGGTCCTTTGAACTCATCCTGTCCTTATCCAAGCTCAAAATATTGTACAAACCCGAGCCTCTTCCAGGGTTTCCAGCTTCATTCATCTAGTGCAAGTCAGAAACCTTGACATCATCTCTGAATCCTCTTAATACCAAACATGTTACAGCCAATCAATTACCAAGTTTTGCTATTTTTACTTTTTCATATATCTCAAGCTCAATCATTCTTTGCACATTTCTGCCATCACTTTTCTAATCTATAGCTCCTTAATCTCTTACCTGGACTATTGCAAAAGTTTCCTAATGTAATTCCCTAACTTCAATTTTGTTCCTTACAAATGAACACAGCATAATTTTTCTAAAAGGTAAATCTGAAAATTTTACTCTTCTTACAAATCTTTAATTCTCTCTGTTGTCTTTTGCATAGTTTAAATACCTGTTTTTTTTCCTTTCTGGCTTTATTTTCTACTAAATATGTGTACATACCCTATGATCCAGTCATAGTTGCTTTCTGTACTCCAAGTACACTATATACCCTCACATATCCATGCCTTCTTTCTTTCCTAGACTAGCTGACCAACTTCTAAGTAACTTTTAAGATACAGTTAAAAAATTACTTCCTCCTATTACAGCATCTCTGATTTCCTCTCCTCCTGAACCAATTCCCCACCTCCATCCCCCATGAAATTACACATTTCTTCTTTGCTTCTATAGCAGATTTTGCATAATTGAATATAGTAAATTTCCCGAAACACTGTAATGTCTTATATACTATTTTGTTTTTTATAGTAGGGAGGAGATCTTTGAGTGAAGAGACTAGTATTTACTTTATATCCTTTTGCCACTTAGTTGGCCCTGAATATATGTTTATTGAATGAACGAAGGGTGAATATTATACTTTATCCTTTCAACTGTTTTTCCTCTTGCTTCTCTAGCTTATAGGCATTTTCTCCCATAGGGTCTTAATTCCCAAAAACCATGATTATTTTTTACCTTCCTTTCCTTTTAACAAGACTCTATAAAACATTTTAAAGCTCTAAAGTGACTGCTTTTTATGTCTAAAGCTTAGGCAATAAACTAAAAATATTTCACGATGACAATTTAACACATTAAAAAAAATAAGTATTGCTGTGTTTCTTCACCCATATGCTATTCTTTTGAGTAGAGCTCTTTCCTGCTGCCCTAATATTTTAACTATCTGTAAGTTAGACCATTCCACAAGATTCTTCCTTAGTCTTGTCCTATACTATTTTTTGTTGCTTCTTATATATTTAAATGTCCTCATGAGTCCATCAGTTTTGGTTTATGAGTATCTGGTGGTCGCAGATGCCCCAGCATGTCCATGGGGACACACCAAGGTATGAGTCATGGAGCACGTTTGAGAGGCAAGACTCTGCTGCTTACTGAGCAGCCCTCTTGCTTTTTATTAGCAATAATACACAAGCATGATTGATCATATGACAGTGGTAGGAGAAGCGGGGTCCAGGGAAAATAAAGGGCATTCATCTTCTTGGGAAAAAGGACTTCAAAGGGATCAAAGAGTAATCAATTTTATGGGGAACAGGAGAGGACATGTTGGACATGTATGCAGAGAGAACTTTCTGTGAAGATGGTACTTCACAGACCGTCTTGGACCCTGACCACAAATCAGTCAACAGTTGCCTAAACATCCCTGGTCACCTGTGACATGGGCCATTGTCCTGAGGCAATCATGAGGGAGTGCCTTGTCCAAAAGTTTCACACACACATAGGTGCACAGAGGGGTGTAGCGCACACAGGTGCAGAGGTCCTAGGTGGGAGAGAGGCCACATGAGTATGGTCCTTTTGATGAGTCTGTGTAAAACTTTGTTGCTTTTACACTTTTGTGTTTTGGATCTTGAAATTTAGCTTTCATCTATTACTTTCTTTTGACATGCTTTTTATATTCCTTTATCTCTCTTTCTGTGTCTTTGACCTGCTTTAAATTCTGTTACTTCACTTCTGAGAGTGCTATCCCCTCTTTCCTATTTCTTGCAGACAGACCACCTCCATATGTAGTCAGGTTTGTTTTTCTCTTTCACTGTGGTCTTCCTTTTGTACCTCAGCCCTCCATAAATTTCTTCATGTACTTTCTTCCTTTTCTCTTCTGTATAACTATGCATATTTCTTAGAAAGCAATGGAAAACCATCACATTTTCTCAGCTGTCCTGCTTACTCATCCTTGGTCATCATCTTGGCTTGTCTTTGCTTGCTACATTTTCCTTATTCATTTTTTAAATTTATTCATGCATACAAGAACTGGGGTATAGGCCAGAGGTGCATGGAGTGAGATGATTCACCAGAAACAGAGTGGAAGGAATGGGGGATCTACTGAAATACATTACTGAGGGGAGCAGTAGGTGAGACAGGAGAGGTCTGCTGTGCCATGTGGGTTAGCTCCATGGCTGGGATCAGGATCAAATTCATGCCACAATGGCTGATGATAGCTTGATAGACTTAACCCCTGTACTACCAGGGAGGCCCAATATTGTCCTTACTAATTTCTCAATTTCTTTCAGAAGTACCCTTCTTTATCTTGCATTCACTGGCTGTTCTAGGTCAGCTCACATTTCTCTCTAAGTCCTTGAATGAGATACACTTTATTAAAAAATTTTACATACAGGATCTTAACAAACCAATGGGATAAGAAAAAGATGATTTTGCAATGTGAGAAACTGTCTAAATATTTAGAAATAAAATATCACCTCATATCTCCCAATAGAATAAACTCTAGATTAATTTGTTAGATAAATATAAAAAATGAAATCATAAATGGCTTAAATAAAATATAAGTTAAGTTTTAACTGATAATGAATAAATGTGGGCCTCCCTGATGGCGCAGTGGGTTAAGCAACACACTATGAAGCAAACCGCAGCCACTGCAGCATGAGTTCAATCCCTGCTGCTGGCCAAGGAGGGGACCCACATGGCGTGGCAGACCTCTCCTGCTGTGCCCGCTGCTCCCCTCAGCAGTGTACTTCTGTTGATCTGCCTGTTGTGCTCCCCGCTCTCTGTGGTGAATCCTCTCACCCCCCCACACCTCTGGCCTGTACCCCAGTTCTTGTATGCATAAATAAATAAATCTTTAAAAAAAATGAATAAATGTGAATTTTAAATGAATAAAAGAAATGATGAAATTACCAAGTAAAAATAAACCATGTTTGTATATGCATTGTATTTCTGTACAACAAAATGTATAAAACAAAAGCACAATCAGAAAAACAGGAAAATATTTTTAATGACTAAAATGAAAGTTAATGTTTTTAACATATAATTAACTAACAATAATGTAGTAAGAATGACACTGAGTTGGCAACACAAATAATTCCACATAAAATTTAGTGATTAAGAAAATACAATTACTATAAAATTTTTCTTTACATAATAGTGGTGTGGATAAAGTGAAATGTTTATTTTAATATATTTTGGATGAAATTCAAGTATTCTGAAAATTAATCTATTTCTCTCTTTATACATATATGCATATATAATGCAAGATATAAGAAGCTATAAAATGTCAGCATAACAACCCTTGAGAACATATGTTAGTAAAATTCCAAACTATGTAGATAAAAAGCCTGTAGCAGTATTATTGATGATATAAAGTTGGATGATAAAAAATACTAAGCAATAGAGAGATGTTTAATATAAATTCAAAATGAAAAGTACTTCTACGTTTTGCCTTTTTCAGTGAAATTCTTTATCATGACAACTTTGAACTCTCTGATAGGAAGATAAAATCTTCCATATAATTGTAGTTGGATTCTGGAGCATTATTCTCTCCTGTGATGTCACATTACCTTGAGGTCTCTGTGTGTTTTTGTGGGCCCATTTTGTTTCAGTCCTAGAGATTTGAACTATTTGTGTGTTTCCAGCAGGTGGCACTCTGGTTTTTACATGATTTTGCTTGTTTGACCTTTCCAGGCTTCTGTAGGTCTGAGACATGATATTGCAGTTACAATTCCACTCCTAGGTATGTACCCAAAGAATTCAAAAACACTAATTTGAAGGTATATGTGCATTCTTATGTTCATTGCAGTACTATTTACAATTAGCAAGTTATGGGGACAACTTATGTACTCAATGATAGATTAGTGGGTAAGGAAAATGTTGTATATACACACAATGGAATACTACTCAATCGTAAATGAAGATAAGCCCTTGACATTTGCAACAACATGGATGGAACCGATGGGATTATGCTAACCAAAATAAGTCAGAAGGAAAAAGACAAATCCATGATGATTTAAAAATGTGTGGAATATAGAGAAACAAAACAAAAAATCAGAAAGAACCAAATTCTAGAAGTCTGACTAGAATTGTGGCTATGGGGATGGGGAGAGGATGGTGAGCATGGTGAGTATGGGGGGGTTCCTAATGGACTGTGGTGGAGGGGTATGTATCCATTGACATGGTGTGATATGGTTACCTACACTGGAATAGATGTGACCATTTTGGAGGCCTTATATGCAACAGATATTTATTTCTCAAAATTCTGATGCTAGGATATCCAAGATCACCAGATGCATTGTTTGATGAGGTCCATGGTTCTCTTTTTGCTTTAACTTCACAAGGGATGCTTCCGGGGTGTCATTAGTAAGGGTACTTATTGGATCATGATGGTGTCAGCAGGCAGACTGAGGGGGAACTCAGGATGCCCAAACTTGCATACTTGAAAAGGGTTCTGCCATCCACTGCATAAAGACAAAGCATATTTGTAGTGCAAGCTCTTTAATAGACTGATTGTGCATAGAGGGGGAAGAAGAGAAAGAATATGAAACACCCAAAGTTACCTATCCTCTTGTGGGTAAATGCCCAGCCAAAAAGGCTTGGCCTCTGAGGCCTGAAAGCTTGTTGCCAGTCTTAGACACCTCCTGGTGGAGGCCCATAAGAAGGGGATAGAAGGGGACAGGCAAGTCTCGGATAGAATGTGCAAAGTCAAAGTACCAATCAAGGTAATGGCTGCCATTGTCAGCACCCCACATTTCACCACCACACATCTCCTCCAAGTCCTCTGAGTCCCTGCTGCAATTCCAAAACTGAAAAACAAGGGGCCATTTTCTTTACATCTCTGTCTCCTCCAGATTGGATAACTGGTAGCTCAGCAATCTGCCCCTCATTAGGTGGGGCAGGGAACCTGGAACTTCCCTTTTTTATGGCAACTCCTTTGTTACAATGAGGCCTATAGTCTGGTAACCTGATCACCTC
This sequence comes from Galemys pyrenaicus, assembly GCA_019455555.1. NCBI lineage: Eukaryota > Metazoa > Chordata > Mammalia > Eulipotyphla > Talpidae > Galemys > Galemys pyrenaicus. The sequence continues at coordinate 1,856,984 of JAGFMF010011853.1, read as the reverse complement.
CCAAAAACCCTACCTCTAAAAATCGATCAAACCAGGCATTTAGTTTTCAATATGAATTTTGAGGGGATACAAACATTTAGATCATTGCATGTATATAGTTCTATATTTCCTGGTACTGAGAGTATTTGTTTGGAAGTATTTCCTTACTGTCCATGCCAAGGAATATAAATCTTTTAGCAGTTTGTAATACGGGTTTATCATTCACTTGCTTGAGTGAAGGGAGGAAAGCAGGGCTCTAACTTAAATCATTTCTTTTTTTTGCTCTCTAATCAAATGATATTTTCATCTTTTATCAATCAGTGAAGTCTTATGTGAAATAGATTGCAATCTAAGATATTTGGAGAATATTTCTGAATAACACATCCAAAGATCTAATAGAAAGATGTAAAATTAAATTAATGTATATATACATTATACCTAGCCTGCCTGGTAATGTAACAGGCATTCAGTAAAAATGGCAGTGATTGTCTAAATTTGTTTTTGGATGATATACCATATAGTATACATCTGTTATTAATTTTGTATCAGCTTAAAAATAATTTAGTATGTCAGCTTGACCTTGTAAAGGGAGCAGAAATCTTCAACCTTCAAAATATTTTTGGCAAGAAGTTTATTTCATGGAATTGTCTCTGAAGGCTCAGCAGAAGTTGTTTTTGAAATTTATATGTAAACTTATCTCTGTAAATTTCCTCTCCCTGGAAGATCTAATCTCTTTATCTTTTTTTCTTAGAGAAGGCCAACCTTAAATCTGTATTCTTTTATTTGTTTTCTTTATAAACTTCCTAAATGGATTTCCCCTTTCTTTCCCTATCTTCTCTTGTCTAAGCTAAGATGTTTAATATGGTCTCTTAAGTCAGGGTGCAAATTATTTAGTCATGTTGTGTCTCTCCCGTGTATATATTAAACATGTGTGTTATTAAACTTCTATGTGAATGTGTCTCATTAATGTGTCTGATGCTTGTCTGACTATTTGGTAGGCTGGAAGAACCCAGAGGGGTACAAGATGATTTCCTTTAGACCCTGGCAGCCTTCATGTCTCCTTTGACTTTTCCTTTGAAATTCATTCTTGCTTTCAATCCATGCGATTCTTCTAGAACTAAATTGAATCCTTGTCCTGAGATAAGCACGTATATTTTCTTGGAGTCTCTGGACACTACAAGTAATGTGACAGGTTCTATTGTTTGTTCAGCTCAATTTCAACTCCCAGAAGAATTTCAGTCAAAGCCACATTAATGAAACATGTTTCCAATTCTCACATAATCCACCATGAAGTCAGGAAAACAGCTGCCTTTGTCTTTGCCAAGGACCAGGGTCAGCCTCCCCACGTGTTGGTCACTGACATGTCTATTCCATTTATCTCTTCCAAGTGTCTCTACTTCTATCTCCTTCATGGGTCTCCACATGAAGAGGTGTGACCTTATTCCTCTGAATCATATACAGTAATGTAAACCAATGTTACCTCAATAAAAAACAAATGAAAGACAATGCACCTATTAGCAATCATTCTTTCAAAGAGCATTCACTTACTCAGAAAACAATAATATAATGGTATGTTATAAAAATGCAAATGCACAACTGCATATGCAAAATTTTACTAATTTTTAAAAAGTTTCACTTGTGTAATAGTCAAGGAAACACATTAAAGTGTTGTTGCTGATGAGGTTATAGGTAATTTTAAATTAAAAATATTTCCCAATAATTTTCACATCTTCTTATGACTATATTACTTCTAAAATCAGATAAATAATTAACATTATTTTATAATGGAAACTGTATGACTGCTTGTTTTCCTTTTATTTACATGTTTGTTACTTTGGTATTTTTAATTTAAAGAACTTCAAAATGCTTTCTTTTACTTTCTTTGCTGTTGCTTCTTATGAGGGCCTGATCCTTTTTTCTTAATATGCTCTCTACCATCTACTTTATTTATCTGATGATCATATTCAACTAAGTTTCAGAATTACTGTAAGTATTTTCCTTAGAAACATTTCAGTGAAAACATTAATTGGGACAGCCACCAGCAATTCTCTTCATAATTCCTTTGTGAATGGAATTCATTACCCTTTTGTTATCCTTCTGCTGCCTCCTTTCTTTAATCTCTCCTATTCCCTCCCCTTTCCATCCTCTGGATTTTCCTTCCCTCCTCCATCCTTTCCTCCCTTACCTTTCCCTGACTTCTGTTTTGATCAACTATATTTACTTTATTCCCTTACTTGTGTTCACTTTATGTTGGTTTTCTTTATTGCTACTTGAATTCTTATGATTTTACATTTCCCTTTCTGTACTTTGCTTATCTATTGAGATAAGTGCATATCTTTACATATCTATATATGTAGACATCACATATATGAAGAAATGCTTATGGGATGGCTTAAGCATTCATTTTTTTTCCTCTTAAGAGAAAATCATTTTTGCATTTAAAACCATCATGCAAATAGAGATCAGAGACATTCTGTAGGGGAGGAGGAGGGAAAAGGATAAGGATAGGGGTGGGAAAAGTACAAGAGACTGTAATGGTGGTGCATGGGTGAATTGGTGGTGGGAATTTCATAGGAAATCATACATTATTAAGGATGATGTAATATATATTTTAAAAAAGAAAAATAACATTTAAAAGAAAAAAAGAAAAAAAATCATTTTTGTAACTTGATCAGCAATGGCCTTTGGTGTTTGACAGTCATATTGCTGATACGTGTTCATTTTTCTTAAAACTAGAAGCCTTGGACCCTCTTGTTATTCCATTTTATATTGGTGCATTTGATTATTCTTTTCTTTCTGAATCACATTATGTTTATAAATGCTTTACTGAATCTTATTTTATTGATTTCTGTCATTTAAAAATTTATCCTGCTTGTACTCTTTTTTTTTATGCCTATCCTGCAATGTGCAGGAAGACCTGCAAATTTTATTAGCATCCTCTAGCTTCTATTCTCTAAGCAGTAAATGAAAATATTGAATTGATTGAACTCAGAGTGGACCCCTAAGGGACCTACTTGACACCTCCACCCAATGCAGTATTGAACTGTTAGTAATAAACTCTGTACTCGACTTGTTTTAACTAGTTCTGTTTCTAAACCCTCTATCTTATGGTACTTCCAACTAATTCATCTTTTTTTCTTTTTGATTTTAGTGGTGAAGATAATGTAGCATGTACAAATGTAGATTCTCAATGATGCATACCTGAAACTTATATAATACAAAATACAATGTTACTTCAATAACAAAATAAATAAGAAGAAAAATGTTTGCTAACTTAAATGTTCACCAGTTTTTTAAAAGATTTATTTATTTATGCATACAAGGTCTGGGGTACAGACCAGAGGTATGAGGAGTGAGATGATTCGCCAGAGACAGAGGAGCAGAACAGGCAGATTAACTGAAGTACCCTGCTGAGAGGAGAGGTCTGCAGTGCCTTGTGAGTTCCCTTCCCCACAGGGGATCGAACTCGTGCTGCTATGCCTTGGATGCTTCACAGTGTGGCGCTCAACTCGCTGTACCATCAGTTTTTTTTTTTTTAATATACCAAACTTACATTGTTTAAATGAAGGATTGAATTGTGATTACACATTGTTTTTGAAAAAATCCTGCTATCACTTATCCTTTTATTTCATTGGTGTCCAAATTGATTATTATCAACAACTTCACATGCTCTGTTAGCTTTTCATTGCAGCTATTCAATAGTGAATTTCCTGATTTGTTGTTGTCTGGAGTCATGTTTATTTCTCCAAACTTCCCTACACATTCTGAAGGTCCTGGTTATTCAACAAGCTACCGGAATTGTTGTCTCTTTATCTGTACACTTCGTATTCTCATCTTTTGTGATTTCCAAAGGATTATCCCTGGGTCTGTAACCTGTGCCATTAAACAAATATCTTCTAAGCTTATTAGTGAGGTTTAGCTTTAAAACTTTCCATTTTTCTCTTTATTTAACAGAACTCAGGTTTTTTAAAAAATACATTTCAAATATGTGTTCATTTTTTATTTTTGCATAGAAGAACTGGGGTGCAAGCCAGAGGTGCAGGGGCTGAGAGGATTCACTAGAGACAGAGTGGGGAGCAGAACGGGCAGATTGACTGTAGTACACTGCTGAGGGGAGCAGTGGGCAGGCAGGAGAGGTCTGCTGCGCCATGTGGGCCCCCTCCCTGGCTGGGGATTGAATCCAGGCCACAGTGGGAGATAGCCATGATAGCATTGATAGTGCTGAGACTTAACCTCTAGGCCATCAGGGAATCCCCAGTTCTTTTATTTTTATTTCATATGTGTTTCTTAAGACCAACACTTTATTTGGCAGGCATTCTTTGTAATCTTTTTTTCACTCATCTCAACCTCACAACAAAGTAAGGCTCCCAAAATTCTTTGTGTCATAGAGTAGAATTCTTTTACTATCTGGAGTAACAAAAGCATATCTCGCTATGATACAAAATGCGGAAGTCATAGAAGAAAACACTGACCTACAATATTGACTTATTAAAGCTAAATAGAATCCATATCAATACCATTAAAACAAAAATAAAAAGGTAAGTGCCAAATTTTCAAATGGTTTTTCACAATTTGTATCCATGATGGGGTACACTTCCTGATACTAGAGAGTTTCTACAAATCAGTAAGAAAATAACAAAAAGTAATAAAAAATGTGTAAACCATGTGGATAGTCATTCCATTGAAAAGGTTCTTTTTTTTCATTAAAATATTTTAAAATTTACATATACTTGCCATTAATTGTAATCCCCATGTATTCCCCATCACCATCTCACCAGTGCACCATCACCT
>JAGFMF010011853.1:1797630-1840398 GCA_019455555.1 Galemys pyrenaicus | reverse complement strand
ATGGCTTCACTATTAGGAGGAATATGAAAGAACAACAACAACAATAAAGAATAAGCTCAAGGAATTGGGCAATTATAACCAAAAGTAAACAAAAAAAACCAAAAACAAAACTTAATAAGTCCAAAAAGCCGGGATAAACCAAAGGGTCCATGGGGGGGGTTGGGGAAGGGGGGTGGGCAAAGACAGGGAAGAGGCCAGAGGGTGCACAAGGGACTGAGGTGATGGTGCACGGGTGAAATGGTGGTGGGTACTCCCTGGGGACTACAAATGATGTCAAATATAACTAATAAAAAAAAAAACAACAACAAAAGTATAGAAATAAACAAATGCTAGTCAAAATGTGATTATTTGAATACCAATGTTTTGTTTTTAATTGTATAATTTTATTGAAGTAACATTGGTTTACAACACTGTATATGATTTATTTTTTACTGTTTGAACAATGGTTTATTACCTCAGCACTGAATAGTTTTGGCCTGACATAAATTAGATTGTTATAAGACTGTAAGTGTAGATCAATATAAATTTTGATTAGAAGAGCAACTCAATATGACTTTGAGACAATATGGAAAAAAAAACATTAGGGCAGAAACCACATTTACGTGACCAGTTTGCAAGCAAACAATATGATATAGGTTCATATCTCTTCAAATGTGTTGATATCAAACTATGCCTACTAGCAAAGCACCAGTAATCCTGCTCCATTGTCCACTGGGTCCTATCTGCCATTTGCTTCCCACCTACAATCCTCCCCTTCTGGTCACCCCAATTCTATAATCAGATTTCCAGGGTTTGTTTTGGTTGAGTGTTGTTGTTCTCTTTTTTTTTTCTTTATAAATCCACAGATGAGTGAAATTATCTGGTGTTTTCTTTCTCCTTCTGACTTAGTTCACTTAGCATAATTCCCTCCAGTTCCATTCATGTAGTAGCAAATGGCAAGATTTTGTTCATTTTATAGCTGAATAGCACTTCTTTGTGTGTATACACCACATCATAATTATCTACTAATTTGTTGTTGGGCACTTAGATCGTTTGTATGCTTCGGATATTGATAATAGTACTGCAGTGAGCATAAGAGTGCATTTATCTTGAACCAATGTGAATGGCAAATAAATAAGTTAAATCAATCTTGATAAAGTTGACATTTTTCAAGCTTTGCCACTTAGCAACTGTGCCAACTTGGACTAGTCATTTAACTTTCTAAGTTCCGGGTTCCACAAATGTGAAATAAGAATAATGGTAGTACCTATTGCATGAGGTTTCTGTGAAGATTAAATAGATGCAACATATAAAGTGAGCAATGCAGGACCTCTCACTTTGTGACTATTCAATTATTAGTGATTGTAATTTTTATCAAAATTCCCAAAAGCAGTTGAATTGAACCATTTTCTATTCCTTATAAGAGCCTGTCTTCTTGTTCACTAGTGAAATCAATCAGATAAGTCACCTTACCAATTGCAAACATCCATCCCTAAAAAAAAAAAAACCACAACCCCAATCAGTCATATAATGAATGCTAAAAATAGAGTAGCTTCTTTTATTATTGCCATTGTTGTGCAATTATTATTGCTTAGAAGAGCAAAATGTATCCAGACTACTGGTATGTTACTTATAGAACTATTCCATAGTAACTCTCAGGAACTATGATTGTCATGACATTTTACCCACTTGTAAGTTTCATGTATACTGTTAAAAACACAAAATTCCTGGGTAAGAGATACCAGTTTCATAAGCCCCAATTACCATGAGGCAATAAGAAAGGCTTGGTGATAAATATACAATGCCATCGACTGGTTACAGTAGAGGAATCCTGAACATAGGGAACCTAAATATTTTCAAATTGACAGCAAGTATATCTTACCTTCATTGCACAGATACTGGCTCTATTTTGAAGACTGTTAGCTATAAAAAAAAAATCCTTGCAAAGATAGTCTGTAATAATAAAAGCAGTTAGTGTTGCACTCAATGTAAGTGTAGGAATACAAGATAGTTACAAAGAACTGCTGCAACTGGAGGTAGCATACAACTGTCTGATCTCATCACTAAAAAAGGTGATTTAAGAAGAGAAAATCCACAAAAGCAAACATTTCCTAATTAATCTGTCCTCTGATTTTCCTATAAAGTCTACTTATTTTGTTGTATAGATTTCACGAAATCCTTAAGATGATAGTCTTACTTCTTACACTGAAATGAATTCCCGAACAGGAACATCTGTGCTCTTGGTGCTGACGTGACTCCTACCTGTATGCTAAAATCTAGTTTCTACTTGGACCGTCTGTGCACTTCTACTCTGGTTTCATTAATTGGCTTGTGTAATTGACCTGCTTTATGCAGTGCGAGTTAATGTCTTGAGTTTGACCTCAGATGTTTTACTCTAGATTGATTGATTATTGAGTTTCTCCTCAAATTATTGTATTTTGGGGCTGAAGCAAAGTTTTTTAAAGGATGCCATACATTATTTATGGCTTTATATTGACCTAATCTTGTTCCAAAATGGAGACTGGTTTCCCCCTCCTGTGTGTGGACTCTGTAGAAGAGCTGGGAGCTGCAGAAAGAAAGTTTGCATTTGGTGTTGACCAAGGGTAGAGAGATACAGGCTCAGAATTTCTTGTCCATCTTTATTCTGATGAAATCATGACAGTCCATCAACCTGGGTGGGACAAGCCAGTGGGTCAGGCACATCAAGCATTCCTTTCCCACAAATGACATAAATTGCATTGCTTTCTACTCACATGCCCCTTATCCTAGGGGCCTAAGCCTATATCAGCAAACAGATATATTCCCTCTCTGCAAGTTTGACTATGAAACTATGGAACTCTTTAATTAAACCAAGAGAGTATATAAAACACATGCTCTTGTGATTAATGTAACTAAAAGATGCATATCATGAGGTACAGTGTCACAAGTGAAAGTATTAGAGCTGTCATTTGTGAAGGAGATTTTCTTATATAAAGGTCATATTTATAACCTTTTTCATTCAGAAGCAAATCACAAATTTTTGTTTTGGACTAAATTTGATAGCTCTTGGTTTTATCCCACTGACAGGAAGAATTAAATCCATTTACTTCTTCCTTGGTTAACTCAAAAGGGAAAGAATAGTATGTTATGAGTACAGTCTTCCCAGTGAACATATCTTTAAAGAATAACTGTTTGTCTGCAGTATGAAAATAGTGACAAACCGGAACCAATGATGCTCAGGATGTAAATAGGCACAGAGAGTTGTTAAGAAATGAGAATAAAGCTCCCAGAACCTTTTCTTACTTCTTTGAAGAAGGGCAAAGAGCAGAGTGTCTTTGTTGTGGTTGCCACAGATACCTTCAGCCTGTTGCTAATAGTATAATGAAACTACCATTAAAAATTTTTGATCATATCATTTGCTTATAGCATCTTAAAATGCAAGGGCGCCCTAGAACTCATTAGGCAAAATGTGCTTGTTTTTCAAAAAATAAAGGTTAGAGAACTTATTTGCAAGGGTCACCGGAATAAAAAACTTTCTTAGCCAGTATTATGCTTGTTTATTAATTCCATTGTGCTAATTGGTTTATAGTAGGTGTTGCATAAATAATGACTGAAAAGATAAATGAATGGTTGAAATGCCCTACCACATACTATCCTTCCTGTGTGAATGATTTGTGTTTTAAGCAAACTTTATATGGACATGTGATATGCTTAATGAATAGCTCACATGTCATTAGTATGAATTCTTAACAATATGAGCATACCTAAAAAATTGTGAGTTCTTATAAGCTGGCTACCAGCTGGCCACTCATGGGCGACCATGACCTATTTGCTATCTGCAAATCACAGTAGAGCACTCCTTGACTAACTATGGAGTGTGGCCTGTATCATGAGGCAGGCCCAGGGATGACTGGGCTACTGTTGACCTGGTTATGTAACTGTCTCCATGGTGGTCTCACGATAACTCTGCCTGTGACAACATCATTATTACTGATGCAAATGTCTCTTGATATATGGTCACAATGTCCCCTTCCCTGTCCCTCGTGCTACTTTGTCCCCCATTCCTATCCCACTCTCTGTAAATTATTCCTCATACCATTGTCACATAATCAGCTTTTACTAACCTGTATGATTTCAATAATGTCACAAGAACTTCTGCTCCAGTAGCAGAATGACCAATATGCATGTGAAAAGATGTGTATTTAGTTTCTTTGGGGTGTAGTGCTCTGTAAATATCTATTAGACACTTGTATTCTATTTCTTTGTTTAGGGTGACTGTCCTTATTTATTTCCTCGCATTTACCTGTCATTGTTTGCAGTGGAGTATTTAAGTCTTCAACCACATATATATTTTATCTAATGTCTGTTTTTATCAGAAATTCTTAACTATATTGTTGGGTGCAATTGTAGCTTATTTTGATTATTGTGTAGCATTTCATTATATGATTATTCCATACTCCAGTTACCCATTGTACTATTTATGAATAGATGGATTCTTTTTAGATTTCGTGTCATGGGTATTGCTCTATGAATGCTCTTGTCTTTGCTACACATATGCATTACTTTAGTATATGTATAGGTATAGCTATGAGTGATCTTATTTATTTAACAAATGCTCTTGATGTGCTGTCTCTCTATATCCTGGACCCATCTCTGAGGTCATCTGCAGCATATTCAATGGACCATTCCTATTAATTTAACAGTTTCCCTTATTAAGCACCTGAGTTTCTCCACTATTATTTTATTGAGGCATCTAATCTTATGATAATTATTGTAATTTATGATATATGTGAGTTTCTTTTTTTAAAAAATATTTATTTATGCATACAAGAACTGGGGTACAGGTCAGAGTCATGGGAGGTGAGAGGATTCACCAGAGACAGAGTGTGGAGCAGAACAGGCAGATCCACTGAAATACACTGCTGAGGGGAGCAGGATGCAAGGCAGGAAAGGTCTGCTGCCCCATGTGGGTTCCCTCCCTGGACGGGGATCGAACTCGCTGCAGTGGCTGCGGAAGCTCCACAGTGCGCTCAACCCCTTGCACCACCAAGGAGGCCCCGATATATGTGAGTTTCAATTATACTCCTGCCATTTGTTTTATTTTTATTGTGTCTTTTTAATGATTTTTTCCATTCCACTTCACCTTTGCATTAATCAAATATTTTTGTTATTCCATTTTGTCCTCTAATTGCTTGATATTTACGTAGTCTCTTAGTATACATTTTACATTTACTATACATCATCCATCATATAGATTGACATAATTTAGTATTTAATCACTTTTCACAGTCACATATCCTTATGATACTTTTCATATTTATAATAATATAATTGCAGTTTTGGTCACATTTTCATTACTGTCGTCATGTACTTTAAAAATACACAGATGTTAAACTCTGTGTGAATTGTGAATATTGTTTCCTATAGCCAATATCAATTTAGGTTTATCCATAGATTTAATCTTTTAATGCTTTATATCCTATCTTGAATTTCTCTGTACTGATCTGCACTAATTTTCTTTTGCCTGAAGAAATCTATTTGGAATATTCTAGATGTGATTATATTGGTAACTGGAATTTATTTCATGTATCTAGAAATATCGTTATTTTGTCTTCCATTTTTAAGACTACTTTATTTTTCTGGGTATAGGATTCTAGGTTGGTAGTTATTTTCATTGGATGCTGTTAAGTTATTATCCTTGTCTTCTGGCTTCCATCATTCTATTGAGAAATTAACTCTCAAACATATTGTCCATTTGAAAACAATGTTTTTTCCTTCTCTAGCTGCTTTTAATATTTTTCTCTCTTCAACTTTCACTGGTTTTACTTGATGTGCATTCTTTTGTATTTTTTTGGCTTAGAGCTTGAAGCAAGTCTCAGCCTTTTGGTTTGAGGTCTTTGATCAATTTTAGAACATTCTTGATCATTAAATATTACTCCTTAAATATTACTCCTATCCAATTCATGTCTTTCTCCCTCTCTGAAATGACTCTTAGATATCTGTTCAGCCTTTCCATCATATGATTTTATAAAATTCCATATTTCTATTCTTATTTTCGCTATGATTCAGCTTGGCTGTTTCTTACTAATTAGTCTCCTGGTGCGCGAATCCTCTCTTCATCTGTTTCCATTCTTCTGTTAAATTCTTTAATGAATGCAAGACATTAAATACAAAAAACTGTAGTTCTGTATAATGTGATATTTTTCGAGAGAAGACAAACTATCTTTTGATAAGCAGGCAGAGTAGGAGTTGTTTATCTTAGTCCAGTCAGGACTTGAGTTGAATCAAAACTAGATTTCAAACATAAAGCTTGATTTACCCTGGTATACTATAACTCTTATGGACTTTTTTTCAAGATATCATATTTGAGCCTGGTGAATCTCCCAGAGCTCCTTCCCTTTTGATGGCATTGAACTACATACTTATCTACCCAGATACAGATCCGTTAAGTATGTAACTGCTGATAAGAAAACTTATCAACTGTTTTCTTATCAGCTTAATTTCTAGCTCTGTGCAGCTTAACAAAGTAGTACTTTTGGTCTCACTTCTGTGAGTTTCCCTTTCTAGGATCTTGACTTCTTCAAGTCCTCTCTACCTTGATAGATATTTAAAATCTTCGGGCAGATTCTCTTTTGTATATCACCTACTTTTAAAATTATTTATTTATTTGGTAGGGGACACTTGGTTTGCTACATGAAACTCTGTCATAGTTAGAAGCTATGATTTATTAAGTGACCATATTCTAAATGCCTAAATTATGCAAGACATTGTATTCTTAAATGCCTAAAATTTGCACGATCCTATGTTGTGAGAAGAATATCTATTGAATAATACACAGTGAGTAGTTGGAGGTTATCTTGAGTCTTATGGGTTTGTAATTTATGATAGTTTTACAAAATGCATGTTATGCAAAGACAGATATGTCTTCCGGCTGTATTGAACTTACTGTGACATAAGTAGTATTGTTAATTGAAAATGCAATCTGTGGCAACATGGGTGGAACTGTAAGGGTTTATACTAAATGAAATAAACCAGAAGGAAAAAGATACGTACTGGTTGGTGTCACTTATATGTGGATTCTAGAGAAACCAAACAAAGGTTCATGATAAAGACAACGTTTAAAACCAGCCCATAAAAACTAATCATGGATCTTCCCAAGAGGGAAGGAGAAAGGGAAGGTGGGAGAGATATTTGAATTGCAGGGACATAATGGACTATGGTGGAGGACTGTGTGTTCTTTGGTGATGGGAAAGTTATGGTGAGCACACCTGAGGGGAGAAATCTTATGTTGTCAAAATATTTACAAGGATGTTAAGCGATGGTATTTTGTTAATAAAAAAATGACATGAAACACAAAGCCACAAAACCCTCTAACATTACCTCATTTGATTCACAATGGAAAAACAATGTCTAGTCAAATAGTCATGGGAACAGTGTTCTACTTTATACTTATTTTGATGCATGTGAAATGATTGTTCTTGCTGAACACTAAGCAGTCAATGGATTTGTAATCATTTTATTTTATTTCTTAAGATTTTGAATTTTAACATTTTGGTATATTTATGTATGTGAAAATGCTTATATTGAAAAATGTAAGCAACTTGGTAGAAGCAGCTGTCATGATTCCAAATTATGCTCTTGCACAGTGTTTTTATTATTTCTTAAAAACAATGTTTTACTATTGTAGGGAGAGAATTGAGGAAGTTTAGTGAGCAATCTTTTGGTTGTAAGAAATAAAAATTCAATAAAAAACCAGCATAAGTCAAAATATTTTACTGACTCATATAACTGTACCATCTAAGAGTAGATTTTGGTTTATGGACTACCCAGAACAAGGGACTCATAAGATGTTGTCGGTGGTTAGCTTTCTTTCCATCCTTAAAATAGGTTTTTCTTTTCATATTGGTCTATTTTTTTAGTCAGGCTCTTTTTGTACAGGCGGAAAGGTGACCCCAAGACCATGCTGTCATGTTTGCTAATTCAAACACAAGAGAAACCCTACTGTCTCTATGTCCTATATTATGGAAAGACTCTGACATAGTATGAGCCATATGCTCAATCATAGACTGATTATCTATGAAGATAATTGGTAATATAATTAACTGAAATTCGGTTATATGGTCATCTTTGTGGTCAGGGATGCAGGTTACTATGATTAAAAGTTCTATATAACATGCGGAAAGGAGCTGTTTATTATACTTTCATTCTCTCAAGTTGAATGAAGACTACTTCTTGAAGAAACTGGAATTTTCTGTGGGTCATATTTTATCGTGTTAGTCAGAAAGAGGTATTCAGCATGCTCTAGTGACTTGTTTGTCTCTATGCTTACTTGTATGGCTGCATTTTGGTGGTTCTTAATGTGGTCAAGCTTTTGGATTCATTTCCTTCCCATTACATGGCTCTGGAATAAAGGTTTTGTCCTTAATGTAGTTTAGAAATACAGGAGCCTCCCTCTCAGTTCATCTGGTCACACTTGATGTTAAAATCTTCCTTTTGAAGTAATTTATTACTATCAGCTTTCACTCTCCTTTTCTCTTAGCTCTTCATTCTAACAATGTGCTTTATTTATACAGCTAACTTTGACTCCAAAGCCTGAGTTCTTTTTAAGGAAGCAAGTAAAGGGAGGATTTTTAAACATAGGGTCAGGATAATATGTTGATGAATGTGTCCATATCTTTTACCTTTCAGGGGAACTGACTGCCTTGTGGAACTATTATGGTGCTAATCAAAAGTTTATAATCATTTTCAGGACTTCTATGGTTTAATATCAGGAGCACCAACTGAAGTAAAGGAAGGCACAAGGAAGTAAAGGAATGAACTGGCCACTGGGGAAACTGAGGTTATAATATCAAAAACCATCAAGTCTAAATCAGAGGGAGGTTAAGGCAATGTTCAAAGTTTGACAGAAGCTAGATGAATAGACAGAGTTTCAGAATGAGTATGGAGGGGTGATTTCCAAATTAATTATCATCAATAAAAGTAGGTATTTGTGGTTCATCACTAAGGAGCATAGGTGAGTACTACAGATTTAAAGAACCAGAATTAGATCACACACTAGCTAAAAGAGGCAAGAGTTCCCAATATGTTCAGCAAGGGGATGGTCCATAAAAGAAACAGGTGAATGTCTTGGAAAGCGGTGATTAAGGCTATGTGGCACCAAGACTTTCAAAACACTAATTAAAAGCTGCCAAGTATTCTATCCCCCAGGTCAAACCCTTTGAATGGGAGATAGGAAAGCAGCTCAGCCACGGCTTTGAACTGGCTAGGAATCTAAGACAATGAGTGACAAATAAGTCTAGTTCTCAAAATAGCAGTTGCTGCCACTAGTCAATGAACAGTTTTTCCAGTTAGTCCATTGCAAAAGGGATTGTTAATCCCCCTATTGTCTTTTTAGCCACACCCACAGATCAACACTGCCATCAGTCTTACACACCAAGCTCTGGCAACTCTTAAAAGGAATTTTCCAAGCGCTTTAGTTCAGTGCTCTAACAGTCACAGCTCACAAGTCATGCCCTGATTCCTTCTGCACCTGGAAACTATGGGTGGGAGCTGGTTTTCTGCTAGACCTCAGTGACTAATGCACACCTGCACATTCTTTTGTTCCCATTGGCAAGAGAAACATTTCACAAAACAGTTTGAAAGGAGTGCTGTCAAGAAATTTGGGCAACAATTCCTACACAAGCTTCACTTTCCTCAAGACTGAAATTAGATCAGATTCTGCAGGATCTTAGAATTAGTATTTCTTTTTTCATAATGTGCTTTTCCTTGCATTTAATTTAGAAACCTTTATGGGGAGGAAAATATTAAGGTTTACAGTTTCTTTGGGTATGAATGGATCCAAGGAAGTATATATTTTCTCTAGTTATGCTAAGTAATTTTTGGAATTTGGGTATGAATTCTAGATTATGATGCTATATCTAGGAGGTGACTGAAGAAATACCATCTTATTTTGTGTCCCTTGTTAATTTGCTCAACATAACATTCACTAAGTGCTATGTCTTCAAAAGGAAGAAAAATATGCTATAGTTAAGAGATAATTTAAAGGTCAGGGGAATGCCAGTTCTTTGGAGTAGAGTGAGTGGGAGAAGAAATTCAGGCTTTGGAAGAGAGTGAGTTCACAGTTTGCATTCAAACGCCTAATTCACACTGTTAAGCATCAATCTTGGCATACAGTAGGTATCCAACAAATGTTCTATCATGTTGCTGCAGCAGATTATGGTTGCCAATCAAGGAGCTAGAACTGGAGAAGTTTAGTTTGAAACAAAGTTTTAGGAAGTAGACTGCAGTAAGGGATCAGAAAAAGACTGAATCAGAGTCACAGCAGCAAACCAGTTCCAGTGTATATAGGAAAACAATGGTTACGATAAAAATTTTGTTAGAAACCAGGTGAACAGGAAAAAAATGAGATACAGTTTAATGAAGACACAACACAGGATGCTCATGTTGCTTCCAAAGCAATGGATGATGCAAGAAATATAGAGATATGTGATCTCTGGAGATGGAGCAAATAAACTGAACTGAAAAGACAAAATAGGGCAGAGAGACCAAGATAGAGGTGCCAGTTAGTAGTTGTAAGCTGCTGGTAATAATGGGGTAGCTTTTACTTGGTCTGCACAGTATTTTTGAAAAGTGAGGTAAGTGGGCAGATGTTACACATGGTTGAAGTACAAGACTTGTAGCGCCTATTGCCTTATACCAGGCCAGCTTCATTCATTTGCTATTCTTACTTGATTTGTGTTAGACATTAAATTTGCTAGTGTTGGTAGAAGCCTTCTACTTGGAACTCTATCCCCACATTCTTTAAGTTCCTATAATCCCAACCATCAAGAATGGCTTTGCCCCAATCTCTAGGGCCACTAAGCCTATTTATCAGAAGGAAACAGAGAAATGTGGTCTAATTTTGCCATTTTTCAGCAACCTATTTACTCTGCTGTTTGTCTAGTAGCTGATTTTATCTTAACTGGATTCCTTATTTATTCTTTGTAATTATGTTCAATCCTTGTACTTAAATTTCTGTATCCTGGTAATTGACTTATTCACTGGTGTTGAAATCCTGTGTTGACTCCTGTCTAGTGTCCCACTTCTGTCTATTGATATGTGGCAGCAGCCCTTATGTACAGAGTAAATTTATTTGTGAGTCTTTAGGACTTCTAGTTATTTTAAAGCCTTTGCTCAGACACTCCCCAATCTTCCATTCAAACAATCTAACCTAAGGGAATATACAGCATGGCAATTTATAATGAGTGTTATTCAAAAGGTTATTGCTCTACTGTACCAATATTTGTTGCAAGACTGGATTATCCAAAAAGTACCATGAAGAAATGAAGAATAAGTAGAAAAATAAAATTAAGAATAGGGGGCAACTGATAAAATGTGTTGTGTAAAAACATCTTCCTGTCACACACATATGTATACACTCACACACACACAAACAACAGTTTTGACAAGCTGAAATGGAAATGATTGAAAGGAGAGCTTGGTAGTCATTGGTGTTTTTCTGCAAATAGTTCTTGCTCCTCTCCCTTTCTGGGCTCCACTGTAGAACTGTACTTTCTGACTCCCTTGTGGTTTGGTGGAATTGTGTAATTAGTTTTGGCCAGTGGGTTGTGAGCAGAAGTGACATACCTCATTTCAGGGCCAGAGGCCAGCACATTTAATTGCCTCAGTGAGATGACTCCTAGAGTTTTTTCATATCCCTCTGTGGCTGCAGATGTTCAAGATGGTGTCTATTTTGTCAGCTTGAATCACTGAGAGATCCATGAGCAACTGCAATGAGAAGAACACCTTTCTATCACCACTTCTACCTCTAGCAATCCATGACGGAAATGTTGCATGAGAGGGAAATACATATTTGTTGTTTAAAACCAAAGAAAGGTTCTTGGTTTTTTTGTTAATAATACCACAGCATAACCTAGCCTGTCTTTACTGATGCACTTAGTCTGAATATCAAGTTCCTTCCTTTAAGTTCCTCAAAGAACACGTGATATGTTTATTGGTGATTGATAATAGTTTGGTTCTGAAAGGGAAATATTTTTAATCAAAATGGGCATTGCTGATTCAGAAAGATGTGTGTCACTAGTTTATTCTCAACACTTGTACCTGATTTAAAAATCCGTAAGCCACATACTAAACAGGGTGATACAGACTAGTTTGAATTCTCTATGAGAAAAGATGTCAATAAAGCATCTGATTGCTGACCAACCCTATAAATTCTAGCAGGGAATTGAAAGTTTGACTTAGTTTACAAAAATGGACTTTAGGTTTCAGTTTTGGGGAAAATGAAAAAATGCCAGGGGACAATAGAAAAATTTATGATGATATGGTATTTGTTAATAAAAAGTATTTGAGATTATATAAGAAATCTAGTCCAAAAAGAGCCTATAGAAAATTTTATATCATCCTACTTTTATCCTTTGCCCAATTCTAATTAATATCTTACTATGTCCTCATATTTGATATTTATTTTCTTTAAAGTCAACTAGCAATATTATAAGATCCATATCTTGTTAAATATGCTGATGTTTTAGCATTAAATACAATCATCTTTGAAAAATCTAAAATGACTGAAGGTTGAAGTACTTTGTGACTAATTTATTGATTGAAAATCTTTGTGCAGAATTCTGTACACTCTCTGATTAGGTTATTTCATCTTGCCAACACTTATAGCAAGCTACAAGGGAGTCTAGTTAAAAGGACTGTTATTTTCTTTTTCCCTGTTTACCAATCTCTGAATAAAAATCTAGACCTTAAATAATCTTTTCTCATTTTAAAAAATAAATGAAAATTATAGAACATACAGACAATAAAAAGTAGATAAAACTCACTCTTAAGTTAATCTCTAAAAGGAACTACTGCTAATATTTTTGTATGCTTTAATAAAAATGGGGTCATATTTTCTAGTAACTTGCCTTTTTTGTTACTATATATCATTGAAAATTTTCTTCTTTTTAAATAAACTTTTACAATGCATTTTGTTGCCTTATTTTATCATTTAGATTCACATTTATTTAGTTGATCTTCCTCTAATTGCAAACATAAATTTTCTGCTTATCAAACACTGTAAATGTTATATATTCAATATTTTCCCATTGTTGTACTTATATAATATTTCTTTATGACACATTAATAGAAAATAAATGCCAGAGTATGTGTTTATATATATTATGAAGGTTTTTGATACATATTGGAAGTTCATAAAGTTCTTCCCTTGTAATTTGCCTTCTCTTCTGACAAGAGTGCCTCTTTTTCAGCACCCGTACAGATACTGGATAGTGCTATTTAAAAATATTTGCCAATTTGAAGGGTAAAATCCACTGACTTTACATTTTCAAGGTAAGTATTTCTGTAAAAGAATAAGACTACTTGTGTAATATCCTTTAATAGGCTATACATTACAATCTGGAAATAGTTAATTTCTCTCTTAACTCTCTGTTTTAAATTTTCCACTGAGCTTTGTTTTTCGTAGTTCCATCTATCATAACTGTAGATGAGTTGCATATAGCAATCCACCAATCATTCAAGTCCTGGTAAGCTTATAATCTTTTCAGTCTGTGTCTATTGCACGTATTTATCTATTTACTCCATTTTCATCACCTGTAGGAAAACAGCTATATTTGCCTCAGTGGCATCATTAGGGAGAAAAATAAGTTAGCTAGTTCTACCCATTTGTATTCCTTTATTTGATTTACTGTGGAATATGATTGTTTGATTTGTGAAGTAATGATACTGAATGAGGGATCAGAATGGTGACAAAGAAAATATTTTTTAGTGAAAACCCTTTTTTTATTGTTTTACCAGTCAGAAAGGTAAAGAATTCAGAAGGGAAGAGTATGTCATCATAAAACTGAGTTAGATAATAAGCAATAAAGCATAACAGCATTTCCTAATCTCTTGGATAAAACTTGCAAAAGTCTTCAAGAACCAATTACAGAGAACAATATATCACCAGGGTATGCATTCTCTTTAGTTGCTTTGTGATTTTCCATAAATGGTAAGCATATTGCTTGGTGGAATTAGAAATACACAGGGAGCTCTCTCTAGCTTTGGCATTCTATGGATCGCGTTGGCTTAGCAATGGTTCTTGGCTTCAGTTTTTTTTACAGATCATTTATTTCACTGAAAGAGGAAAGGGAAAACGAAAGTCAACTTGTTTTCATGCCCCACCTCTAATAACATCCAATGGGAAAATCCTGGGTTGTGAAGCTTCTCTATTTTTACAGTGAAGTTAAGTCACAGGTTTCTGAAGAATGACTAAGCTAAGTATTAATTGCTGGGGATTTTGTTCTCTCTCAGATAGTCACATGAAAAATAACTTTTTGGATGTTGATTTTCCAACATGTTATTTAATATACCCACCTCTACCCCTACTTGTAGTTTACTAAATATTTACTACTAGGAGAAAAAAACTACTTTTCAAGGATAAGATAAATCAAAAAATGATATGATCCCCTATAAGAGTTCATTGCGCCAGCTCATTAAACAAGATCTGGAGTCATGTAATAGAATCCTTAACAGTTATTGTAATAATCATTCACTTTTCGTGGTGATTTTCTTCATTAATTTCTATTTCATGTAGACTTTGTAACAATCAATATAAAATTCTTAGGCTTTTCTAAATCTGTAATAGCAACCTTGAATCTTATTTTGTTTTTTCATTAGTTTGATGGTTAATTTTATCTGTCATCTTGGTTGAGTTAAAAAGTGCCCAGATATTTGGTGAAACATTAGTCTGGAAGACTTGCATAGAATATAAAGATTATACAAGAGGGAACTCCTTTCTTGACCTTGACATTGGTATCATCCTGCTTGGAAGCAGAAACATTAACTCTTGGGCACTGGGCCTGCTAGATTTTTGGACTGGAACTTACATAATTAGCTCTCCTGGTTGTCAGGTCATCAAAGTTGGACTAAAACTACACCATTGGCTTTTCTGAGTCTCCAGCTTATTAACTGCAGATCTTGGTGCTTCTCGGTTTCCATAGTCCTATGAGCTAATTCCTTATTATAACACACTCTTTCTAAACCTAGAGATACGTACATATCCCTTTCCCTCTCTGTGTGTATCTATCATCTATTTAATCTATATCAAATATTTCAGGACATCTTCGGCATCTCCATACATGGGCTCTGTAATGTGATTATCATCACTAAGTAAATTTTGAGATAAGGCTGACTCGCAAAGTGAGGTTTATAATAAAGTTTTCATATCCCTTTTGTTTTTGTAGAGACTAGAACTATATCATATTTTATAGATTTAAAGAGAAATTTGAACATTGACCAGGTTATTTCTTTTTGTACTTTAATATCCTTTGGTCATAGAACATATACTATCTATTTTGTATATACCATGACTTGCAACTATTAAGTAGTAAAGAAATGTTTATTAATAAGATATTCTCAATTATACAATACTTTTATATAAGTCTTGAGTCACAGTAGGTGGTGATTAGGGACTTTGCTAGTTTGGGTCTTTTTTCACTTGAGCTGTCTGCTCACAGTGAAGGAATGCTTATGGTTGGAATGTGAAGCTAGAGGGAACACTTGCAGAGGTGCTCTGTTAAGGTATCAGCCACTCACTGTCATTTTAATAATCTCTGATTCTCAGTATTAGTTTTACAGAAGAGTATGAGGCCATTATTGTGTTTCTAAAAACATAGGAATTGAGAAAATTAGCAATATAGGAAAGCTATTGCTTTGAGGGTAAGGTGGAATAGAATAGAAACACACAGTGTAGGAGGATAAAGCATAAAATGTACTGATCATTATCTGTTCTTCATTTGAATATCCTATCTTAACTCTCTCAGATTCCAACAGAAAAATAATGTAAGGAAAGAAATGAAATCCCTTGCAGAATGACAGCAAGGAGAAATGAACTGGGTCAGGGGACTTTATCTCTAGCCTGATAATTTCAATCTGACTCAAGTCAGTAATAAAAGTTGCTTGATGCACTATGGGAAATTTGATGGCAGTCTAGGGCCACACTTAATGGGCAAGTACATCTATCAGCACTACACAACACTACTGAGCAATCACATTTATGATCTCAAAAGAATTAAGCAATGAAGGCAAAATGCTTCTCTAGGAAAACAGGTAGGTTCTTCTCTATCAAGGCTGAGATTATAATACTATGAGTCAAGGTTCTTGCCACCTTTAGTGCTAATGTTGCAGAAGTCAAGTCATGGACTTTTAATTTGATTAAAAATTTAAATGCCCTCAATTCCAATGCTTTACATTTGCATCATGCATCATTGAGTCATGAACTGGGAAACAGCTGCTTGAATTTGCAAGAAAGTGTCAATCAGAGACATCAACAAAGCCCATCAGGACTCAGCAAAATCAGAATAACCATCAAGTCAAATGGATAAAATGACCAGCTTCAGAATATGTCAGGAACGTTCTATAACCAGGAAAACCACCAGGTTGCTAATTATTATAATGGATGTGCTAAGGTCATCTGAGGGAAATTGAAGTATGTATTAAACGAAGGTTTCTAGTTCAGATGTGATTAGTATTAGATATCAGTGGTAAAAACAGGCATATTATGCATGATGGGCAAAAGATTATTGTTAGGATACCAGAAGATTCGGTTCTAAAGCCAATGTTCAAACAAACACTATGGTGTTCTTATTGTGGAATGCAATGCATCTAAGGAGAAATTGATTAGTCTTTGCAAAAATTCTGATAATAGAAGCTCCCTGTTTCCCATTTCTGCTTTATTAATCAGTAAGAGTGTGTGAGGGAGTGTCTTCTTGCCCAAACTCTCAAAATGCTCTAAAACAATGGTTTTTAGCTTTGGCTCATATTAAAACCAATCAGAGAACTTTAAAAACAGAATCTAACTCCCATCCCAGGAATTTTGATTTAATGGCTTTGAGGTAGGTCCAGTAGCATATATAAAATATGCCTTTTAAAAATTCTCAGGTGTTTTTCAAAGTCAGTTGTTTGAGAGTGAGTTATAATAACATCAGACCTAAATAGTAGCTGACCTCAGAGGTCAAGTTGGTGATACGGGTGGTACAATTTCAAGTGCTCTTAAAGTCTCCTTAGTCCCGATATTTATTTTTGGAAAAAAGTTCTACCACATTGCCTAAAATAAATGTTAGGATTTATATAATCTAGTTAAATGAAGATGTTATTTTGGGGAGTTGATACATTAAAACTTTACTTTTAATTCATATATCAGATGAGCTAGCAATGGGAGCATGCTTTTTAAGAGAGGAGCAGAAGCTCTAAAACATGGAGTGCTATTTAAGGAGGGAAGTTATTCCTGAGATTACCAAACTTCTCTGTCTAGGATTAATGAGTCTCTGGGGATGCAAAACTTTCAGTTTTAAAACCAGAATTTTCTCAGGCAAAGTAGTATGAGTTGGTAAGATAGGTATGGGCAAAGCATTAAACCTTTGAGGGCTTTGGATACCTGGGTAGGACTAGGTGACTTTAAGGGGGGGCAGAGAAGAAAGACAAATAAAGAACCCATCCCATTTTACCTATTTTACTACTTGCTTTGGAATGATTTAACAGCAATAGTTGGGTTGTGTCATTTATTGACATATTACATTCAGGCAATTATTTTTCTTCATTGCTAGAAAAAAATACAAAAAATAAGCTGTATGTGTATTGTTCTCTGTATGTTCCTCTTTCCTGTTTCTGGAAGGTAGTTGAACCATTTTGTGTCTGCAGTTGGGGTACAGTTTATGTTGCCAATGATACCACAAGCAAAACTTCTGATTTTTGGAAATCCTAAACTAATTGATTAACTTAAAATGGAATGCAAGAGACTGTGGTGATATTTTTGAAAGTGTTAAGAAACAGCAACAAGAGTATGAGAGACTAGACCTTGACACTAGGTAGGAGATGTTGGATGGGGGTATCACAAAATCTGGGGTGCTTGGACTATATGTCTATTGTGATATGTGTGTGTGTGAATGTGTGTGTGTAGAAGACTGGGTGGTGTACCTGAGAATGCTATATCTGAGGCCTGATATTTGCTAGAATTTTTATGCCCCATATTGTTTAAGACCAATATTCTTCAAACAATTAATGTGAGTTTATCAGCGGGAACTAGTATAAGTCTATAATCAGAGTCCTTCTCCAGTGTACTACTCTGTGTAAGACTCTCCAAGTAAGACGCTTGAGATATAATAAAAGTGATGTGCAATAATGGAAGAGATTTAATTTACTGCTGACCCAGTGGGATGCAGATCAGAGTCAAATTTAATTAAATTTGAATAAAAGATGGCATTTATAAAATACACAAAATTGTGGAGAAAAATCTATAGGCACTACAGTCTCGGACATTGAAACCTATTGTACAGGAGGTGCTTTATTTATATATATATATATAATTAGTGTTTACAACATATAAAGCATGGATGTGTATACATACATAACTGAAATATATATGTTAAACATATACTTACATAATAGATATTTATGCATTATGCATTTTATAGGTAAGAATCATCACACACTTGAAGAAAGTGGCAGAGTTGGGAAATTTTTTTTATCTTAAAATTTTTTTTAGATTTATTTAATTATATTTGATATCATTTGTAGTTCCCAGGGAATTCCTACCACCATTTCACTGTGCACCATCACCTCAGTCCCTTGGGAATTTTAATCCATGCCTTTCCAATTCCACACCCACCTACCATGCTACTTTTATGTAAGTGAGATGGAATTAAAGGGAGAAAATACTGGAATGCTTCTCTGGCTATTTGCTTCCTTTTTTCAGAGAACACCTGTAGCCACAGATTAAAGGAACAAAGTCTTGTAATACTCTATGGGACTAGCCTCATTTCCATGGATGACATTCTGACTACTCTCACAACCTAAAGATTGAACTTAGTTTCTGGGATAGGCAGTTCTGTGATGAAGTTGTTTGGCACAGTTGTTTTGGGTTGTGTCTGAGTATCTACCTGGAACAAGCTCCATTTTATTTCTAGATACTTTTAAATGTGTTTCTTATGGCTTTTGACCACAATTCATCACCAAGTGATTTTTCTCTTGACCAGTTTCCATTTATCATTCAACTGCAGCAAGAGAAAGGAGATCAACTCTAGAAAGTGGCACATATCTTGGTAATTATTTTGCTTTTATATTCTAATTGGGAGCAATTTTTGATAAGTGGTGTCTCTTTTGACTTCTTAATGTGACTGAATATAATCCTGACAGGAGCTGAGCAAAGAAAACTTTATAGAGAGAACCCAGTTTTAAACAAAGTGAAATCATTAAAAGATTTGAACATGAGAACAAAGATGAAAGTGCATCTGGTCACTAGTTAATCATGTTCCTAAGGGTTCTTATTATGGTATCAGACTTAACTTTACAGGAAAATGTCTTGACAAGATTGTTTTCAAAGTTATCATTAGCACATGTTGGACATGTGTTTGATTGTGACGCTTATACTTAGTCTGAAGTTTTAGCAAAATTTCATAATCTCTCTAAAATGCATTTTTCTCATTTTAAAATAAAGATAATATATAACTCATGAGGCTTAAATAAAATAATGTATGCAAAGCATTAATATAGTATCTGGCATGTAATCACTCGTTAATAAATGTTAGCTATCACCATCATCATCATCAACAACAAATTATTTTTTTTTCTGTTTCCCTTTTTCTTTTTTAAAGAAACATTATTTTCTATTAGGATTTTAGCAGTACTTAAAAGCTGTGTCTACACAGCTGTACAAGTCAATAAAACACTCTAGTATAACTAGTTTCAAGCATAAACATACAGAGAAAATGAAAAACATGTGAGAGCCTGATATTTTAGAATTAAAATATTTCCCCTATTAACTGGTAAATAGGTTGGCAATAACAGGGCAAACTTTTTCCTAGGTCCTTTGTTTTGCTTACCTTGTATTCTTGTCAAAACATTTCTTTGACCTTCAATTCTATTGTTTTTGGTTCTGTTGAAACCTGTGCCTTACCTCAAACAAAAATATTCCTCATCTAAAAAGTGCCAGGGACACAATAATGAATTAAGTATTATTTTTCTAAAAAGAGTATTAAATCTATACCAATAATTATGCCAATATAGTATCAGAAGGTGCCTTCCAGTTGGACTTGACTGTATTTATCATCTGAACCATGTGTGAATGGTCAAGGTAAACTTTGCTTTGTGTCCATGAGCCTGTCCCTCTCTCAACTCAGTGTATGGGAGCTTTGGGACTTTACTAGCTGGGGAGGGTCAGCAGCCCTTCCTGAATTTTTCATCAAGAACTGTTAGATGGAAGAAGGGTTAGATTTCACTTTAGTGGCTCAAAAGAGGCAGAATAGGATAGATGAAAGAGAAACAGGGAGGCAGGTGACTTTGGCTTAAATATAAAAATTGAAACCAATTTAAAAATTGAATGGGTTCCTTGGCTCTGAAAATTAAATAAATATTGAATGACCAGATATCTGGGTGGTTGTAGAGTTCATTGCTATATTTAGGCCTTGGTGATCTTTCTCATTCCTCTTAAGTTTGAGGTTCTATAAAACAGGGAACTCTCTAATGGGTTAGATTTCCATGCTGCTAAAAAGAATAGTTCTTTCAACATTTTTCAGTTGTCATTACAAAACATATATAGTTTATTAGGCAATTAAATCCCTTAAGTGTATCATTTTCAATCTTGCGAAGTATAATGTGGATAGTTTCTTATATTAAAGGAACACATGAGTCTTTGAGATTATATTTTTTATCATCAAAAGGAAATGTGTACAATGATGCTCAGCTCATAGTAAACAGCAGGATAAGAGATGTTTACTGCTACATGCACAACATTTTATCTTACATTTTAGTCTTTAGCAAGGGAAGATAATAGTCCCCACCTCATTTCTCCTAGTTTTGCCTTTTTGAATTCACCCACACGGCCTGGTGACCAACTGGCCCATTTGCAGTCCCAACTGTGTCCCAGTACCCAGACCAATCTCATTTGAGGCTTACAATTTTGTAATTCTACATGCTTGTTTGATCCAGGACACAAAATCCTAGCACTCTTCTCTGGCCTTTTACATTGTTCTCATGTCACTCTGTAATAGTTTACATTATGTAGACTAGTGGTCTGTAATATCTTTGAGGTGCCATCCTAGTACTGACAGCAGTTTTTATGAAATAAAATTGAAATAAAATGAGAATGAATCATTGATTTTAGCTATGGAATGGGACTGTCCAAAAGTTAATCAACTCATATTACATGAAGAAATTGGGATCTCTTGCGTTCCTGCTCTTCCTTTCTGAGTATTCCAATTCATAGATTTCAACTTTTACTTTAGATTATGCTCTGAAGTTCCAATAATTGGTCTAGTATATCTTTTTATTTTGATGTAATGATAGCTGTCATATCTTGGTATTTATTATGGAGCAGCCCAACCGTAGTTTTAAAGTTGAGATAGAAAACTGGAATATTTAGGGAGGAGTACTAAAATATTTTACAGTGGATTTTTTTTTCATATGGGACCATACTACTGGGATAGAACTTTTATTTTAAAGATAACCCACTATGGGCCACCAAAAAATGCAGATTACTTGCTTAAAAATTGCTTTAAAACTGACTCTAGGGCCTCCCTGGTGGCGCAGCAGGTTGAGCTCGGCACTGTGAAGCATCCATGGTTCAGCAGCATTGAGTGCGATCCCAGACCAGGGAGGGAACCCACATGGCAAGGCAGACTGCTCTTGCCTTGCCCGTTGCTCCCCTCAGCAGCATATTTCAGTCCATATGCCTGTTCTGTTCCCTGCTCTGTCTAGTGAATCCTCTCACCTCTTTCTGGCCGGTACCCCGGCTCTTATATGCATAAATAAATCTTTAAAAAAAACCCTGGCTATAGAAGGCTGTTCATTTAAAAAATATCATCTTATACAACTGGTTTTTAGGTGCTATGTAGATATAGAGAAAATAAAAAAAAGTATGAAAGGTTGGTATTATTAGAAGTAAAATATAAATATATTTTTAATTGACATAATTGACCAGCTTTTTATTCAGTATTTTTAGGCACTTGGAGTAAAACTGGCCTAGGAACTTACTGTTATCCAGCTACCTGAAGGCTGGAGGATGGACCCTTTAAAGATACCTTATAATTTTCAAATTCACATCATCCTTTGAGATTTCAGTAAGAGTCAGAATTGTTTCAGATGAAATGGAAAACATTTGGTTATTTCTTTACTACCAGAACATTAAAATACATATTTTTCATGAATTTTGTGATAAACAGGCACTTGCATGTTTTGATTTATCTCTTTTAATGATTATAATTAAACATGATTCATCATTGTAGTTTCATCAATAAATCGAAGTAGATCACAAGGCAAAGTCAGTTGTCCTGTACAACCATTCATGCATTGCTTTTAATGTGGAAAATAAACAAAGATCATCCAGGGGAGAAGGAAAAGAGTTTAGATTTCAGTGTCCAAACAATTTAGTCTCTAAGACAATAAAAGCAATTTTCTCAGTATTCACCTGGGTGAGACAGACATGAATTCAGGCAGACCTTATATCCATCTCAGAATAAGTACTTTGAGATACCTTTTTTGTTAAACTATAAACTTATTGAAGCATGACTGTGGGTTCATAGTAAGGTAGGTAGATGCAGTCTTAAAAAGATTGCACAAATATATGTGAAAGAACAGACCCCAACACAGATACTCAGTTTGTCCAAGAAGATAAAGCAAACTGACCAAGCCATAGGGCAAGGTGCAGGTATGATAAAATAAACTGTGAATGTGATGGAAGGAGAATGGTCACTAATTCAAAATAAGGTATGTGATGCCTCACTGGGTAATAGAGTGAATACACAGTACATCTTGGAGCATATAATCCAGGAAAGAGTTGTGAGACATGTGGGGCCTCAGATATTTTTAGCCTGTAAAATGGGGCTAAAAATATTACCTGTAGGGTAGGATATTAGAAGGATTGAGTGAGAGGTGCATAAAAAATTAAGTATATTGTCTGGCCCTTGGAAAAAGCCCAGGAGATGCTAGTTTAAATACTATGATTAGTAAAAAGTAAAGGAATCCCTAGGTTAGTATATTATATTTCAGTACATTTCTGGATTATCTTTGCAATAACATTGCAATAGTGACTCCTACTTAGTTGTATTCAGTTATGAATTCCAGGTCTCTTAGGCCATACTTATTTGTAGTGAGCTCTCTTCTATCCTGTATTTGTGGTTGTCTTATTTTTGAGATTGTTACTAATATTTTATTTTTCTTCTGTTTATATTATTCCTACTTCATAGGAAAACTTTACCACTATTTCAATAGTGCATGGTATTTCTAAACCATACCCCTGCCAGTTTTAACATCATGTGGACATTTGATTAACACATTCTTTATTTCCTAATCCTAGGGACTTGGCCAAAAACCCTATCCTTTTGTTCAACATAAGCGGTAACTCTGTTCAGCATTCCATAGGTACCAATAAGGCACTATCAAAGAAGTGGAAAGTATTAAATTTTTTTATAACTTCAATTTTTATTAATAGAGATTTTATCCCCACATTATATGGGATAACAGTATCCCTTGGATGTGACCATTGTCACAACTAAGTTAAACTATCTCATAAATATATAATAAAATAGGATGAAATTTTGTGTTCACTTTTAATCTGCTGGTTGAAAAATTCAAAGAAATCAATTTGGGATGTTTTTAAGTTTCAGTGAAGATAAATATTTTAAAATAACTATTGTTCATTGCAGATATTTTATGCTTAACATATATTTTGAAATACAAATTGTTTTTATGGAGACAATTGAAATAAATTAAGAATGAGCCATTGAGTTTAACTATAGAAATGGGGCTGTCCAAAAGTTAATCAATTCATATAACATGAAGAAATTGGGAAATGAAATGGACATCATTTGGTTTAGTCTTCAGGGTAATTATTCTTCAGTTGATTTAGCATACTAGATAAAAATGAAGGTTAATGCTTATGCTCATTAGGAAGAGTTTTGTTATCTTTTTCATTGAGTATTGAAATGTGCTTATGTTAATTCTAAGCTTTATTATATTGCATTCAGATCACTATCAAATGTAAAACACATAGATCAGTACATGTCAAAATTTAGCTATAATATGAATTAATGCAAGGCATATTTGATCTCCATTAGAGAAAAGTATTTCACTGGAGAATAATAATGAGGAAGATTGCCTCTGAAATATTTAGGGTTATTAGGGGCCACAGGCAAAGAAGAGGTGTTAGCAGCCCCGCTTCTCCCTTGGTGTTAATGAGAAAATAATTGTTTGAGGATGTTTTTGGTTCCAAGCAAAATCCCAGCAGGGAGTACTTTGAAGATTTGTTCTTCATACCCTTTGTGAAAAGAGAGTGTTAAAAAGACCTTAGAAAGATGCTAACCAAAAGTGTTAAAGTTCCCATATTCCAATTCTCCTTCACTGATATAAAAAAAATTCAAATATACTTCCTTTTCCATACAGATCTTTGTATTGCTTATTGAATTTGCCATTGTGGATACGTTGCAGTATATTTTATGTAGGTCTTTCTTAAGTCCCCAAGAACCTGATTCCACTTCACAGAGCAGCCAATTGAGCAGTCTCAGCACACCAGGATAACTCTATTATTGCCTTTACAACAGTGTCACTTTTATTTCCTTCCTCTCTGTAATATAGATTTGATGCCCATGTAGATGTTTCAGGAAGTTATACCTCTATGTCTATTCCTTCTCCAGAGTAAAAGTGAACATTCATTTCTTCAAGGATTCTCAGAGTAGTCCACGTAATTGGAAACAATTTTTGCTGGGCCTGTGATTCGCAGCTCATATTTTGTTTAGTCTCCTCACTACCGGCTTGGGTCTAGATGTCCTGAAAGGAAGATCTCCTTACATTGAAAATTATTTGTATATTTTAGGAAAGATTAAATTTATCAAGATCCCTAGCAGAATTTTTTTCTTGACTTTGACTTCAGGGATAAAAAAGCTAATATGGGGGCCTCCCTGGTGGTGCAGTGGGTTAAGCAACGCACTATAAAGCAAACCACAGTCACTGTAGCACGAGTTTGATCCCTGCTGCCGCCAGGGAGGGGAACCACATGGCGCAGCAGACCTCTCCTGCCTTGCCCGCTGCTCCCCTCAGCAGTGTACTTCTGTTGATCTGCCTGTTCTGCTCCCTGCTCTCTGTAGTGAATCCTCTCACCCCCCCACACCTCTGGCCTGTACCCCAGCTCTTGTATGCATAAATAAATAAATCTTTTAAAAAAAGTAAAAAAGCTAATATGACAAAAATCTCTCAACAGTGGTTTATTCTAATAACTTTGTGATGTGTCTTGAAGTCACTAATTGTGGTTTTGAACCCTTAACTTGTGCTTTTGTGCCTCAAATATCATAATTAATAATCTGAATGCGCTCTTAAGACTCTGCAGGTTTTCAATCAACCAGACATTTATTTAGTTTACTATGTAAACCACTAAGATTCAATTATTTTCCATATGGTTTATTTACTAAGTCATAAAAATGTTTGAATAGCTATTACAATGATGCTCTACAAAATTGCTGAAAAAAAACCAAACAAGATGCAATAACCAGCAGACCCCACTTCCTGAGCGTTTTATTTAATCGAGCTTCCAGAATACTCACTTGTATATTGGTCCAGGTGTCCAGTTTGCTATCCCATAACTAGTTTAGATATAGGATTTTATCCTGTCTGCACAAAATTTTATAATTAGCATGGTAACTAAGGTGTAGGAATTGAATCTGGTATCAGAGGACATAAGTTCTAGTTAATATAATTTCCCCGAGCTCAGTTTTCTCATCTGTAAATTGGGGATGGCAGTACTCAAGGTAAAAGACTGTTTTAGGGCCTCCCTGGTAGCCCAGCAGGTTGAGCGCCACACTGTGAAGCATCCACAGCACAGCAGCGCGAGTTCCATCCCGGGCCAGGGATGGGACCTACATGGCGCAGCAGACCTCTCCTGCATCGCCCACTGCTCCCCTCAGCAGTGTACTTCAGTCAATCTGCCTGCTCTGCTCCCCACTCTGTCTCTGGTGAATCCTCTCATCTCCTGTGACTCTGGCCTTTACTCCAGCTTTTGTATGCATAAATAAATAAATCTTTTTTTTAAAAAAGACTGTTATAAAGGTTGAATAAAATGTATAAGAAAATGCTTTATAAACTGTAAAAATCAGATAATATTTTATTATACATACAATTGATATTTTTAGGTTAAGGAATGGTTGCATAGATCTTATACTCTCTGGATATTCAAATTAGCTTTGTGTTTAATCCTTATTTTATAGAGACACTTGAGTATTTTATTTCCTTTCTACACAAATTGCCCTTGTGTATTGGTACTAATTTTCACTTATGGAATGATAAGCAGATAAAGAAACATACAGTAATACTTTGGCATTTGGTACCAATTAATAAAAGGCCCCAAAGAGCGTGTATTTATATGTGGCAAAGCCTTATATTTCATAGAACTACCCTTTTGGCCACATATCTAGATATCACATATAATAGTTTACCTCACAAAATTCAGAATCCATATGTAGTTTCAGCTTTTGTTTAGGCTGGACTGCCAGGCCAGTTTCCCTGGTTCTAATTTATACTGAATATATTATGTAGGGAAATGATATATACATATTCTATTCCTTTTTATAGTAAGTTCATTAGGGCTTTCCAAAGGGAAATTGGTTGGGTTACTGAGGAGCATAGAGACTCCCATTGCTAACATCTACCTGTTTCTCTGCAGGAGCTAAGCATTTCCATCTGATCACTATTAGTCCACTGGCCAGTATTCCAAAAGTAGTGAGGACATTTATTGCCCAAATAATTTAAACTAAGGATCAGACTCTGGAGAATGTCCTGGAGGGAACAGTGCTGTAACATTGCTTTCACACCAAGAAGTAAAATTGATCTTTAAATGAGCTTTTATTTTGCTTTCTATCTGCTATGATTTTAAAGTTCACTTTCACATGATTTGTTTTTATTCTTTGCAAGTAACTTATATTAAACTGTCAGTTATCTGTGGGAATAGGACTAACTGGCATAATTGAAATCCACTGATAATCATATAGCCTCTTTTTTGGCTTACATCTTCAGTCTTCTTCCTCTTAAATCCACTTGAAATAAAAAAGACAGAGTTGCTAATAAATAGCAAAATGCAGTGCTTGTGCTTCCTTCCTTCACTTCTCACTCTACATTGGAGATATTAGTGAACAAAGACATGCCTAAGAGCCAGGCAGTCTGGAGGATGGGAAGTGGAGGTCACAATCTGGAAAATGAATAATCAGCAACTCGATGGTAGTAGGTGACTACATGCAGTCATGTTAATGTATCGTTCTTAAGTGACAACAAACATCTTCTATCTTACCTGTCATTCCAGGTATCTGATTTCCTTTCTTCCTTAAGTAAGGGAGTTATAAGGAACTAGCGAGTTACCTGAGTGAGGAACTGCCTGTCTCATGTCAGAATCATCCATAAAGTCATAAAATGACAGAGATGGAGAGGATGGTCATGAAGTAACCCTTACATTTTGTTTTTGTTTTGTAAGTGAACATGAGAGAGAGAGAGAGAGAGAGAGACAGACACACAGACACACAGACACAGACACACACACAGACACACAGACAGACACACAGACACACAGACAGACACAGAGAGAGAGACAGAGACAGAGAGAGACAGAGACAGAGAGAGAGAGATCGACCAAAGAAGTTTCACAACTGCTTAAAAACAGAAGTGGGATTAAAAATCAGGTTTTCTGGCTTTTATATCTGGAGTTGATTCTGTCACATCACACCTGTCAATCTCAATACTTAAGTTCTCTAAAATAGTCACTGGGAAGTTCATTCTGTTGATTTTATCTCTGTTTTCTCCCTGGATGGAAGATGCTGGACATTCTCTCTCCTGACTTTCTTGTACTGTGGTAGATTCCCTTTTCTCCACCTCAGTGGCACTGCTTTAGTGTAGAATGTCTCTCTTGTGCAGACTCCTGTGTTTATCTCACAACATGTCTCCCTGACTTCATCCCCTTCTAATATACACTGCTATTAGAGTGGGTATTATATTAATAAGACTTAGTTATGGTCTTCTGATTAGGATCATTCAAAGAGTCACCATCACTTAATTTACCTGCTACAGTATGGAATCCAAACAAGCCTCATCATTGTCTAATGCTTAAATACTTCTCTAGCTCCACCTTTTATTGCCCCTTTCAATCCTCCTTCAACCCTTTTAATTGTATGACACAGCTTTAGAATATAATTTGCATTGTCTGTAATGTGCTATGTTGCTTCTTGTTTCTGAGATTTTACATATATTATTCCCTGGAGTATTTCTTCTTCCTTTTCTTTCTCTACCTTGTAAAATGTTCACATTTTATGAACACAAGAAAGCTGACTATAGGGGCCTCCCTGGTGGCACAGTGGGTTAAGCAACGCACTGTGAAGCAAACTGCAGTCACTGCAGCACGAGTTTGATCCCTGCTGCCGGCCAGGGAGGGGACCCACATGGCGTAGCAGACCTCTCCTGCCTCGCCCGCTGCTGCCCTCTGCAGTGTGTTTCACTCAGTCTGCCTGTTTTGCTCCCCACTCTGTCTGGTGAATCCTCTCACCTTCCTGACTGTGGCCTGTACCCCAGCTCTTGTATGCATAAATAAATAAATCTTTAAAAAATAGAAAGCTGACTATAGAACTGAGGCTACAAAAGGGGGAGAGGAAGGGGTGAGAGTAAAGTGGGGAGGGACTTCAGTGGTGGTGGGTGTGGTGTGGTAATATATGTTCATATTACTCAAAGATCCACCTAAAGTGTTTTCTTTTGATGATGTTTTCTTCATCAGTCTAGCAGAGTTAATTACATTGTTTCTGTGACACAATTGTACCATTTATATACTTTCATTATAACAGTACTTGAAAATTTTTGTATGCACTGTATTGTGCTATGAATTTCTTAAAGGAAAGGACTTTCTCTAATTCCCATCTCCATTTTTCTGTACACAGTGCTTGCATGTGGGTCTCAATAAATAAGTACTTGATGTGGCCATGTTGAATATATTTTGTAGGTCACAGAAATGGTCAGACATTTAATTTAATAAATATTGAGGCTCCTCTTTTAAAAGTTGGGCTCTCCCATTCTGGTTAATATTACTTTTATGTTCATTTTTAAAAGTGTCAATCAATCATACTTTAGAAAATCTTGCATTGGAGGCAAGAGGTAATGGATTTGTTTGGAAAGCACACTTAACAAGGTAAGCCCACAAGAGAAAGTTGTCTGTGTAACATATTGCTTATTAATAAAGTAAACATATAAACATTAGTGCTGCCTTTTCAAACCCAGTACCTGAACCTTATATCACCATCAGAAGCAAATATAATTAGACATTCCAAATGTGAAAAATTCTAGTACATTAACACTGAAAGCCCCAGTACATTGTTTTTCTTGCCACATAATTGACAAATGTTAAAGAAATACAGTGTTGATTATTCATACCATGAGCTGGAAACAAATCTAATGCAACAGGATGAATTTTCTATGCCAACAGCTAAAAAGGATATTTAAAGAACTGATGCTTGACTATTTTTGTTTGTTTGTATTTTTGCCTGAAAGTTTACATGCCTGAAAAGTTGGTATGTAATGCAAATATGGGATTTTTACATCTGGGCAGAATTCTTTGTCTGTATCACTGCTGCCTCTGCTTCTCTGATTTCATTTCCACCTCCATCTTCTTTCAACATCACTTGCTTTTTGAATTCCAACAATTGCAGAAAGAACTGTGTGGTTCATGATGCTTTTAATGTAAATCTTGTGTCTACATCTGAGGTTCAGGTTTGGGCATCATTTACCATGAATCTAGAATCTTAACCTCCTTATGTTTCAAGTGGCTACTGTTTCTCTGGAAATCTCTTGGATTTTTGTGCAGGGAAAAAAAAAAGAATCGACACACCCATTTTGTCAGTCATAGCCAAAATCATAATAGTGAAGAATCGCCACCTCCAAATAAGCAAGTTTCTCCTCTATAGTTTGAAAAGAATATATGATTCAAGAATAACTGTTAGTCACGTCATTAACTCCTTGCTTGAAGCAGCCTTTATTTTTTGGAGTAGATTCCAGCTACCAAAATTCAATGCTGTCTTGGTGATCATTCCTTGGGTATTCATATATATGCTCAAGATGCTAGAAATCCCAATGCTCATTTATTGTAAAAATGTAATAAAGTCTTACCACATTGCAATGCCATGCCTAGTGGATTTGCGACTTCAAAAAAATGTATATTTGTTACATCAGCCTTCATATTTGTACAGAGTATGCTCTCCCTGGATTTGTGACTTTTTTTGTGGGTAACAATTATGATGCCTGTATGTAATAATTAAAATAGGTACATACTATTTTCAATGAAATTCTATAATTTCATTAATTTTATATTTGAATATGTATTAATTTGCTTCAGAAGGCTACACATGTTATATGCTTAAGTGTAAGTACAACCATTTAGCTTTGTATTGTTGGTGTTTTACCAGTCAAACCATAGCTTGGAACAATTAGAAAACAGGTTAAATGATTACCCTAAGCTATAGTGCAAACAAGAATGTATTATTCCTTCAATTACACAGACCCAGTTTTGGTTGTTTGAATGACCAGCAGGAGTTGAATGACTGAGACCCTACAAATAAATGATTTTAGAGGTAAAATAATGAATATATGAATAAATGAATTAATGGATAATGCTGATGATAAACCTTTCCTCCAGTGCTAATGTGATAGAACAGCACAGAATATGAAGTCATTTATCATTAAAGAGGATAAGGAATAAAAAGTAATTAGATGTTTTAAGGGTAACAAAAAGTTGTACCTACTGTACTGCAAACAAGTTATGAACATAGGAATTTGGTACAGTTTGAGTTGAATATTCTTCTGACCATTTTTATTTATTGTTCTCATATTTTCCCCATATCTTATTTAGTTGTTCTTGGGAAGACATTTGGTTTCCTGGAAACTATATGTGTCAACCTTCTCAGTACATTTTACTTCAATGAGCTAGACCTTTTTAGGTTACTTTTCATCACCTGTGTGCCCTGAGATCCAACTTTTTGGGTGATTTGCAACAGACGTGTAGCAAACAATCTCTGTGTCTTCGCACAACTTTGGATATAGAGATACATGGTCCCTGTACCACAAGTTTAGTGGAGAAATAGATATGAGAGTGGCTGCATAGTGGTGTGACATGTGAAACGCTACAATGGAAAAATAGACACAGAGAAGGGAGAAGGGGCTAACTCTGCCTAGATAATTGGGGGTAAACTACACAAGGGAAATGAAGTCTTAAGTATTACAAAAGTTAATAGTGATTTGCAGATTAATGTTTCTAAGATTACTCTGTCAATGGAAGAACAATTGGAAGAAGCAATGACTGGAGTCTATTTCAGTATTCCACAGTGCTCCACTTTTCAGATAATAGTGAAATAAGGGAATAGGAAGGATAGTTGGAGTTTTCATTTCTTATTTTGTAGGTAGAATGAATAGGACTTGTTTTGTAATTGGTGATTTTCCTTTGTTTGTTTATGTAGGTAAAAGTATCAGAAAGAGGGAAGTGCTGAAGACAAATCTAAGCTTTCTGGCTCAGGGATCTATGTAAATGGTAGTAAGATTCAAATTGTAAGAGAAGGAACGGGTTTGGGTTGTGGGTCAGGAAGACATTAACTTTTCCTTTCCTGTCTAAAGGATGACTAGTTCAGAATGGCCATGGTTGGTTGGCATATATAGTCTGTTCTCCAGTTCTTTTCAGTTATGGAATTCTGGCCAAACTGATCTATTGTAATCAATATTATCCATGTTGTTCAAAGCCCTGCATTTCTATTTCTGACTGTCATAATCATGTTTTAGTAGTTGGAGCATATATATCCAAGGTTAATCTTCAATACCCAAGATGAGGTTTCACAACAAAATGAAGAAAACTCTTTTTTTTTACCTAAAAAAGATCTTGCCTGCTCTCTGTCACAGTGCATAAACTCTCCTGCCATTTTACTGTGAAACTTTAGACTTAAGACTGTAGAATCTGGTAACAAGCTAGACAGAATTTGCTTATTTTGTAAAGTAATACTACTACATTGAGTGGTTAGATTTTGAGAGTGTGAGAGCCAACTTGAGAGCACAGGATGGTCAGTTACCTTGTAAGTCTAGGAAAGTTGTCATTGTAAGGAGACATGGGGTGGATTGGAGTAGTTCATAGGTTCAAGTGCTTTTCAGAAAAGGGGTACATTGAAAATTATTTTTGTCCATTTCTTAGTTTTACTTAGGGCCTGGTCTTTGTGAATTTTTATTTTTTATTGAAATTTTACCTTCAAGAATGTTATGAGATTTAATTAATGGTTGCCAAATGCTTTGCAAAGATAATGTCATATGTAAATGATTTATTATTGCAGCAGACTGCAACTAAAACTCTATTAGGGAATGTACCCTGAATTTTTATGTTTCTGCTGTAGCACACTGGACCAGATATGAACTGGTTATAAATGAGGAGCAGAGGTGTTGATGTGGTATGATCAAGAGCTTATGCATCTCTGGTCAGAGGGTAAATTCCCTGTCAAGAAAGGTTGAAGAGTCATGAAGGAAGGCTTGGTCCTATTCCTAACCCCGTAACACTAATGTCTCAGCAGTAGGCTGTGTTCTCAAACACTGGGTCTATTTAAATTGGCAACAAGATGCCAGGTCAGTCAGGACCAGCACAGCACATCTTTCTGGCTCATTCTCTCAGACAAATTAAAAGTGGTTCCTTTGCTTTCTTTTTTAATGTTGGAATTTTCCATAATCAATTCCTTCAAGTCAATATGTTCAACCTCCAGTTTGTCTCACTTATCTGTTTTCTCAGTCTACATCCTTCCTCTGGACCTCAGAATATTTTGGTTGCTGTACTGTGAATCTCTAACTAGTTTCTCTAGAATGCTTTTTAAAAATCTATCACTTTTTGAGACTTCTATAAGAATTACATCATATTTGTTTTGACTTTGTATAGAGGAATAGGCTATGGGCTAAGGAGCATGAGCTCAATATAAACTCTTACATATTGGTATTTACTTGTGAACTTACCTTAATACTACCTTGGGAATTACAGGAATAGTATTTTGATCATTAAGACAATAATATCAGTAGATATAAAGAAGGCTGCACAAAACAGTTCAACATCACCTTATACTGTTCTTTCCCTGTAGGGAACAGAAAGATAAAACTTACCCAGTAGAAGATGGCA
The DNA here is from genome assembly GCA_019455555.1 of Galemys pyrenaicus. Classification (NCBI taxonomy): domain Eukaryota; kingdom Metazoa; phylum Chordata; class Mammalia; order Eulipotyphla; family Talpidae; genus Galemys; species Galemys pyrenaicus. The sequence goes on along the minus strand of JAGFMF010011853.1, from coordinate 1,807,265 downwards.
TAGCTTTTGGTGGCTATTCTGGATATACTCCATTTCTCTCTATAGATCCACCCTCCACCAAAGTCCACCCTCTTGTGCCTCGGATGTTGGGCCTCTTTGGACTGTAGCTTATACTTCCTTCTGCTCTGGATTGTTGTTGGTAGAGCCAATGAGATGCACTTTCAGAAGGTAAGAAGACTGGAAAAAGAGTCAGGTTACAGGTTGGCTGTGGTTTTATCTCTTTCCCAGAGGCTAGAGTTCCAATTCTATGTGGATTCTAGGAACCATATTATCCCCATTAGCTTTAGGGGTAGTGCTGTATTTACACTTTTGCTAGTCTGGGATATTAATGAGAATCTGTTAGTATTCCTCACCCTATTATTTTATTTTAACCCTAACACTTTAAAAAGTCCCTTTATTAAATTGTTTCATTTGTTTCTTGCCAGAATTCTGACTGATACAGAAGCTTTACATGACACTGGTCTATATACTGCCAGAAAGTTCATAGACTACTGCAAAACTAAAGCTGTTTCTTTTTAAAATGGTGGGTATTACCCAACATTTACTGACATGGGCAAGGATCCTATGTAGTATATCAACTCCGTCAGTGATTTTGAAGTGCATTTTGTAACCAGTTAACTTGGAGTTCATAAGGGAGATAAATATTATCTGGATGCTGTATTAGTCATGCTAGGCTCAATTTACGCTCTAGGAACATATCTCGAGGGATTAATGCAACATAAGACTCAGTTGAAATCTGCTAAAGGCCTGGATAATTGCTCAGGGGTGACTATCTTCTATTCAGTGACTCAAAAATTGAGTTATATTCTGATTTCAAGATCTCAACCTAAGGTCTTCTTCACCAGCAGCCTAACAGAAAACGGAGACTGGAGAATTGTTCAGGGACTTTTTACTACCTTAGCTAATAAGTGACAAAATCACATTTCATTGATGAATGCCATCAAATAACCCTGCCAAACTTCAAGGGAATTGGGAAGAGGTTTTTGTATACCCAGAAAGGAAGGCCATATGCCCAGGAAATAAGATTTGGTAAACACATCTGCTGCAGGTGCTATAATGAGATTGCTTTTATAGTTGAGGTGAGTATTTGGTTACATACACTTAAATTTCTTTCAGGTTAAAATTATTGTAGCTTTGATCTTTCGTTTGTCTTTTAGGGTAAAGCCAAAAAATTTTATGGAACAGAACCTTTGACTTGCCCTGAGCACCCTCTTGGCAGCTCCCAGACAGAGTTAGGATTGTCTGTGTCTATTATGGTGAGTGTCCCTGTTGAATACTTAGCATGCACCACTGCACTTAAAACAACAGAATGGAATAGTTCCATAGTTACATTCCAGGTAATCATGAGAAAGTATAGCTTTCAAATCTTTGCATAAAGAATCTCATAAGAAACTATCCTTTTAAACTGGCTATAGATATTTCATTTAAGGTTGCTGTTTTAGGTGATTTTTATCACCTTTCAGAGCTTTCTTGTAATGAGGACCCATACGTGAATTCTCCTGCAGCCAAAAAAGTGATCCCTTTTCTGAATAGCTTAAAATAATCTCAAGGACAATGCAAATTTTGTAGATGACAATGTTTTTCTTTCATATTGGCTGCTAATTCATCAGGAATCAAATTTATTGTTTCCTTCTAGCAAGTGTACCTTGTTTCACAATATGCATTTGACACCACCCCTCATTTCATCTTATTTTTCCTACAATAATTTCCTTTGTTCTGATTTTCTCACAGTTTTACTTTCATTGTATCTTGTTATAATGTTTACATATTTATATACTGGCTTATGAAATAGCATATAGCTGCATATGAAACCAAATTCAGGTACCTGTATGAATCCCTAAATTTTAAACTTTATCACTAGCTTATGTGGTTTCAGCTTCTAGAGATTTCTTTTTACAGTGGAAATTCAGCATTTTGTGATAACATAGAGTACCTAGATGTGTGTTTTTTAAGCCTAAGTAAGCAAACTCACTGTAAACATCAAATCAGTTTCATGCAAGGTTGTTAGGAAGACCATCTCTAAATTTGCCTCATAGTAGTGTGTAGTATGATTAAATAGAATCATCATTAACTAAGATGAAAATGTTGCAGAATACATCAAAGGATGCTCTCATTTACTTTGGACTTGGGAGTTATCTCAGTAGTGAATCCTTTCTTTCAGGTGTTGAAATCTGAGTTATAACAATCAGTGATTGAAGGCTCAAGGTCGTTAGCCAATTTATCTGCTTCCTAAATCTGATTCAGAGCCTGGGGTAAAACTTTAAGGGGTTTTGCACATGCCTCATGGAAAGAAACCTGCTTCTCTTTGCTATTAATTGGAGGGGAATAAAATATGCAAATATTTACAATTGTATCTATCTGTCTCTCTCTGTGTATGTATGTATGGTTGTATTTATTTGTCTTATATTCAGCTTTCTCTTGCTGTTGCTGTTCTATTCCTGTTCTCTTATATTGGTGTACCCCTCCCCATTCTGTCTTACTGTTATTCTTTCCACACCCTCTAGTCCAAATCTCTTTCATTTTAAGTTGTTTATTTTTTTGTCCAATATTTATTTCATTATTTTCTCTTTCAGTTCATTGGTTTTTCTTGCATCTTCACTCTCAAGTTTTAGAGATTGTGGCTTTTATTTGACCCTCCTCCTTTCCCTGTGCCTTCTCACTCTGCTTCCTGCCTATTACATACACTGCAGTAGTGTCTGGAAGGCAGAACCATCTGATGCACAGAGCTAGTTGATTGTGTGAAAGGAAGGAAAAGAGTGTCACTATTCTCACTTCATTTTTTTAAGGGACTGTCCTATTTGCTATTAGCTTTCCTATACTGGGGAAAATTTAGCCTATGTATTTTCCTTTTGAGACTAACTTAAAAGAGATTGTTAACATTTTTTCTTCTTACCATGGAAACAGACCAATTAGGAGAATTCATGCCACCCTTCCCCATGTAACAGTTGCTTTTCACAGTCATCTGATCTCCTCCTCTACTTCCTGCTATTTTCTTCATGTAACAGGATCCACATTCACAATAGTCTTCTAATTTTTGGCTTTGAGAAAAATGGTATGCCTCTCATGAATGAAAATGTACTCTTTTGTTGGATTTAGTGTCCTGGGGAACTGGCCACATTCCAGTTTACTGCCTAAAAATGACTGAGTCATTGTGTTCTTCCTTGCTTTTGTTAACTCTGCTGATCATCTTGGTAGCCTGGTGCTCTGCCTGTCATACTGCTTTTTAAATGTGGCTATATTCCCAAGGAAAGAGAAAGTGGAGGAAGATGATTCATGAAGCGTAGAGATTCCTGAAGTTACAAAACACAGTTACCTAATTCAATGGGATAGTGGATTGATCAAATCATGAGTTCTACCCATACTTTGCTATCTGAAAAAGAATGTTAATTTACATTTTCTTATGTTATTTATATATTTTTTGACATCGGTTGTGGTCCCTATGGAGTTCCCACCACCATTTCACCAGTGCACCATCACCTCAGTCCCTTGTGCTCTCATGTGCCCTCATCTCATTCCCTCCCCATTCCCCCCATTTTGAAACATGTATTTTGGCACTTGAAATATGTGAGGCTCATGCCAAAGTCTAACATAGAGAATCCACTTTCACAGAGCTTATAGGTCAAGGGTTCTCAGTCTAGGAGTTCTAGGGTATTAAATCATGTACTAAAGTCTAGTTCTCACCCCTACCTATTTTGATTTAATCAGTCTACATGTGATCTGGACATGAAAACTTTTAAAAGTCTGAGGATTATTTGAATATTTACCTAAAATTGAGATCCACTGTTCTAGGGTAGTGCTTCTCAGGGTGTAACCCAGACTAGACGTATCAACTTTAGTATGACCTGGGAAGTTATTAAAAATGTATATTATTGGGTGCCTCTCTTAGCTAAATCAGAAACTCTTGGAGTGAGGCCCAGCAGCCTGAGGTTTAATAAGCCCTTTAGGTCAGTGGTTAGGACCATAGGTCTCTATTGCAACAGCTCTGCTCTACTGTCGCAGTAAGAAGCAGCCATAGACATTACATAAAAGTATGACTATGGCTGTGTTCCAGTGAAATTTTATTTACAGAACAGGGAGCTTGGCAGGATTTGGCTCTTGAATGACTTTTTGTGGAGCCCTGGTCTAGGTGATGGTGCTACATGCTAGCATTTGAGAACTGCTAGTCCAGGTAGAAAGACAAATGAATAGTCAGAAAAATGCTATCAGTTGTGGTAAATTATTTGTTAGGGCTGAAAGGATGTCAAGGCATTAGAAGATAACCCAGATTTGATGGGTAGGAAAAGGATACTAAGAGAAAGTATTACCTAGTAAGAGAATGAAAAGGAAAGGCGAGAATATTCTTGGCAGGGTTAGCGCTCATACCACTGTTCCTAAATATATACCCTCTATTCCTTTCAGATCTGCCCCGCTTACTTCCTTATTTAAATGTCAAGGACATCCATGTCTTCATGATTTTGTTTTTACTGCTTTCCCTTCTTGGAATGTCCTTTCTCTGATCCACCCCTTTTATTTCTACTTATTTTGTTTCAAGTTCAAGTTCCAGAAGGGGTTTACAATGCCTTCCTGTTACCATATATGTGAGATGTCATTATGTTAGAGAGATTCCAGCTGCTTATGAGGCAGCAGATGCACAACCTTTAGGTTAAAGAGCCAGAGAGTTGCTAAAATGAGCTGTAAATTTGTAGGTCATGTTAGAAAGAGACAAAGGATTTGGGTGAAATTGTCAGATAAATTGAGTATTCAAAGACCTTAAGCAAATGATACGAAATTTCTATGATTTGTAATTAAAACTTGCAGCAAGAAGGAGATATAAAAAGAATAAATTATATGGGATAATATTAATTTGGACATACAAAAGAGAAACGAGAATAGAGCTGACTAGTTCAGTAAGCACTATAAATCATTATAAGGATTATTAGCTCCTCCTTAGAGAGGAAAATTGAAGGCTTATATCCAGACCTACTCTCTGTCCTTCAGTGATGATTTTATTTTTCATTCAGAGTAAATTTCTTATACTTTACATTATGAAGTGTTTATAAAAGTTGTAACTCCATATGATCCTGTAATACAATTACACATATATACAATTATGTAATTACATATAATAACACATATAATCATATTTTGTGTATAATTACATACAAGTAATAGAACCATATATAATACATGTAATGTGTATTATATATAACAATATAATCATATTATATATAACAATGCATGACATGTAATTTATATAATATGCAACAATTATATATTACATATAATTATATATTTATAAAACTTAATTGACAACTGAAAGGGATTATGCTCAGCGAAGTAAGTCAGAAGACAAAAGAAAAATACCAGATGGTTCCTCCCCTAGGAGGAATATAAGGGAACCAAATAAGGATCAAGGGAAGGAATAAGAACAATAATAATAATAATAACAACAATAAAGACACAGAAACCAAAAATGAAAAGACAAGGACAAATTGGAGACACTTGTATGGAGGGAAGAGGGAAGGGTGAAGGGCAGACGGGAGCACGGGGACTGAGGTGATGGTGCACTGGTGATATGGTGATGGGGAATACATGGGGATTACAATTGATGTCAAATATATATAAATTAAACAAAGTTAATAAAGAAAAAAAGACTTAAAAAACTTAATTGACATTTTCAGCAATTACTTTTCTTATCCACATAAACTACATTTACATACTTTTCTAGATATTTTTCATCAATATGCCTACACTGAGTAGATGCTACTTCACTATTAAGAGCTTGTTTGTTTGGATTGGGCAAAATCAGATAAACATCCTCCCTCATAGGATTCTGTGTCAATGAGGCTTATTTACTGTTACACAAAGTAATATCAGGGAGATATTACTTTCTGATACTCACAATGATTTCTCTAAAAGATTCACATTGACTGAATGTGAAAGGATGCTATTGCAGGCAATGGTAACCAAAAGAGAGTAGGAGTAGCTTAGTCAAAATTGTGATGAGGGATAAAGATCATTATATAATGATAAAAGGATCAATTCATCAAGAGACAGAGAGAGAGAGAGAGCGCATAAGCGGGTGCATGTAAGAGTGAGAGAGGTTTGTTTTTAGAGGTTAATAGAACAAATCTGTTAAATAGAGCATAAGAAAGTAATGGTAGTTATATCATGACTATAGAGATGTAGGCAGGAAACTAGAAAATGTGGTACTTTATATCTTAGCTAAGTTGAATTGTTTGGACTTTATCCTTACAGACATGGTGAGCCATTTATACCTAAACAGGGGAGTGACATGATTCATATTGTTTTTTTGCAAAGATACTCTAAAATTTATGTGAAAGATTCAGTTTTTAATCACGGTCAGGGAGAAGGTAATGGATTCTATTTAGTGTATGCTATATTGAGGTGCCTTTGGAACTTACCTAATTTTCCTTCACCTTCATAAAATTTTCTACATCAGTTTATGAACTGTTACTCTCAAACTTAAGTCCCTTCTGGCCTAGTGAACTAAAATTAACAATAGTAATCATATATGCATATTAAAAAGTAACAGAATCATTAAACATTAAAGTAATAAAGACTTTAGAGAAATCAGTTTGTCTAGCCTCCTCACTTTACAAATAAGAGTTATAACTTTAACAGAAAGTAATCAAAGCATACAATTTAATACACATACACACACACATAATCACCAAACTGCAAAGAAGACAAGAGAAGACTAAAGGAGTTACAAAATAATTAGCACAATGTCAACTAAATCTTCCTATCAATAATTACTTCAAATGTGATTAGATTAAATTCTCCTATCAAAAGACACTGAGTATATGAATGGCTAAAAAATAAGATCTATCTATAAGCTGCCTCCAAGAGACTCAAAATAACATTAAAAACATTAAGAATTCACATTCACTGAATGTGAAAGGATGATATTATATACAATGGTAGCCAAAAGAGAGTGGGGATAGTTTAGTAAAAAAAAAATAGTTGGGTACTTCAGTATAATACTTTATCAATGGATACTGCATCCAGACAGGATATCAATAAGGAAATGGCAAACTTGAAAAATGCTGTAGACCAAATGGACATAACAAACATTATAGAACATTTTATCCAACAACAGGAAAATATAGTTGCTTTTTAAGTGCACAAGGAACATTCCCCAGAATATGTTACAGGGTAGTTCTCAAATGTGTAGATATTAAACTATACAATACTGAATCATCAATAGGTCAAAGAAGAAATCAAAAAGGAAATAAGCATCTTGAGTCATATGGAAATTAAAATACAGCGTACGGAATCATGGAATGCAGTAAAAGCAGTTTTAAGAGGGAAGTTTATAGAAATAAACTCATTAAAAAATTAAAAATTTCAAATAAGCAACCTAATTTCACATGTCAAGGAACTAGAAAAAGGAGAATGAAATAATACCAAAGTTATCATAAGCAGAGCAATATTAAAGACTAGAACATAAACAAATGGCCATTAAGCACATAAAAAGATGCTCATTGCTTATGATTAGAGAAATGTAAACAAAAACACCGCACACTACTATGAAGCTATACTAGTCACAATAGTGCAGTATTGGAATAAAAATAAATGTGCAGACCAATGGTACAGAGTTGAGAACCCAGAAATAAATTCACATTTATATAGAGAGGCAATCTATGACAGAGGAGCTAGGAATATGCATCAGAGAAAAGAAAGTCTCTCCAACAAATGGTATTATGAAAACTGGACAGCCACATGAAAAAGAATGAAATTAGATCACTCTCTCACACCATAAAAAATTAAATCAAAATGGATTAAAGACTTAGATGTAACATTTCTAAGCATGAAGTACATAGAAGAAACCATAGGTAAAACTCTACATGACATTGACTTAAGTGATTTATTTGTGGATTGGCTCCTAAGGGGAGGGAAACAAAACTCAAATAAACAAATGAAATATAGCAAACTAAAGAGGTTCTGCACAATGAAAGAAACTATCATTAAAATGAAAAGACACCCTACTGAACAGGAGAAAGTATTTTCATATCTCATGTGAAATATCTCATACTTCATATCCTACAAGAAACGAATGTCCAAGATCTACAAAGAACTCACACATATCAAGAAAAGAAAAAAGTTTTAAAAACTGGGCAGTAAACCTAAATAGACACTTCCTGAAAGAGTTAACAGAGAGGGACAGCATAGAAATTGCTTGTCATTACTTTTGATCAGGAAAATGGACATTGAAACCACAATGAGATGACAACTCATACTTGTGGGTATGGCTAACATCAAAACTCCAGAAACAGCAAGTGTTGGTGAAGATGTGAAGAAAAAGAAGCGCTTGTACACTGTTGGTGGGATAGTAGACTGGTATAGAGTCTATGGAAAACAGTATGGATGTTTCACAGAACATTCAAAATAAATCTACTATATGATCCAGCAATTTCACTCCTATGTATCTACTTAAAGAATACAAAATGACTAATTCAAAGGGATATTTACACACCTATTCTTTGCAACACTATTTACAATAGCCATGTGGAAGTAACTTGTTGCCCAAGGAGACATGAGTAGATTTAGAAAGTGTCATATATAGAGACATAGGAGTGCTACTTAGCTATATACCAACTCTAGTCATTTGCAACAACCTCGATAGAAGTACAAGGGATTGTTCTAAGTGAAATAAACCAAAAGGAGATAAACAAGTACTGGATGGTTTTGGTCATATGTAGAATATAGGGGAAACAAACCAAAACCAAATAAAAAACAAATTAGAAATCTGGGGGAAGATGGAAAACAAAGTGGGGGAGGTGCACAATGGAAGGTAGCAGAGAACTGTGGGTTCCTTGGTGATGGATGTGGTTTGGTAGCATACACCTCAAGAGGTTGGATCCCATATTCTGAATCATATATAGAATTGTAAAGCAATGTCACTTTAATTAAAACAAAGTCATCTTAATTAATGAATTATATATATATTTTAAAGACTTATTTATACATGCAAGAAATGGGGTGTAGGCCAGAGGTGCTGAGGTGGGGTGAGAGATTCACCAGAGACAGGTGGATCCACTGAAATACACTGCTGAGAGGAGCAGCAGGCCAGACAGGAGAGGTCTGCTGTGCCATGTGGGTCCCCTCTGCGGCTGGGGATCGAACTCATGTTGCAGTGGCTGGTAATAGCTTAATAGCACTGTGTTTTTAATCCCTTCACCACCAGAGAGGCCCAACAAATTATATATATTAATATCATTTACATATAAAAAACTTCTGCAACGTGTAGGAGCAGAACAATCACCAAAATAGAATGGTAACCTATTGAATGGGAGGAAATATTTGCAAAACACATATCTGATAAATGGTTAATATCTAGTATATATTAAAAATTGCTTCAAATTAATAGCAAAAATACAAATAACCTGTTAAGAATTTGGCAGAGGATCAAAAAAAGCATTTCTTCAAAGAAAACAAATACATTGCCAAGAAATGTACAAAATGTACAACTAGTTATCAGGAAAATACGAATGCATCAAGGAAATGCAAATGCAATGAGATATCACATCATGCAAAATCAACACGCAAAAATCAGTAGCCTTCCTCTACACAAACAACCAAGCTGAAGAAGAGGAAATAAAGAAAACCACCCCCTTTATAATTGAAACTAA
>JAGFMF010011853.1:1739417-1795958 GCA_019455555.1 Galemys pyrenaicus | reverse complement strand
ACAATAACAGCAATAAAGACACAGAAACCAAAAATGAGGACACAAGGACAGACTGGGGACACCTGGTGGGGAGGGGAGGGGAGGGTTGAGGGAAGATGGAAACATGAGGGACTGAGGTGATGGTGCACTGGTGAGATGGTGATGGGGAATACATGGAGATTAAAATTAATGGCAAGTATATGTAAATTTTAAAATATTTTAATAAAAAAAAGATAGTTATCATCAAAAAAAACCAAGAAAAGTGTAGGCAAAGAGTAGAGAAAAGGGAATCCTTATACACTCTTGGTGGGAATGAAAATTGGTACAGCCATATGGAAACCACTGTGGAGGGTCATCAAAAACCTAAATGTCCATCACTGAATAAATAAAGAAAATGTGGTATGTACACACAGTAGAATATTATTCAGCCCTAATAAAGAAGAAAATCCTACCCTTTGCAAGAACATGGTTGGGCCCAGAGAACATTATATTGAGTGAAATGAACAAGACACAGAAAGAATTACTGTATGACTCCATGATTTAGAGGTGAAAACCAAAGTAGTTAAACTGAAAGAAGCACAGTAGACTGGTGATTGGCAGGGCCTGGTGGGAGGGGGAAATGGGAAGTAATGAATAGAGGGTACAAAGTTTCAGTTATGAAAGGTAAATAAGTTAGATCTCTAAACTTGTGTCTCTAGCAAAAATTTTGTAGTGTTTATTAAATTTAGTCAAGATCGTAGATCTCATTTTTTATCATAAAATAATAGTGATGATGATAATGGTGATAATATAGGTGTTGGAGTAAAGTTTGGGGAGGGGTTATGTGTAAGTCTATAGCCTTAATAATGGGGACAAATTCATTTAAGTACATACAGGTTTTTAACATCACAATTATGTTTAAGTGTCTTTCAAATAAAGAAACAAGGAATCCGAGTTTCAGAAAGATTAAATGACTTGTTCAAGGTCTCACTTATAGTGAGGTCAAATCTGAGTAAAGAAATAATTCTTTTTCTATTTGAGTGCATTTTTTATTAGACTGCCCTACTTTCTCTCTCTTTCTCTCTCTCTCTCTCTCTCTCTCTCTCTCTCTCTCTCTCTCTCTCGCTCTCTCTCTCTCTCCATGTCTCTGTCTTTGAAGCAAAAAATATGCATATATATACAAATGCATTATACAGGAAATATCACAAGTAATTTTTACCCAAGGCTAATTTCTAACAATAGTTTCATGACATTTTACAGAAACTGAACCAACAGAAAACCTCTTCATTGTATTTTTATGGTTGATTCAATAAAGTGGACCATTTTTGCATCAAAGTGAAAGGTTTATTACATGAATTTCAGATTATACTGAAATATTAGTCAGTATCTTTGGCTCAGCCATTTATCAGTCATTGAACATTAACTGAAATATATGTGTATCTTTACACATATTCATTGTTTAGATAAATTATAAACATTATGAGCATTTGACACTGTATGTTATTAATCCCCTGATTAAAAGTTAGTATTTCTTAAAATTTTATCAAAATACCTCAAAAAATTAACTTTATCTCATAGACATGCAATTTCAAAAATTGGGAGTTAGTTTGGATTTGTTCATGTTGTTTTCAGATGGCTTTGTCTGAAAATGAATACTTTTTTTTTTACTTTTTTTAACAGTTGTATAAATAAAGTCACATAATATACTTTTTAAAAATTCCTTTTAAGTGTACTGGTTAGCCTTAAACTTCAGTCTTACTAAATTGGATTAGATAATTTATATAGCCTTTCTCTTTATAGTTTTAGATAAACATTCTACTATTTCTTTTAAATGTAGTTAAGAGTTTTTTAACTAAGTTTTAATAACAAGTATATTTTCATTTTGATAAAAATGTCATGTTTTCATTTCAGTACTGTTAGATTCTTATGTACACAGGATTAATGAGACTGAAAGTACTGGTGCTAGGTATGAAATCATTAATGCCTATTTAATATTTTTATATTCTTCATTATGGAAATCTAACTGTGATTTGTGTATAAAGGATCACCAAATCTATGAATACATTTTTGTAACTGGAGATAATATACATGATTTGTCCATTTGAAATCAGCATTTAGAGAAAGAACCTTTGGATTAAAGGTGAAAAGAATGAAGTCTCAGATGCTTGTATGTGTAAAGGAAGCAGCTGAAAGAGCAATAGAAGAAAACTAAGGCATTTATGCAGGTGTTTCTGAAATGAATAAGTATTGCCCATGCAGACACGTCCTAAGTTCAAGGTCTTACATAACTGATAATTTTCCATTCTTATCAGGAGGCCTTAGAATATCTGAACTGTGTGGATGTTAATTTTGGGGAAGTGGCATATTCTGTCTACACTTATTCTTTTGCCTCTAAAGCTTATTTTAAAAATCCTTGTTTTGGGACTATATTAAGACCTTAAAGTGACACCATCAAAATTAAAAAAAAAACTACAAAATTAGAATATGCAGCACATTATTGGGTATTTATCTGGACATGTATAATGAAAGCTGTTGTGTATATAAGGTTAATTTTATCCTTGAATGTATCAGGTGTTTTATTTTCAATTTTTATAGCTTTAACAAAGATGTGTTCCTCATTGTCAAACTTTCAAAATTAAGGCTGAACCATATTATTATCTCTTGGATCATTTCCCCATTTTATCTGTCAGCAGATACCCAGTTGCAAATGAAATGGCTTTTCACTGTCATTTTCCTTAAACCATCATTTCTTTCGGTTCATTTTTCATCCTGTGGCAGAAGATAGCCTCTCCAAGACTCAGTTTGTTCTTCCCAATTTGCTTGCTTTCCTGATTCACTAGGGTACTTCCCCCCCTTCCAAAATTACTCCCCCTTCCACCACATGTTACACCCTTCTTTGCAATTTCAGTTAGTTGCTATTAGTACTAAATCATAAAAAAATGATTTTTTTTTCCCTAAGAGGAAACACTATTTATAATTTTGGTCAGTGTTCCAGAGAAACGGTTTCAATGAAGGCGTGATTATTCTTTTTGTCTCAGTCTTTCTGGCTTAGATTATTATGCCATTTGAAACACATGCTGTGTTTTATGCATCTTTTGTTCATCACGTAGTTTCAAAGAGGAAATGAGAAACCGATCTTAAATCGAACCTTACTTAGTTTAAGAAAAGGACTTAACAGGTAGAGATAGGATTTTTCAAAAGTTCTTTTCCTTTTGCCCTTAAAAAAATCTGATTTCCTCACTGGTGCCTAGCAGTCAGCTATCTTGTCAGCTTTCCTTCTTATAAACTTCTTGTTTCAGGAAAAATACCTTTTTGATCCAGGTGTATGTTATTTACAAGAGAACTGAAAAAAAGAAATTATATTATTAAAAAAATCTTTAAAATATATATTAACAGCTTCTTAACTAAGAAATACTAACTGTGTCAATCTGGAAAAATGTAAGAACAGATATGACTTTCTTTTTGTTTCTACTTTTTACGGTTAAACTAAAATTAAATTTATAAGATTTCTCAAAATACTTGACAGAAATCAAAACTCATTTGGGCTTTAATACAATGTGCAAATCAGTAAATATTTATTAACACTCATACAGCAATTGTCTAATAAAAATATTCACAAAGAGGAAAACATTTTCTCTCTTAAAAAAATCTTCCTTTGTTTCAAAACCAAGGGTATTGAATTGTACAAAGAAAGCTTAAATAAATAAATAAATAAATAATAAAGGGATGGAAGTTTCCTAGTGAAAATAGTCTCTGTAGTGGTTTTTTAGAGAAAGTAATTTTTAAGAAAGAATTCTGAAGAGTTTTGATTCTCTTCTATTACATCTATAATGATTACCTTATAGGTTTGTTTAAAAGGTATATGCTCCTTTTTATTTATTTATTTAAAAAATGTTCCCCTTTAATTTATATATATTTGACATCAATTGTAATCCTCATGTATTCCCCATCACCATATCACCAGTGCACCATCACCTCAGTCCCCCTGTGCTCCCATCTGCTCTCAACCCTCCCCTTCCCCCCTCCCCACCAAGTGTCCCCAATTTGTCCTGTCTTTTCATTTTTGGTTTTTGTGTCTTTATTGTTATAAAGGTATATACTTCTTAAAGTAGTAAAGGATAACTGTTAATTCATGACTCTTAGAACCTATGACAGTGCCACTCGAGTTATGCCTTTTTATCACAAAATACTAACCATCTAATTTTTAAAAAAAATATCTACAATTTTAGGAGGTACAAATAAGGCTTGAAAAAGATATTCTGAAAATACTTTTGGTAATATGTGAAAAGTTAAAATTTTCTACTTACCAGTTTTCACATCAATATCATTTGAATACTTTGAGTCTGTGTCAGTCGACTCTTCAAACTTTACTTGTTTCTGTTTCACTTGTCTTGTGAGAGATGATAGTACATGAAGTAAACAAAGTTCTTCTATAAAATATTTTGTTTAATTTCCCTCTGATCATTTTCTTTGGTTGTTCTTTGCCCCAGTGATGTGTTGCTTTCTATTTCCAGTCTTTTGTGATTTCCCTTAAAGGTGCGTGTGAGGCGTGTGTGTGTGTGTGTGTGTGTGTGTGTGTGTTGGGAATGTATAAACTCTTTTTAAAAACCTAGTCAACACTGGCAACACTGGTTTGCAACAGTATATCATTCAAGGTACAGGATCATACCTTGCCAGAGTATGTTTGTTGCTATATTTAAGCAAAGTTGTGTTCCAACCTAAGAATGTTATGTCTAGGGTTGAGAGTGGCAGTTTTCCAACAGAGTTGATAGGGATGGGACTAAGGTGGAAGCAACATGAAAGTAGTGGACTTACGAGGCATTGTATAAGCATAGAATAGTGGTTATCTGATCAGGGGGGCAAAACATTGGTGGGAAAGATTTTGATTTTAATACTATTTACTAATATAAGGAGTCTGTACTTCTTGAAGAAATGATCCCAGGACTTGGGCACAGCCAATATAAGATGAACCAGGTGCATCTTATACTGCCAAAAATTAAGGCAGTGCTCAAAAACCCAAAACAATGCGTGTATGTCAAAGGAACATAGGAGCCAACCTGATAGTGCTCCTAATAGCCAAAACTGGAAGAATTTGTTCAACAAAATAACAGAGAATTTGTATTATAAATATAAAATAAATATACATGAGTTCAAAGTGACATAGATAAATTACTGACTAAATGAACAAATATTATGAATGCATAAATAAAGAAATACAGACAAATCTTACCTGCGTAATTTATGTAGGTAACTTCCCTTTCAGGATGTGGAACTTAATTCCACTCTAACTGAGGGTTTGACTTAGTGACTTGCTTCAAAGTATAGTATATAGGAAAAGTAATGTTACAATGGAGAAATCGGGTACATACTATCTAAACCAGGCGATCAAGGCTACATCAAAGATAAGTTGATCACACATACTTTTTATATGATGCAGTGAAAATTGTACCTCACCTTTGATCTTTTACTCCTTCAAAAGTTCAGTCAACCATGGTAAAAACATCAGACAAACTAAAATTGATGTGTATTTATACAAAGAACCAGACAAGTATTTCTTAAATGGTCAAGGTCATGAAGAAAAGCAACAAAAGACTGAGAAACTAACAGATCAGTGGAAACTAAAGGGGCATGAGTCTTAAATGCCATGTGGGATCTTCTAACAGAATAAAAGGACATTGATGGAAAACTAGAGAAATCTGAATAAAGTCTGGAATATGGTTAATGGTAGTGTATCAAGTTTTTTTTTAGTTGTAACAAATAGATCATGATTATATAAGTTGCTAACAACAGAAGCTGAGTAAAGAATAACTTGAACTTCTCTGTAATAATTTTGCAACTTTTTTTATACATCTAAGATTATTTGAAAGCAAAAAGCTTGTTTATAAAAGTAAACAGCAAGGATTCCTAAAAGGAATATACCATAGACATAAATTTTAGTCCTGTCAAAATTGTCACTTTGCAGCACGTCTATTTGTTTATATGTAATTGAAGGCTGATTAATGGTAAGCATTTCTCAAATGGATACCTATAAAAAATGATAAATTCCTAGATAATGGATGTTCACATGGTGATATGCATGTCTGGAACTTGTACCAAATGGGAGGAGAAAAGAAAGTTTCAAATAGAATGAGATTTTGATAAACTAGATGACTATGTGTAGAATAAAATTCAAGAATATGATCTAATGAAGACCAAGAAAGAGGGAAGGAAGGAAAGAGATTAAGAGGAAAAGATATGAGAGAGAGACAGAGACAGATACAGAGACAGACAGAGAGACAGAGAGCAGAGAGACAGACAGAGACAGAGACTAAAAAACTATCTTGGTTATCTTGGCATTGTGCTAGCTTTGTAAATAAATAGGGCCAGGAAGAAAGTTAGAGTTGTAATCAGTTACTGCTTGAGGGAGGAGATTGGGGGGATAGGCACATGATTTCTAAAAGATACATATGTAGGTGAGATATGGGAGAAAGGGGAAAACTTATAATTTCATTTCTTTTCCAATTGATGAGGGGAGAAAGGAGAAGAAGGAATGGTGTAGTACCTAGAATGGAGAGAGTGGTATTATTGTTCAATTAAGCTACAGTGAAAACTGAGTCAAGCAAAGGGTAAGTAGACTAGTTATACTGGATGCTTAGTAAAGTGATCCCCAAAATTGGAATGATAGACATCTTGAGAATGCTTTCTGGAGATTGAAATGAATTTAGAACATTGAAATGATTGTGGTGATTTAAGAGGGAGAGTCATACAGGATGACTTGACTTATAGGAGGAATGTAGGGGAACCAAATAAGGGTTTAGGAAAGAAATAATAATAAATAAAAACCCAAAATTAACAGGCAACTATAAATCAGAGATGTTTTGCAGAGGAGGGGGAGGGAGAGGAATGATGACAGGGGAGGGAAAATGAATTGCTGGCGGGAATTTTATGGGGACTACACCTGAGAGGAGAAAACAAACATTGTGAAAAAATGAATAATGATGTAAAGTATATATATAATTTTTTAAAAAAAGAGGTAGAGTCAACATTGTTGGAACATAATTTTGTAAAATCTCCGAGTAAGCCTCTTGACTTTAACAGTATAACAGTAACATAAGAAAACCTGTGATTGAGATGCCACTGAAAGATTTCTGGGAGAGTATTTGGATTAGGAAGTAAAAGTAAAAGAGACTAGAGCTGAGGGGAGTTCAGAATTCTCTGGGAGTTGGAATTATGAAAATAAAGGGAAGTATTGCATGTTTTACTTTTTGAAATGTATTTACTTTTTAAACTTTGTGTTATATATTTTACATTATTTTCCATTCTTGTACATTGTATATTTCTGCATGTTTTACCTCGTGATTCAAAAACATGTTATATACCAGCTTTCAGAAGCAGTAACAGAATGCAAGGATAACACTTCATATTACTTTTGCCAGAAAGAATTTTTCCTAATAGCAGCAAAAAATATAACAAAGGCGGTGGGTACCACAACATGTTGTGCTGTAACAATATTTCAAGCAAAAGTGATCAAGGAGGAGCACAATCTGCCTCAGTGTTTGATGTTCAGTGACTAGTTGTACCAGAACCCTGGATAAACCCAGAGTAGAACTAAGTTGCACATTCGGTGTGCTATTTTTCACAGTTATGTGTGGCTGAGAATATTTAGGAATTGGTGCTCAGTAACTTAATCTAACTTGTCAGTCATCTTTTAAAAAGTAATTTAAAAGCAGTCTATACCTCCGTGTTCAACTGATTCTATGAAAAAGTTCTATTTATTTCTCTTGAGGGAGATAATTGAGTGGCAAAACGTATTATATTTTCCTTTTCTCATCAGTGGAGGTTGTTCAGATAAAATTCCCAGTCAAGATGCTGCAGTTGGTAAGAGCATGTCTGGGTTGATGGTCATCTACTCATATGGACATTGTTCTTAGAGTACTGGTCTTGCAAACTGTGAAATCAGAGAGGAAAAAAAAGCAGGGACCTTGTTAGAATACAATGAGTATTCAGAATAGGAGCAGAACAAAATGATTTAAAAAAATCTTACAAGTGGCAATAATAGTAATAATATAAAGAAGAAATGGAAGACAAAGGGAGATTTAAAGATACAAACAGAAATAAAAAGAGACAAGGTTTCAGGAGCTCAAGTTTGTCTTTCCTGTCAGAAGCAAGATCGCAAACATGAGGTAAGAGTTGAGCTGCCATTTTTGCCAGGAGAAAGAAGTGAAGTTGAGCCAGAAAAGGATCAGGTAAAGAGATTGGCAACAATCCTCAAAAGGGCATGAAAGCCATTTCAGGGAACTTTCCTCTTAACATTGCATCAATTTTCATTTGAATGGGCCTTTAGGACCAGTTTTGAGGGAGAAATACTTCATATGTACAATTGAGAACAAATTGCAGAGGCATTTGGAGGTTTCATCTTATGCTCTACCAAGTTTGATGCTGGCTGAATCTTAGAGTGCCCATCTTTCCGTACTGCATGTCTCAGATTCCCAATTTGTAAGGCTATTATTTAATGAATATGAGGCAGCAAAGTAAAGGAATTGTAGCAGCTTGAGATTTATGTAGAGATTGTGTCATCAAAGGTTTTGTTCCCTTTTCCAGCTTCACAAACGATATGGATTACCAGATAAAGTTGTGTGGGATTTATAAATCAACTCCAACATAAAAGTTTATGTCTGGAACTTGTTCTGAGTTTACTAAAGCTACTTCTTTCAATCCAGTCCTGGAATTTTACATAATGCTTCCTTGCATGCACTGTGATTGCCTTTATAGATAGATTCATAAATTACTCCTGGTATACTGAATGTGTGTAATGCTGGTTCTTTCACAGCAATCGACCAAGACCAGAGTATTCACATATCAGAAGACAGCTGGGACACAATCTGTACAGAGGTGAGCAGAGCCTTCAGGTCCTTTCTACACTGACTGAGAACATCTAGTGAGAATTGGGGAAGCACACTGAGTTACATATTGACATTTAGTAACCTGGTATAACCCTCACATTTTCCTTCTCTTTCATATATTTTGATCTATAACGTTAGGTTATTAGAGCAATTTGTCTTTGATATGCCTACCTTCATTTTTAGAACATGGTAAGCCAAATTCGTCTTTGCAAGAATTGTGTATATGTATCTCCTTTAGAGGAGGAGATCTTGAAGAAATCTTGGTTTTATTTTGGCTTTCACTCCTGCCAGCAAATGATAGCAGAAATGGAATACTGTGGTTTCTAAATTAAACCAGTCTTTGTCTCTCTCTCTTTTTTTAAAGTAATTTCTCCAAAAGTGCAGATGAGGCAGTTCCATAGGTTTACATTCTATTGCTTAAAGTTAATTTATATTGTTATTTTTCTGTTGTTAATGGCTTCTTTTAGTGTATTGATTTGTCTATGCATGCAGGAAAATTTATACTGGAATCAGTGCTAATTCCTTTGGATTACATACATTGAGACAAGAGCTTCACAAGGCTGCTTCTTAGCCCTGTGAAAGGCCCAGAGATTAAGTGACCCCACACCTGCTTTAGGATTGTTCTTGTGAGAGGTGGTCAAAAGTCTACTCCCACATTTTGAGTGTTTCTTTGACCTGGGCCTAATACCACAGTTAGACATTTTGAAAGAATCTAGGTTGATGGGAGTGCAGATACAAATTCTTAATGAAGTTTCAGAAGTTCTTGTTAAATGGTGAGTCACCACATGAAGAAATCAGTGATATGGGGGAGTGGGTGTATTTGTCAGTGTAGAAGCAAATCTGAAATCTAGCAAGTATCCTTAACCTGTAAACTCCCTATATAATTTTCATTCACAGACCACCTTCATTGAAAATTCTCTTTTGAACATCAGATATCTAGAAATAATGCACCAATATGTTACACCTACATGTTGCTAAAGATTTATATTGGAGGGAGTTTTTTTTTATTACAAATGGACCTGGAATGTCACTGATAGAGCTTAAAATAATATTTAGAACTTTAAAAAAATATTTCATATTTACTTGCCAGTCTCTTCAGTCCTTTGAGAGTCAAATGATCAAAATGAACAAATACAAAATTTGCAAATATGGCATTATACAGTTTGTTTTTATTGTCACTCTCTGAATAAAGGTATGAATGGGGAAATGCCCTAAATTTTCTGATAAATTTATGGTTCTCCCAGAGCTGATGCTTTTAGATTTCCAGACTTTTTCCTGACTCTCTTAGAATTCATTTATACAAAACTTTTCTTTGTTTGATTATACATATTGTTTGCTTACTATGTATAAAACCATGAAAAATCAATTCATTTATTGTATGTCTATATATAAACACAAATATGTATTCTGCACTACAATAATAGTAGTGCAGAATACAATTTGACTCAGAACTTCAGGTTTTTATATAGTGTAGTTTATACAATGTAATAGCACCACTGTAAATCCTAAAGGTATACTCATGGGCACTCTCATGTTCTCAATGTATACTAAAAGATGTTATGCATATGAATTAAGAGTACCATGAAAAATTCATCAGTGTTTCATTAGGGACAGCCTTTGGCATTTTTTTCTTCTTTCTTTGGTGATATTTGTACAAGCAGCCATTGAGTGTATATTGAATCCTAGGGGTTTGTACAGCAGCCTGATGACCATTTACTTTTTCTTCAGAGGCATATCAGTCCAGTTGTCTCACTTTGATGAATATGATACATTTGGTAGAAGCAATTTCACATTCTCTTTCATATTTGCACCATGACTAGACTAGAAATGGTACACACATCTATTTTTTAAAAGATTTATTTATACATACAAGAACTGGGGTACAGGCCAGAGGTGCAAGGGGTGAAAGGAGTCACCAGAGTAGGGAGCAGAGCAGGCAGATTGACTGAAGTACACTGCTGAGGGGAGCAGCGGGCGAGGCAGGAGAGGTCTGCTGCACCATGTGGGTCCCCTCCCTGGCCAGGGATTGAACTTGCGTTGCTGTGCACTATGATACTTCATAGTGCGGCGCTCAACCTGCTGCGCCACCAGGGAGGCCCCGGCACAAACATCTTAAGCTCAACCTGTTCACCT
Source organism: Galemys pyrenaicus (assembly GCA_019455555.1). Classification (NCBI taxonomy): domain Eukaryota; kingdom Metazoa; phylum Chordata; class Mammalia; order Eulipotyphla; family Talpidae; genus Galemys; species Galemys pyrenaicus. The sequence continues at coordinate 1,784,985 of JAGFMF010011853.1, read as the reverse complement.
CATGTTTAATACCATTTTCACTATTTAACACTCGACTACAATACCATCGCACTTCATAGCAATATGTAGTTAAATGAGACTTCTATTCTTTATTCAGTAAATATTTGCTTTTACTGACAACAGCTGATAGGAAAAATCAGAGTATTTCATGAAACTGGCATGTTGGTTTTGTTTGGAGGGCTGCTTTGGTTAACTTTTCATTATTTGTAGATTTCTAAGATCAGAAAAATACTTGAGAGGTCAAATAGTGCACAAGCAGCCACATCATCCCTGTCCCTTCCTTTCAGTAGGGTTTCCTACGGGACCAGTAAGACTACTAACTCATGAGGAGCTGAATTTTTTTTTAAAGATTATTGATAAAGGAGATTTATGACTACCTTAAGTCAGTCATTTCTGTAATGAAATAATCTGTACAGTTAGGAAATTCTTCTTTATGCTGAACATGGTTCAAGATTCTGGAAAAAGTAGCTCCTTTAAATCTGCCAGAGTAGATATGTGGAATTGTTATTTTACTAGGACAAACAAAACAAGACAAAACCCTGGAAAACAATTATAAACCACTCTTAGCCCCTTTCTTTTCTGGGATAAACAATTCATTTTCTTTCTAGATCTATTTGAATACATTTTCCAGATGCTATTACATATCATTATATCTCTTTAAAAAGGAGTATTTCAACATTGAACACAGTACACTGAGATTAATATATGTGTGGGAAGGAATCCCATCTCAAAAAACTCAACTCCCAAAACTATTTTTTCTACTTAGACCAAACCCAAACTGTTGAAATCCAATTATATATAGAAAAAAATAGTTTCTGCCAATACCTCCTCTTAGTCCAGCCCTTCTCAATTCTAAGTCTAGATATAAGCCATTTTTCCCATCTCCATTTTTTAAACTTCTTCAGAAAAGAATTTGTTTTACACATTTTCTTAATTTATTTCATTTTGCACAATATTTAAATAACTCATTACTGTCTGCCAAGTTAGCGACTGAGCAAGACATTTTAAACTCCAAACTATGTATGTGGCAGTGTTCACTGTGCATTCCTATGCTTGTTTAATCTGTATGGCTACCACATAGCTTGAGCTTGGATTCCAGTCTAGACAAATTTTGAGGTAAAGTCTGTGGTCAGATACCATTCTGGAGACATCAAGTGTTCATATAGAGGCAGTACTCTTTTTTTCTGAGTCTCTATATATGAGAGTATAAGGTCATTTGTTTTTTGATTTATTCCTATCATTTATTCAACAAGTATTCATTAAACATATACTAAGTTCTAGGTACTATATTAGGTACTTGTATTTAATGACAAACAAAAATATACTTGGTATCTTCCCTTATGGAACATTCAATTTATGTGTGAGTAGTATTCCTCTGTGTATATATACCACATCTTCTTAATCCAGTCCTCTTTGTCCAGCATTTAGATTGTTTCCTTAACTTGACTTGTAAACAGTGCTGTATGGAATATAGGAGTGTATGTATGTATTCCTTTGAATTAATTTTTCTTCGATTCTTTCTGTATATAACAAAGAGTGGAAATGCTGGATCATGTGGTAGATGAATTTTTAATATTTTGAGAAAACTACATACTATTTTCCATAAGATCTGGAGCAGTATACATTTTTACTAACATTGTACAAGGGTTCCTTTTCCTCACCAATACTTGTTTCTGCTCCGTTTGTTATGGGCCTTTCTCATAGGTGTCACAGCTAACTCATTTACCCATTTTTAAAATTGAATTTTAAATTTTCTTTTTATTGAGTTGTATGAGTTTTTGTACATCTTGGCTATCAGCTACTATGATGTCCAAATATTTTCCTCATTTAGTAGAGTGGGTTCTTTTTTGTTTGTTTCAATGACAGTTTCGTTTACTATGCAGAAACTTTTCACTTTGATGAATTCCCTTCTGTTTAATTTTGTTATAGTTACCCTTAGTATTGGAGTTGAGTTTCTAAAGATGTCCCTGAAGCCAATGTCATACAGTATTCACACAATATTTTGCCTATCTATTCTTCTGTGTATTGTATAGTTTCAGAACTTACATCTAGATCTTCAGTTCATTTTATTTAATTTTTGTGTATGGTGTGAGATAGTGGTACTGTTTTATTCTTTTGCATCTGGTTGTCCTGTTTTACTATCACGTTTTGGTGAAGTGACTTCTGTTTCTTCACTATATATTCTAGGCCATTTTTGTCATAAGTTAATTTTTCATGTCAGTGCAGATTTATTTCTGGGCTCTCATGAATATTTTTATAGCAAAAACCATACTGATTTTATTACTGTAGCTTTGCAGTGTAGTTTGAAGTCTGGAAATGTGATGCCCCTGTTCTTTTTTCTTATAATTGCTTTGGGTGATCAAGGACATTTGTGACTCCATACACATTTTATTAATAATTACTCTGTTTTGTTGAAGAATGCTATTGAAACTTTGATGTGATGTTATTAAATCTATATATTATTTTGGATAAGATAAATGTTTTAACAATATTAATTCTTCAAATTCCTGAGCAAGGAATATCTTTCCATTCTTGTGTCTTCTATTGATATTAATAATGTCTTACAGTTTTCGTTATACAAGTCTTTTATCTTTATTAGGCTTAATTCCAGGTATTTAATTATTTTTGATGCAATTGTAAATGGGATTATTTTCTTGGTTTCTTTCTCTTCTAGTTTGTCGTTTGTACATGGTAGCACAACACACTTTTTAATATTGATTTTGTAACCTGCCAATTCACTATAATGATTTGTTGTTTCTAAAATTTGTTTTTTAATAGCAGAGTCTTTGAGATTTTATAAATATGTCATTTCCAAATAGTGATAGTTTTACTTTCTTTCCATATTTAAATGATTTTAAAATTCCTTTCCTTTGCCAAATTGTTCCATATATGATTTCCAATTATGTATTGTACAGTAGTAGTGAAAGTGGACATCCTTGTCTTATACCTGATATTAGAGGGAACATTTTCAGTCTTTCACCATTGAGTATGATGTTGGTTCAGGGTTTGGAACATATGACCTTTATTTTGCTGAGATATGTTCCTTCTATCCCTGTCATATTGAAAGTTTTAATATAAATGGAACCTGAATCTTGTCAAATTCTTTCTCTGTATCTGTTAATATAATCATATAATTTTTCATTTTTGCTGGTGTGGTGAATTACATTGATTGATTTGAAATGTTGAATCATTTTTGCATTGCTGGAATGAATCTCTCTTGATAATGGTGTATGGTGTATGATTAATGGATTTTTGAATTCAATTTGCTGATAATTTATTAGTTTTTTGCATCTGTTGTGGTTTTGATCTGTAGGTTTTTTGATGTTCTTATATACTTTCAGTATCACAATAATGTTGGCTACATAAAATGTATTTCGAACCATTCTTCTGTTTTTGAAAGCGTTTGGTATAAATAGGTATTAATTTCTTTTTGAAGTCTTCATAGAACTTAGTTGTGAAACTCCTTGTTTTTGTTATTTTGGAGATTTTGATTATATTTTCAATTTCCTTTGTAATTGGTTTGTTCCAATTTAATATATCTTCCTTAATCAGTCCTATAATGTTGTATTTTACTTAAAAATGCACATTTCTACAAGATTATCCAATTTATTGGCATAAATATGTTCACAGTAGTCTTTTATGACCCTCTGTATTTCTGAGATGTATGTTGTGACTTCTCTTTAGTTTCTGATTTTTTTAGAGTTTTCTCCTTTTTAATTTGTGACCCTAGGTACATAATTGTCTATTTTGTTTTATTTTTAGGGAACCAGTTCTTGGTTTCATTGATCTTCTGTACTATCTTTTAGATTTGTATTTCTGCTCTAATTTCTACTATTTACTTCTATTCATTTTGGATCTCACTTGTTCTTTTTCAGTACCTTAATGTATAAGGTTATGTTGGTTGAGTTTATTTTTTTCAATATTGGCCTGTTCACTATATGAACTTCCTTTGTAGTCTTGCTTTATCTGCATCTCATAGATTCTGGTAGGTTGTGTCTTCATTTTAGTTTTTCCAAGTATTTTTCATTTTCTCCTTTGATTTTATTATAAACCAAATAGTCATGCAGTAGCATATCATTTAGTCTCTACATATTGTGGCTTTTTTCCATTTTCTTTTTGTGTTGATATCCTTTCTTTAAGTTGTCATATTCAATTATAATGAATGTTATAATTCAGAGTATGTGTTCACATAAAAAAGATCACTTTAAAATAGATTTGCTTTAATTACACATGCCTGTGAGCAACCCATCACCTGGATGTCTTAAAGTTCTTGTGTTTAGCTCAGATGTGTTAATATCTATGAGGGAAAAAAAGAAGTTGGGTCATTTAAAAGTCTCTACTTAAAAAATAATATGTTAGTTAATAGGTAATTTGAATCATTCTTTTTATGTATTTTAATTTTAAATTTCTACTTTAGTGTATTTTCTGAGATATTTTTTATATCTCAGGATATGATTTATTCTTGAGAATATCCAGTATGCACCTGTGAAGAATGTGTATTCATTTTCTTTTGGGATGGAAAGTTGTAGAAACCCATCTGGTCCAACACTTCATCTAAGGTCAGTAACTTTTTAAAATTTTTCTGTCTGAATGAACTATCCTATTTTGTCAGTGGTGTGTCGCGGTCTCTGACAATAATTGCATTTTTGTCGGTATTATGTTTTAGGTCTGTTAATAGTTGCTTTATATAACTTGCTGCTCCTATATTAGGTGCATAAGTATTAATAATAGTTATATTGTCTTGCTAAATTGTTCTCTTGATAATTACATAGTGTCCATCTGTCCTGATTACCTTTTTTTTTTTGAAAGTCTACTTTATGTGATAGAAGAATGGCAGTTCCTGCTTTCCTGTTTTTCTCTGCATGCTATTAGGATGTATGACCTTCCTCCAACCTTTTACTTTTAGCTCACTTTTGTCTTTTTGTTTTTAATGGGCCTCTTTCAGAGTAAATATATGGCTGCAACTTTTTCACTCATTTTGTCAGTCTGTCTTTTAATTGGTGATTTCAGACCATTAGTATTTGGGGTGATTATTAATATGAATTCTTTATTATCACCATTTTGTTTTTGATTGTTTTAGTTTCCTTTTGCTTCTTTTTCTGTTTGTTTTTCTCTTCTGCTTTCGGGTGGTCTTCCCTAGTGTTTCTATTGATTTCTATGTTTCTTTGTTTGTGGGCCTCTCTTCTGGATTTTTGGTTAATGGGTACCATGGAGGTTTGTTTTAATTACTGTGTTTAAAATCCTTTGTGTGTTGGTGTCTGCTCTCTGACATTTGACTATAGTTTCTGCCTGTTTTCTCCTCCCTTTGTGTTTTGTTTTTCACTCATGGTATTCTTATTCATGCTTCTGTTTTAGTATTCTTATTGTAATGTTAAGGATTTTGTGATTCACTCTTTTTTATTGTAGAAGAACTTTCAACATTTCTAGTAGGGTAGGCCTGGTTGTGATAAACTCCTTTAACTTCTGTTTGTCTGAGAAAGCCTTTATTTAATTTTGATATTTGAATGATAATTTTGCATGATAGAGTATTCTTGACTGGCAGTTTTTGTCATTTAAGATTGTAAATACTTCCTTCTAATCTCTTTTTGCCTGGAGTGTGTCTGGTGTGAAATCCAGGGAAAGAATAATTTTGGTGCATTTTTATCTTGTAAGTTTTTTCTTAATCTTTGATTTTTAACAATTTGACATTGATGTATCTTGGTACAGGTAGTTTTACATTTAAAAATTTTGGTGTTCTCCTGCTTCCTGGACATAAATATTTAATTTGTTCCTTAGGTTTGGGAGATTCTCAGTTATTATGTCTTTGAATACGGCCTCTTCTCCCTTCTCTCTTTCTGTACCTTCTGGGATCCCAATTATTCTTAAGTTTTCTGTTCTAATTGAATCTTATGTTTCTTGTAGAGTTTTCCCATTTTTCCTTTGTCTTTTTTCTCTGTTGCTAATTGGGTGGTTTGTTCATTTGAGTTTTCTATTTCTTTAATTCTTTCTTCTGCTAGTTTAATTCTATTTAAAGTGCTCTCTAAATTTGTCTGCATTTAATTCACAGTGTCTTTTTGTGATCTTTTAAAATTTTCAGTCTCTTTGGTGAAGTACTCTCTTTGTTCCTAGATTTCCTTTCTAAGATTTTGCACCTGCCTATCTGCTTTTGATGGACCTTCCAGTACCTTATTTAACATTTTTAATATTGTGTTTTTAAAAGTTTTGTCTGATAAGTCCTCTATTTCTGTACCCTTTATATTTGTTCCAGAATTTCTGTTATTTTGTTGTTTTCATTTTCCTTTTCCATCTTGTGTTCAGATGTTCCTTGCTTCCTAGGCAAGTGTTTTACCTTACTTGTTTTTTCCCCCTTTTTTTGTGGTTGAGGTGCTGGGGATTTAGTTTTGTTTGCTTCTCTTCGTTTACCTTGATGTGAGGTGGGGACAGGAAGATAGTCTGGGCCTTCAGTATTCAATCTCAGTTTGAAGGGTGTGTTGGTCACCTCTCCATCCTCTCATTTCTCTCCACAGCAATCTGTGTTCAATGTTTTAGTTGTTTAAACTTCCCACCCTCCCTCTGTATTGCTCCTTTTGATGTGGTCATAGTGAAGCTTGAATCTCCTGGTGGAGAGGGGTAGTAGGTAGCCAAGGTCCATGCTCCTGGACTCAGTTGGGCTTGGCAGGTAGGGGCATGGCACATGAGTTGTGCATGTGCCCTGTTGTTACTATGGCCTTCAACAGTGGCTATCACCACCTCCACCACCATCTCTGTTTTGCCACTTCTGTAGGGTTGCAAGATTTTCAAGCCAGTTATTACTTCCCCAAGGTGTTTGTGAGTTATCTCAGAACTCCTCTTTGCTATTGGGCCTGCTATGGGGCCCAGCCTGGCTCAAACTGGTCTCTATTTGATGTCTTCTGGGAAGGGTTGGTGGAGACTTCCTGTGCCTTTGCTGATTATGGATTTCTCAGTATCCTGCTTGGGGTCTGCACCTGCAGAGTTCTCACTGCCCCAAGGTCATATATGCACTCAAAATTAAGCAAAGTTCCTCCAGGGAATTCTACTATGTCCTGGGATGTCCTATCGTGGCTTGAATGGCTGACACCCAGTCCATTCTGCTGGCTGGGGTATCTACTCTCTCAGCCATACTCTGCTTGCTTTCCACTCCTTCCCTTCAACAGCCACCAATGTTAGTTCTAGATCTCTGTGGGAAAGTCTTGGAATCCCATTGTTGGAATTTCTGGGTCTTCCTTTGAGCAAATAGTTGTTTTTAAATGAAAGTGTGATCCTAATCTCTTTAATTTACCATGTTGTGGGTGATGTGGTTGATTTCTTGTTTTATACCAATGTTATCAGAGAAGATTCTGGAAATGATCAATCTTTGTGTATTTATTGATTCTTATTTCATTACCCAACATGTGGTCTATTCTTGAGAATGTTCCAGTTGCATTTTGAAGAATGTATGCTCAGCTTGTTTGGACTGCAGTGCCCTTTAAATGTCTATTAAGGCCATCTATTTCAATCCCTCATTTAAGGCTGTTGTTTCCTTGTTGATTTTCTGTCTGGTTGATCTGTCCATAGGGTGTTGAAATCTCCTACGTTTTTTCTGTTGCTGTCAATGTGAATTTTTAGATTTATTAATAGTTGTTTCATATAGAATGATGCTCCTTCATTTTCTGCATATACATTAATTGCTATTATGTTCTGATATATTTAACCCTTAATCATTTTATAATGTCCACATTTTTCTCTTGTTGCTTTTTTAGTTGGAAAATCTGTTTTTAACTCCCCTTACTTCTTATAGTACCATTTTCTTGTAGAATTATTTTCCAACTTTTAATTTTGAGCCTATGTTTACATTTGGAGCTCAAATATATCTCCTAGAGAGAGAAGAAAGTTTTGTTTTATTTTCTGGTCCAACCATCTACTCTGCTTTTTGACTGGTGAGTTTGGTTTATGTACATTGACATATTATTGACATACGAGTATTTGCTACCATCATTTTGTCTTTTATCTTTTTTATTTTGCTTGATTTGTTTTTTTGTTATTTATAAAGAACTAATTTTAGTTTCATCTATTTTCTCTAGTGCTTTACTATTCTATATTTCATTTATTTCCCTTTCAATCTTTGTTATTTACTTCCATTTGGTAGATTTGGTTTAGTTTTCTCTTATTTTCAATTTTCTTAAGGTTAAAATTTATGTGATTTAATATATATTTTTAAATACAATAATTTACAGTTATAAACTTCTTCGTATCATTACTTAGCAACATTACATAAACTTTGGTGGGGTGTGTTTTTTGAATTCATTTATCTCAAAGCATTTTCCAATTTCCCTGTGGCTTTTTCTTTGAACTATTGTCTAGTTAGGAGTGTAATTTTGAATGTCCACATAAATGAAGTTCTCAGATTTTCTTCTGTTGATTTACAATTTCATTCAATTGTAGTGTAATAACATACTTTTTATTATTTATGAATTTATTGAGAACTGTTTATCACCATATTTATATATTTTGTTTTGGAGAATGTTATACTTGCACTTAACAATGTATATTCCTTTGTTTTGTGGAGTGTTCTATTTAATTAAAATCTGTTATTGAAATCTGTATTTTCCAGTGTAGTTATAGTATGTTTCAATGATAAGATTTCTATCTTGTTCATTTTTATAATTTATATCTCTTATTGGTATTCTTTATTTGTTGATACAGGTTCTTATATTATTCCTTAATTCTTTTTCTTGTTTTCCTGAAGCTGTTTAAGTATGCTTAAGACAGTCAATTTAAAGTCACTGTTTCATATGTCTCATGTCTTGGGTTCCTAGAAGAGGTCTATTGACTGTATTCTTAAGTTGAGCACACACCATGCATTCGTTTTTTTTTTTTTCCCCCTCAGATCCCATTACTTTTTGTTGAAAACTAAGCATTTAAAATTTATAATATGATAACTCTGGGAATCTTATTTATCCCTGCTCCAAAATTTGTTGTTTTCGTTTTTCACTATTTGGTTTACTTTCCTGAAAATTCTTTAAAGTCAGTATTTTTGTCATGTGTGACTATTGAAGTTTCTCTTTGGTTATCTGTGTTATCAATTGGTGACTTGATAAAGATTCTCTTATGTGCTTTGGGCCAATATATGTCCCTGGCTTTGAGAAGAGATTCACTATATGTTTGGAGATTCTGCTTTCACAGAATCTTAATGTCAGACAGATAAGAAGTATTAAGACCTTTTCATGTCTTTCTTGATTTTGCACATAGCCCTGAACATGCATGTGGCTTTCTAGATTCATAGGACTATGTTGGAGGTTTATCAGAGTCCCCTGTGAATATTTCATTCCCAGTTTTTCCTTTTTAAGTTTTGTTTTTTGCCACACTTTTGTTAACTTTAACTGATGTTGCCATCTCAGGCAGCTGCAATGTTAAACAATTGCTACTGATTATTCCTGACAAATACTTTAGGGATAGGTTGTTTGCACATATTAAACCCTGAGTCAGATCAAATAAAGAAAAGCCTTTAAAATGGGCCTTTTCGGGAAGTATTCAGACAGGTCAAATTGTGACAATTATTTTGGGATAGGACTTTTATAGCTACAAACTACTCCTCCCCCCTCCTGTGTTTGCTATACTTTGGTTTCCATAGCTACATTTATTGTGAGGCTGTCAGCTTTTGAAGAGAGAGAATTCTAAGCAGAGCTAGTGAGAATGGAAATACAACAAATTGCAAAATCGTAAAACTGACTGTTCTTACTGATACGTAACACTTTCTTAAATAAACACTCTGTGAATTAGTGCAAGCTTTTTGTTAATTTCCATTGTTCTGAAAAAAGTTGGTAATTTTTACAATGTTCCTGTGCTTTTATGGAAGAGCAGGTTTTCATGAGTTCTTACTCTACCATACCAGAAATTTTCTTTCAGGAAGGTCACCTTCATTTGTTAGAATTCAAATAAACTACCCTTAAGGTGTCATGGTGGGTTACAGTATCATAGGTTTTGAAATTAGACACACTGTAGATTAAATCCTGGCTCATTTACTTGCTTGTTATATGATCTTAGGCAAGTGATTAAGCCTCTGCATCTCAGTTTTCTTTTTTATTCAGTGAACATGATAATGCCTATCTCATAGGATTGTTGTAAGAATTAAATGAAATAATGGAATTTAAAGCTTTTTGTACACAAAAGGTATTGAATGCATGGTAAAGTTGCCATTCACTTTTCTGCTTAACTGCAAACTTGGTGATTTCAATCTCAGTACGTTGTTATGCTTCATGTTGGAGTCACCCAATTTATTTGGCATCAAAAAAATGTGTAATAATGGTGTTAGAATGCTCATCCAGTGGATGTCAGCCCATTAGCTATCACCTTTTAGCTACAGGTTCATTTGCAATGTGCCTTCAGTTCTTGGTTGTTGCATTACAACTCTATTTTCATTTGTGCCTCCCAGCATTGAGTTGGCTTTACTAACAGCAACACTACATTGTTGACTCATTTTCAGCCTCTATTTATCACCATGCCCCATAGATCTTTTTTAGCCCCACTCATATATAGCCAGTTATTTCTCTTATTTATTATTTATTTATTGTTAGATTTATATAGTGCTTTCCTCCCTAAAAGCTTAAGGCACTGTACAGAGAACTTAAAAACACGGCCCATCAAACATTACACATCTAAAATAAAATTGAAAATGGGGAAAGTCGACAAGCAAACAGGAGTGGAAAACCTGAGGGATAATGAATGATCAGGAGAAAGGGAAGAAGTGTATATTGGGCAATTCATTTCCTCTTTTGTAGGCCACTCTGCGAACTTCTCCCTAATGATTAAAACAAAATTAGGCCTCTGATCTAGTCTCAAATAATAAATAGCATTAGTTTCAGGATAACTTTCTGTCTTGGTAGAGGGGCATGCTAATGAAGTGTGAGCAGTTAGTAAGAAATCTATATCTTGCGTGGACAGGCTTGTATTCTATGTGTAATGATGACAGGCAATTATAAAAGGAGAAAGGTACCTCATAGGCTGTGAGTCACTAAGAGTACGCCGCTAATGTAAGTTACAGTGGGGACAAAGTTGAAAGTAAGAATGATCTTAAATGAATGCTTTAGCTTGTTATCCCTCAAACTCTGGCATCCCACAGTACACAGTTACAGTTTACAAACGCATGTCAAATGAGTTTGATGTTTAGAGGACAGCGGGTTCTTGAATAATGTTTCATTCGATATTGTTTTTTATGTTGAAGAGGATAAAAAATGTTTCTTGGTTAGGGCCACTGTCTCTGTGGAGTTTACACATTTTCCCATATGTGTGTGGACTTTCAATGGGTACTCTGGCTGCTTTTTGCAGTTTGAGGATGTGCATTTTAGGTTATCAGGTACATAAAAATTGCCCTAGTCTGAGTATGGGTACATGTGTGAGTGCACCCTGAAATGGAAACACATCTTGTACAGGGTTAGTTTCCATTTTGTACCCTAATCTGCCAGGATATGCTCCCAGTAACCATGACCATGGGTAAGAATAATGGGGTGGGATAATTAATGTACGAATGAATACAGATTATAGCTTAATATTGGAAGTGTTTTGGATTTTTTTCTGTGGGATCACAGTGGTGTGATTCAGAGGTATAGCATGTATATACTACATATATGTAACAAATAGTAGTATTTTTACAATTGTAAATATGCTGTGGAAAATTAACTCTTCTTTTTATCATGTATCTTATGGTAAAATAATTGACTTCTTTACATGCTTTAAGTTTTCCTTTAAGTTATAGTTTCTAAGAACCTATTGAAATTAAATGAGGACATACTGTGCTGATGTAGCTTTATGGAGTAAATTAGGGGGAATGTATGAATTGGTATCGACTTACTGTTTCCTACATTGATTTGCTCAGAAAACACCACTTGAGATCACTCACAGGATTTTTTTCTTATGATCTGTGTTTTATACACCTTGCACACATATAACTTTCCCTCTAGTGCATTCAAGTGTGGTTTATGTGATCAGGGTTTATTATTTATTTTGTTATTTTGATTACCATTAATATTTATCCCAGAGGGGCTAAAATTCACTGGCTCATTAGCAGATTAGAAGAAGAAGCATTTGGAATTAATTTTTTCCTGTGTCCTGTTACCGTGAGTGTGGGCAAGTTGACTTGGACTTTTTTTCACCATTTACAATGATTTGGGGGCTCCAGGGTTTTGCCAATTATTTCATTAAGGTGCAACTGGAGTAAGATTTTTTTTTTTGGTGAATTTCACTTAAAATAGATGTGTCAAGAGACTGTTCAGAAAATACAGACCAAATACATTTTCAAAAACTAAACAGATTTTCCACAAGCCTTCTACTGTGACAAAAATCCCTGGATAAGGATCTTTATCTGGGCAGTCTTGGATGGAAGCCTATTTCTGTTTTTTCTCTGTTGGATCCCAGTACTCTATTATTGCTCTCTGTAGCATCCTATCTCTTCAGGCCTGGAATTTGGTTACACTCCCAAAAGGCATCCAGTTCTGAAACAATCGTGGTAGCTGTAATTTTGTATCAAAGGCATGGCAATTCTCCTGAATTTGGGATTTGATTCTTTTTATCAAGGAAGTTGACCGTGTCATATATAATACTTTAAGATTATCCCCAAATTTCTATAATATTTAATATAGTAGCTTTATTAAATATTTTGATAAGTTAAAAGAGTTTGTTCTTTTCGTTTTCTCAAATAAAATGAAATGAAATAGCTTCATCTTACAGATACAGGATACAGGATGCATGGTATAGAGCAAAAACTGATTGCTTTAATATTTGAAATGGCAACTGTCTTAAACTAATAAATTCATGCTGTCTGTCACATATCTTTTAGAAATTCACTGTGTGGTCAGAGATAAGTGAAAAATAAAATTAGTGAGTTCTTCAAGATTCATTTGTAAATTATAAGTATATAATGATCCAATATTACAAATCATTTTCGAAAATCTTTTTTTCTGACATTTTATCCCAGTCCAAAAGCTTTTATCTTTCTCTATTTCTGCTTATTGATTTGAACATAACAATTTCCTTAGAAAGTTCTTTCCTGTTTTTGTTAGCTTTTTTCCTTGCCTTGATTGATTTCATTTTGGTCTGCTCTAATTGTGTTCAGGTGTAAGATGTCAGACTCTGCTGAAGTAAACTAGGTGGAGAGCTGGGAGTGAGGTGGTAATATTCTAAGCTAGATTATAATAAATTTTTCTAATCATTTTTCCATATCCTGGAGTCATATAATGTGCTACCTAGGCATTTTGATGAGTGAGCTACAAAGATCAAGCTGAGCATGGAATACAATTCTAAGAGGTCAACCTTTTAGATTATAGAAAGAGGAACTGATTGTGGAGAGAGGGACATTGTCTTTTCCTTTTTTTCCCTCCCAAAGCAGATTACAACCCTTATACACAAAAATGCTATTTGATTGAAACAAGCAGGTAATAATGAAAAATGCCTCCTAGTTTGGTAAATGACAATCTAATTGCAGCTGACATATCCTTGCCCCATCAGCCTAATTAAAAAAAATGTAATTATATTTCTATTTTTTCTATCAACATAGCCACATTTATTCTTTCCTCTGGTTCACAGGAAAAAAAAGATTATAATAATTGCAACAGAGACTTTGAGTTTTAAATGACATGTAGCTAAGCAGAACTTAAGGTGTTCTTCTTAATTTCTACTAAAATTTTAAGAGACAAACTAATATGAGTTTATGATAATTTGTAAAACTACGACTGAAAAATGAAAGTAAAGTGAAGTTCTAGTGTCTTTAAGGGCAAAGAAGCTGGTGTGCAGTCTCAAAGTTCCTGAATCAGCAGTCCTAGTCATTCAAATAAAGGCATAAAACAGGAAGACATTTTTTTTCTCCACCTCTACTATCTGACACAGTGGTCCAGGGTTTCTACCAATCAGACCACTAGACATTTGCCCTTCTGCTTTTAAACGGTAAGTGAAACAATTTGTAAAAAAATTTTAAGGGCTTATGAAAAATATAAATAATGTAGTACAAATAAGAAACCTAAATAATCACAAAGCTCAACACCAGCTCTAACTACTAGTATTCAGTGGACACTGTTCCGGACATCTTCTAAGTAAATAAATGTGCAGACTTTAAGAGAAAATTTTACCTAAGTGATATCATGCTATCTATATATGCTGTTGTTGTAACCTTTCTTTCCCTTCAGTAATATGTTATAGAATAGATCTATTTCCATGTCGACAAATAAAATGTGTGTCAACACTTTAAACTACTAAATAGGATTTGGTAAGTCAGCTTTTGACTCCCTATCATATTCTGTTACCTTGTTCTCTCCTCTTCTTCCGTTCTAGTTTTTCCCCCCTTTTTCTCTTTTCCTTCCTCCTTTCTTCTTTCCTCTATCCCACTCAGTTTCTTTCTCTCTTTTGTTATTTCATTCTTTGTCCCTTTCTTCATTCCTTCCTCCCTCCTTCAGCTTTCCTCCCTTCCCTTTGTCCCTCCCTCCTTCCCTTTGTTCTCTGCCACTCTGGCTTATCTTCCTGAAATAAGGAGGTGCTCTATGGGTAAGACCAGTCTTCCCATGACCTATTTGGTTTAATTTTTCACCTATACTAAGGGATACCAGATGATACTGTGGTGCTGATCTTAACTAATGCAGAGACACAACAGAAAGAGAAAAGTCAACTTCTTTGTTAGTAAAACTACAAGAGCTTACTTTTACAAAATTAGAGACTATTCTTAGTTGTTAAAAAATATTAAAGCATCAAGATAGAGAAGTTAATTTAGTTAACATTGGTGTTTTTATTGACTTGTAAATCATTTTCAGTTAAACATCTTAACGTGTTTATATTGGTTTATTGAGAAATAGAGTAAAACATGGATATTAATGGTAGCCTAAGTTTAAAATTTTCACTTCGTTTTATGAGTATAGAGGAGATAATTTTTCTCCTTGGTTGTTTTTAGCTTAATGAATTTAATTGAGTAGGTTATAAGCACAGAAAACACATAAGTACATTGTAATTGGTATTGGGGAAATAATAGAGAGTACTAGATAGAGACTGTGGACCACCCCCAAAATATTTGTCTGTCTAAGGAGAGTCTCTGTTTCTCACCTCTAGTGATTACTAAATAAGAATGTGTAAACATTGTTGACAGATTTTTCTGATTTTCAGGAGCAGCTGGAAATACAGATTCATCAGTGTACTTTTGAATTGAGATTGTTGATAAAAACTGACCAAAATATATGTGTGTTGTGAGGAAGGGCCTATGGGATTTTTGCTACATAATGATTGAAATTTTTGACTTTTATTTTAGTCATTCCTTCCTTAGTGAGTGAGATATTATTTAGTTTTTTTGGAAAATGATACCCAAGCAGTGACCCTATTTAGTAATGGAGGGGGTAGAGTTAATTCTATTGCCTGCATATTAGACTGTATTTTATTCCTAAGATTAATCTTTGCATTAATTCCCTCTATTTTTTTTTAATTTAATTAATTTTTTTGCCTCCACCAAACCACGCATGCCCATACCCCATCTGCCTCTGTACCATATCTACTCTACCTTTTCCACTATTCCCTCTGCTAACCATTCTGTTCTTTTTGCTGAGTTCAAATTTTTGTTTCTTCTGTTGTTTGTATGGAAATGTTTTTTGGTCTTTATATTCCTCAGGTGACTGAAACCATATGACATCTGTCTTCATCTTTCTTCAAGACTATGTGATATTCCATTGAATATATGTGTCATGGTTTCTCTGTCCATTCATGTGTTGAAAGGGACTTTAATTGGCTCCACAATTTGACAGTTGTAAACAGTGGTATAGTATACATAGGTGCAAATAGACTTTTTTGTGTTAAAATTTTTCATTTTATTTGGATTAACACATAATAGTGATATTGCTGGGTTAAATGGCATTTCCATTTTTATTTCTCCACTATGTGGTCTTAATTTCTTTGTTGAAAATCAGCTGTCCATATTTATATGGATTTATCTCTGAACTTACAATTTTGTTCCATGGTTCTGAGTTTCTGTTTTTGTCCCAGTACCATACTGTTTTGATTATTCTTGCTTGTGTAATATTGTTTGAAGTCAGGAAGTGTGATGCTTCCATTTTTCTTCTTTTCTCTCAAGTTTCTTTTAGCTATTCAGGGCCTTTTGTGGTTCCATATAAATTTGATAATTTTTCTACTTCTTAAAAAATGTCATTGGTATTTTGATTGGTATTGTGTTAAATCTGTAAATTGTTTTAGGTCAAATGGCCATTTTAATGACGTTAATTCTTCCTACCAATGAACACTAGATGTCTTTCCTTGTGTCTACTTTTGTTTCTTTAACAGGGTTTTATAGTTTTGATTATACAGGTCTTTCACCTTCTTCTTTAGTTTTATTCCATGTATTTTACTCTTTTTGGTATGATTGTAAATGGTACTCTATCCCTGATTTCCCTTTCTTCTGGTACATTGTGTGCATATAAAATGCTTCTGATTTTCGTGTATTGATTTTGTATCCTGCCATATTACTGTATTCATTTATTGTTTCCAGAAGTTTTTCTTAATAGGGTCTTTTTGGTATTAGCATACCACCAGTGAATAGTGACAGTTTACTTCTTTTCCAATTTGGATTTCTTTCTTTTTAAAATTTATTTATTTAGATTTTACATCATTGTTTGTTTTTGTACAATGTTTGCTTTCTCCTCTTAGGTGCAGTCCTTGCAAAATTCCCTCCACCAATTTACCCGTGCACCATCACCATAGTCCCTTGTGCTCTTCCCTCCCCTGTTTTGATCCCTCTCCCTCCCCTCCCCTGCAGAATGTTGCTGATTTATAGTTGCCTATTTATTTTGTTTTTTTAATAGTGTTTTTAAAATTTTTTTATTTATATATATTTGACATCAATTGTGGTCCCCATGGATTTCCCACCACCATTTCACCTGTACTCCATCACCTTAGTCCCATTTGTTTTTTCTTGATCCCTTGTTTCAGTCCCCTATATTCCTCCTATAAGTGAAACAATCTGTTATTTTTCTTTTTCTTTTTGAGTTATTTCACTGAGCATAAACCCTTCCAATTCCATGCATGTTACTGCAAATGACATTAGTTTATCTTTTTTGATTGCTGAATAGCATTACATTGTGTATATATACCACATCTTAATCTAGTCATCTATTTTTGGGCATTTGGATTCTTTTCATACCTTACCTATTGTAAATAGTGCTGCAGTAATCATAAGGGTCCAGGAATCCTTTTGATTTAATGTTTTTGTGTTCTTTGGGTAGATTTCTAGGAATGACATTGCGGGGTCATATGGTATCTCCATTTTTAGTAGTTCGAGGAACCTCTGCACAGCTTTCCATTGTGATTGGACCAGTTTGCATTCCCACCAGCAGTGTAGGAGAGTTCCTTTTTCTCCACCTCTTAGCCAACCAGCAATTTGAATTTCTTTCAATTCCTTTTCTTGCCTAATTGCTTCAGCTAACACTTTGAAGACTATGTTGAATAACAGTGGTGACAGTGGGACATTCCTGTCTTACTCCTAATCTGAGTGGAAATGCTTTCACCTTTTCACTTTTGAGTGTGATATTCGCTGTGTTTTTGTCATATATTTAGATAGATTTCCATTTTGGGAGGGTTTTTATAATAAATGTATGTTGGATCTTGTCAAATGGTTTTTGGGCAGTAGAAGAGCAAGTGATTTTTGTGTTCCTTTTTGTTGATCTGATGACTGCCATTTTTTGAGTTACATATGTTGAAACAGCCTTGCATCCCTGGAATGAAGTCTACTTGACTATGGAGGATTCTCTTGATATGTTCCTGTATTCAGTTTGCTAGGAGTTTGTTGAGAATTTTTACATCTACCTTCATCATAGATATTGGCCTATAATTTTCATTTTTACTATTTTTGTAGGTTTTGTAGAATTCACTGGTGAATCTATCTGACCCTGGGCTTTTGTTCTTGGGGAGCCTTTTCATTACTATAATTTTAGCACTTGTCACTGGACTCTATAAGCTTTCTATTCATCCTCGTTCAATCTTGGAAGGTTATGTAAGCCTAAGAATTTATCCATTTCTTCTGGGTTGTTCAGTCTGTTTGCATAGATACTTTCTAATAAGTTCTTATGATCCTTTGTATTTCTGAAGTATCTGTTGTAATTTCACCTCTTTCATTTCTGATTCTATTAATTTGGGTTTCATCTCTTCTTTGGAAGTATAGTTAATGACTTGTCAAATTTTTTTTTTTTGAGAAGAACAACTCTTGGTTTCACTGATCTTTTGGGCTGTCTTTTTACTTCCTATTTCATTTATGTCTGCTCTAATTTTTATCTTGTTTCTACTGGTTTCAGGGTTGCTTTTGTTCTTTTTTTAGTTTCTCCACCTGCAGTTAGATTGTTAAATTGAGATTTTTCGTGTGTGTGTGTGTGTGTGTGTGTGTGTGTTTAATGTGGTTCTGTATTGCTATGAACTTCACACATAGTACTGTTTTTTAAGCATCCAGTAGGGTCTGGTAGCTCATCTCTTCATTCTCACTAGTCTCTACATACTTTTTAATCTCCACTTTCATTTCTTCATTGATCAGAGAGTTGTTCAAACATATTCTGTTTGGTATCCACACAGTGTGGTTTGTTCCAGGATTCACATTATGGTTAATTTCTAGCTTTATAGCATTGTCATCTGTCAAGATGGTTGATATAATTTCTATTTCCATATATTTTCTGAGACTTCTTTTATGTCCTATGATAGGATCTATTCTTCAAAATATTCCATATGCTTGGAGAAGAAAATGCACTCATTATTTTAGGATGGAAAACTCTTTTAATGTCCAATAAATACATCTGATACAATATTTCATTTAAAAACCTTTATTTCTTTGTTAGTTTCCTGTCTAGATGTTCTATCCTTTACATCAATAGTATGTTGAAATCCTAGACAACAATTGTATTTTTGTTGGTATATTATTTTAAGCCAGTTAATAGTTGTTTTTTTTTTATAGTAGGTGCTCCTCTATTTGATGAGTTATATCTTCTTGTTGAATTGTTCCTTGGATAATTATTAATATCTCTCTCTGCTCTTGGTTACTTTTTTAATTTAAAAGTCTAGCTTAATGAATATAAGAATAGTAGCTCCTGATTTACTTTCTGTATTATTTGCATGTGACCTTATTCCAG
The DNA here is from genome assembly GCA_019455555.1 of Galemys pyrenaicus. Taxonomy (NCBI): domain Eukaryota; kingdom Metazoa; phylum Chordata; class Mammalia; order Eulipotyphla; family Talpidae; genus Galemys; species Galemys pyrenaicus. Next base: position 1,765,882 of record JAGFMF010011853.1, on the reverse strand, counting down.
ACTGTTATTTTTAGTTTGTTTTTATCTTTCAATTATAAATGGGCCTCTTGTAAACAAAAGTATTGATGGTTGGGATTTTCTCACCCATGTTGTTAGCCTATGTGTTTTTATTGATGAATTTAGACTACTCGCATCTAGGGTAATTATTGATATGAATTGTTTCTTTTCAATCATTTTGTTTTTGATTGTTTTATTTTTCTATTGTTTTGTTCCCTTTGTTTCTCTCTATTTTTTATGGAAGGCTTTCCTTAGTGTTTCTACCAATTTCTTTGCTTCTTCATCTGCGGGTATTTATACTGGATTTTTGGTTGGTGGTTACTGTGGAGGGTTTGCTTGAATTCTTATGTTTTACAACCTTTATGAGTAGGTATATGTTCTCTGATATTTAACTATACTGGCTCTATCCAATTCTTCCTTCCCATAGCATATGCTGATGTGAATGCATAGTATTCTTGTACTTGGTAGTGATGTTATATTGCTCTTGTCATTTTGCTAAGCAGTTTGTGCTTCATTTTTTTCTTTCCTTATGGGAAACTCCTTTTACTATATTTGAAAAATGGGTCTGGCACACTATTTTTTTTTATGAGAAAACCTTATTTCCCCTACATACTTAATTGATGATTTGGCAGGACAGAGAATTATTGGCTGACAGTGCTTTTTTAACATAACAAATATTTTCTTGTACTCTCTTCTTGTCTGGGGAGTGTCTGGACTGAAATCCAGGGAAATCCTAATATGGTAGCCTTTATAAATTATTCTTTTCCCCTTCCTGAAATTTTTTTCGTTATCATTGATTTGTAATAATTTGTCAGTGATGTGTCTGGGTAAATCTTTTTGCATCTAAGAATTTAGGTTTTCTCTCTGCTTGATGGACTTTGATATTTAATTCATTCTGTAGGTTTGGGAAGGTCTCATTTATTATTTTTTTAAAATAGGTTTTCCAGTACTATTTCTACTCCCTTCCGTTATGGGAGTTGATCATTTGTAGGTTTCCACTTGTAATTTAATCTGATATTTCTTGTAGATTTCTTCTTTCTTAAAAGATTTATTTATTTACGCATACAAGAACTGGGGTACAGGCCAGAGGGGGAAGTGAAAGGATTCACCAGAGACAGAGTGTGGGGAACAGAATAGGCAAATAGACTGAAATATACTGCTCAGGGGAGCAATGGGCCAGACAGGAGAGGTCTGCCACACCATATGTATGGGTCAGCTCCCTGTCCAGGGATTGAACATATGCTGCAGTGGCTGCAGATAGCTTCATAGTGCTGTGCCTTAACCCTTTGTACCACCAGGGAGGTCCCTTCTTGCCTTTTTTTTTTTGATGCTTTCTCTTCTAAATGTGTAATTCATTTGAGTCTTTTACATTTGCAATTCTTCTGCATTTTTCATTCTATTTATATCACTTTGTCTGCATTTTATTCAGAATCTATTATTTTTTTACAATATCTTTAATTTCTTTATTGAATAACTCTTTGTTCCTGGATCTCCTTTCTGAGATACTGTGTCTACCTATGTGCTTTTACTGGCCTTCTAGTATCTCACTTAATTTTTTTTAATGTCCTTGCCCCAAACTTCTTTCCTTCTCATTTTGCTTTTCCATCTTGTGTTTAGATAGTCCTCACTTCCTAGGCATGCATATTGCCTTATTTACTACTACTTATGTGTGTGTACGTGGTTGGGGCACTGCGAATTTATCATTGTCCTTGTCTTATTTTACGTTGGTGTTAGTAGAAGAAGGAGCATATCTAAGGTTTTAATACTCCATCTCGGTTTGAGGAGTGATGTTAGTCAACTCTATCACTTGTTTTGTTCTGCAGCAAGCTGCATTCAATGTTTAGGTTGAGATATTTCCCTCTCCATCTCCCTGTTGTGATCTCTGAACCTTCCACCATTCCGTGGGATGGGCAATATCCAGGTCTCTAGGATAACATTCCGGAAATAGTTTGCACCTGGGTCAGAGTTGCATGCCCACTTAACACTAAGGTGCCCACAATGGCCACCACTGCCCCATCCTTGCCACAGCTGCTGCTTCTGTGCACTTGGTTTGGCTTTCCAGAGGATTTTGTGAGGGGTTCACGCTGAAGTCCCTCTTCCTGCTTTTGGGCTTTTTTGTTGTTGTTGTTGAGTCCAGGCTAGGTCTGGCTTTTCTTTGATCTTTTCTGGTAGAGGTGAGGCAAGGGAGCATTCAATGGTCACACAGCCTCAATTGCGGGTTCCCAATTTCCCTGGTCAGAGTCTGCCAAGCTCCCACTGCCCTGGATTGGTCTCGGCCCCACTTTTGTGTCAGGAAAATGACTCCACAGAATTTTGAAATTTCCTGGATTTTCCTGGGAGTAGCTTGAGAAGTCCATTCCAAGCCCAGACAAGCTCCGCCCCCCCACCTCACCTCCTTCTATTCTTTCCCCTCAGTGGCCACCAACCTTAATGCTTGAATGCCTGGGGATGTCCCTGGGCTGTGTAGGTGGTTCTATGCATCTTTATTTTTCTAGAAGCACATTTTAGTGTTTGTTTGTTTTCCTAGTTGTTTGTAAGGGAGAGGGCAATTCCATCCTTTAATCCTCCATTATGTGGGTGGAGTTAGATGTGAGCTATTATTTTGTATAACTTTTTAATTTCCTCTTATAATATTTTTTATTATGCAAGGATCATTGATCGAAATCCCTACGTATTATAGGGTAATATAGAAGAAGAGAAATTAGAAAGTAAAAAATATGGCTAATACACAATGCTAATGCTGTCTCATTTATCTGCAAGTCAGTTATGGGAATTAGATGATATTAACTCCATTTTACAGATTAAAAGACTGAAGTTTGAATGAATTAAGTAATTTACCAATATCACAGCTGAGAAATGGAAGAGCTAGGATAAATACCCAGGTGTGTGTGAGTCCAGAGACACTTAAATTTTTTTAATAAAAATAGTGCAAATATGTTATAGAGACCTTGCAAAATGTAAAACGTAAATAGTAGGAAAGTCACTTCAAGTCACACCATTAACTTGCTGTTAATATTTCTGTGTACATTTATACATCCATTCTTATATATCTCAAATATAAGAACATATATCAGAATAGGTATCATATTGCATATATAGTTTTATCTTGGTTATTTTCCTTAATGTTTATGTTGAGAGTGTATTCCAGCTTCGTTAACATTCCTTCAAAAATAGTATGTTAGGGCCTCCCTGTTGGCGCAGCGGGTTGAGCGCCACACTGTGAAGCATCCGCAGCACAGCAGCACGTGTTCGATCCCCGACCAGGGAGGGGACCCACATGGCACTGCAGACCTCTCCTGCATCGCCCCCTGCTCCCCTCAGCAGTGTATTTCAGTCAATCTGACTGTTCTGCTCCCCACTCTGTCTCTGGTGGATCCTCTCACCTCCCACGACTCTGGCCTGTACCCCTGCTCTTGTATGCATAAATAAAAAAAATATGTTAAAGACTGGGTACTCTCTCAAGTAACTGTACCACTGCTGATTTAACTGGATATTTTAATTGTCTCCAATTTTATTATAAATGCTTTGGAAAAATATTTGGTATAAATCTTTAAGTCTCTATTTTATACAGTATGTTTCTAACAACAAAATTGCTATGGTAAAAGATCCAAACAGTTTTTAAGTCTTATAATACCATATGCTTAACTTTTAGGTAGGTCTTTCCAATTTACATGGCCAATGTTATGTTTATTCTCTTATTTCCTGGCAAAATTAAAATTATATAAAATAATTATTTGTAAATATGTTTTTTCTTATGTAGATAATATTTTCCCTTCTGAATTCTTACAATGTCAAATCAATCCATCTTTTCCTGTATTATGATTTCTACTGCTTTTATGTCTAGAAAGTCCTTTATTCTCACTTAAGTACATATTCGTTAATATTCTGTGGCAATATTTTTTGGACCGTTTGCTATTCAATTTGTTAATGTAATTGAAAAACTATTCTCTCTCAGCTAAGCCACACTGCATTATCAAGGGAAGGAAAAAATACTGGTTCCCATCTGTGGGTTATGTGGCACATGAGAAAAACACTATATGTCAATCCATTTTACTACCTTCATATTACCAACTTCCTATGCAAAATAAGAAAATGTTGCTGGAGTGATTAGAGCAACTGATGACAAGGGAGTGTTAGTCTTGGCTGGTGCTATAGAGGAAATGAGTATTGAACAGAGTTTTTATTTAGAGGACAAATTGTATTCAAATGGCATATCCCATGCCTGAGACAAGGTTCAGAGTAAAACGATTTGTATATATACAAAAGCCTGTATATATCTTCCTGTAGCTATTGCTGTATGTCTTATATATGTAATGTATATCACTTTATATATATTATCTATATCTGATTTGACTATTCAGAGTCTCGTATCCTCTCCAGTTCTATCCCTTCCTTAATTCTATGACGGAATCCTAGGACTATGAAATACAATCTTAGAATAACAGAGGTAGAAATTATCTCAAATAGTATTTCATGCTGTGTAGGTACAAAATTAATTTGTGGAGTTATTTGATTTTCCTCAAATCACACAGTTAGAGATGGCACTAGATTCTAGATCGCTGACTCCTAGCTCAGTGCTCTTTCCATTACAATAAATTTTTGAAAAGTTTCTATTATTTGGCTTTAAGTACTCAATGATGCCATGCTCACATTGAATTTCAAATTATGAAAGTGTTTCATTTTCATGTATCTCATTGCATGGATTTAAATTGAAAATATAATGTATAAAATATGTGAAAATGTAAAAGGTATACTTGTATATAAGCAAATTATGTCACCATGCTAACAAGCATTCCCTCTTTTCTAAAGAATATTTCAAATTTCAATTAATCTCCTCTTCACTTTTACTTTAAATCCTTTCAGTGGCATAATGACTACGATATATGTTTAGACTATAGCTCAGTTTTAGACTTTGTGAATATGAAGCTGGCTGATTTCAATTGTTTTTTTAAACTTTTATTTTCAGTTATACAAACAGGACAATAAACCCTCTGCTTTCAGGCACACTCTAGAATTTAAATCCACATGTTGCTGAGCTCTGGATTTTTTCTTTGTCATTTTTGACATAAATCAGTCACTTAAGCAAGTTCTTTATGTAGATCTTTTATGTTCCTACTCAGGACTGAGAACACTTGGAAAGAAAATTGTCCATGCTGCTCTCTGATGAGGTTCTTTTTCATGATAGGGATTGAATTTTGATGTTATATGTTGGGTAAGATCACACCAGGAAAGTTAGTTGAGGTAAATAACATTAGGCATAATCATTACTGTCATCATCACCAACAGCTACACAAATTTATTGAGTGTTTAGTGTATGTTAGGGATATAAATAATTGACAGAAACTTGTGAACATAAGGTGCTTGTAATCCATTTAGAATAATAGTACAGCCTTGAAAAATAAATAATGAGGCAAAGTAACATATGTTAGGAACAAAAGTATGAACTTGTATTTGCTGGATTTGAAAGGAAGGATCAAATGCACATGTGCTGAGTAAAGGTGGGGGAAGGTGAAGGAGTTTCTGACAGGGATATTTGTATAGATAATAGGGCAGAAAGGAAATGTTCATGACCTATTTTGGGAGAAAATGGAAAAGAGGGGCCTCCCTGGTGGCACAGCGGGTTGAGCATGGTACTGTGAATTGTTCACTGCACAGAAGTGCGATTTCAATCCCTGGCCAGGGAGGGGACCCACATGGTGCAGTAGACCTCTCCTACTTAGCCTGCTGCTCCCCTCAGCAGTGTATTTCAGACCAGCTTCCCATTCTGCTCCCCACTCTGTCTCTGCTGAATCCTCTCACCACCACCCGACCCGTGCCTGTGGCCTGTACCTCAGCTCTTGTATGCACAAATAAAATCTTAAAAAACAAACAAACAAAAAAACTTATGTCCAAACTTAGCCTGTGATTTAAGCTCTAGCTTAACTTGAAATCTGGAAGTTAGATCTGCCTGTTCTGTTCCCCACTCTGTCTCTGGTGAATTCACTCAGCCCCCATGACTCTGACCTGTACCCCAACTCTTGTATGCATAAGTAAATAAATCTTTTTAAAAAAAGAAACCATATTTAAAAAAGTGAAAAAGAATACATGACACATGCCATGAATAGAGTACTGATATTAGAATCAGGCAGAAATGTGTTAAATTCTTGCATCAGTCATGTAGGAACTTATGATCTTCATCTGTCTAGTCTCAATGTCTTCCTTATCAAAATACTGATAAAACAATTTATTTCATAGGGTTGGTGTGAGGATTACATAAATTATGTATAACATGCCTCCCATCATCTGGCACATATAGACAATAATTAAATGACCATTCATTGTCTTGACTGAGCTGGAGTGGAGCTAGAGAGGAAGAGAGAGAGTAACGATGTGATGGGCCCTCACTCAGGCTATTTCGTCCTATAAACCATGGGGAGCCACTGAATTTATGAAAAGGGGAATAACGTGCACAGTGCAATTTTAGAACTAGTAACCTTTTTGTAACTTAGAATGTGGCATGGAAAGAAGAGAAACTAAAGATGGAATGACTGTTATTGTAGTTAAGGCAGGAGGTAAATGGGTTTGTTCCAGAGTAGTGAAGGCATAGGCAGGGAGGTATCACAATGAAGGAATTATTGCAACTTGATGAATGGTTATAGAAGGAAGAAAGGGAGGAGGAAAAGATGACTTAGAGGTTCCAAGATTGGGTTACTGGGGGAAATGAAGATAAGCGGAGATGATTTTTGGGGAGATATAGTCAAATTATTTTAATGTCAACTAAGCAATGCTATTAAAGAAGCAAGAATATTTGTAGTGCATCTGAAAACTTGGCTTTGCCACGGGTATTTCTGAATTTTCAATGTACAGGGAGATAGCTATTTGTGGTTTGTGCTCACAACTATGTGTTTGTGGTTTCAGTGTACAAGGAGATAGCTGTTTGTGGTTTGTGCTCACACACATGCACACATGCTCATTTGGCTGGGTTAGGTCTTCAGAGCACAGTAAGCCAAGTTTATCTTATAGGCACTGTCTAACTCATAATTGGGGAATCCATCTGTATGTCGAGTCTAACAAAAAAAATTGACCTTTTATTATCAGCCTATTTCTCTATGTTAGAAAATAGCTGCACCTGACTATGGTGGTGGGGATACCCCAATGTTACCTCAGCAAAAATAAATAAATGAATGAATGAATGAATGAATGAATGAATAAATAAATAAATAAATAAATAAATTATAAAAAAATAAAATCTGCCTCTGAAGAAGAATTTAGGCACTCAGGATAGTCACCAACTCAATGTACAGAGTGGAATAAGGGGAGCTCCATGGTCATTGTGCTCCCGAGTGATAGGTGTTATTCCTAGGCACTGGGAAGTATTGAGTTGTTGAGGAGGTCGCCCCTGTGAATTGAATTACACAATAGCAACTTGTGTGATGTTTTGGATTTAGTAAATAAACTAAGTACACTAATAAAACTGTATTTTCATGATTTTTCTTTTATAGGAGTCCACAAAATTGGACAAAACAAGCTGAATATGAAGCGGTTTTGTTAGGGAGGTCAGACTTAAGTGGTCTTCTATATGTGTGTGGCGGTGTGTTGATGGCTGTCTCCCACACCATCAGCATGTTTAATGATTTGTTCTGCTTTGGCCTTCAAATCTGCAGCTCTTGTGTTAATTACAAGGAGCTTTCAGATGATTCTTTTCCAACAATTCATGCTTAAGTTAATTGATCTCCTTTTATTTAAGCTGGTTGGGGCAGCAGTGGAGTAAGCTTTGTTCCCAGGATGGGGACCCCCCCACACCCCGGCACCTCTGCAGGCATTCAAGGCCAGCTGGTTTGAAAAGATTTTTTTTTCTCCATATTTAGACAATTTGGGACCAATATTGTATGGGAGTGAAAAGAGACTGATTTTACCTGACTGAATTATTTGTCCCCTATTGATTGATTGAAAGGAAGCGGAGGTCGTAGTATATTCAGTCTACACTCAGCCAGGGATGCAGAATAACTTCTGCCTGTTTTGTTCTACTTAAAGAAATTGCTTTCTGTTGCTAGAGAATAGCTGACCCTGTCATCCTAGTCACATTTTATTCTTGAATAATGAGGAGAAAATCTCCCTGCAGTAAATGTTCAGTTTATGCTGTTTTTCTCACTTCAAGAAGAAAAAAAAATGCTTTATGAAATAATGATGCTATCCTCAGCCGAACATAACGGTTTGTCCTTAATATCTTAATCAATAGTTAGAGTTTGGAAGGTCAGCTCATCTCTAAACTAAAGCTGGAATCAGCTGTCCACCAAAGAAATGAAGCCTGGCAAAGAAGGCTGCTGGCTCATCTAGCAGCTCTAGGTTTGCATCTCAAATGCAAGAGTTTAAGAGTTAATTTTCACTATTTGTCTTTGACATCTTGACTAAGGGTCTGCAGTACTTGCTTAGCCTACCTATGGACTCCTCTAAATCCCCATCAGTGCTTCAGTTATTCTGCTCGCACTTGTGTGCAAGAATTTGAAGTATGTTCCTGTAAGAGCCTGATTCAGTTTTTGAAGCTCGCTATGGCATTTATTAATTTATTAATGCAATCAGAAATTCCTTTAACAATTTTTTTCAATTACTTGGTATATTCCAGGCACTGGGGTATATACTGAAAATTCATACAGATTTACTGCTCAGGTTTAAAACACCCCATGGACCAACTTCATTTCCATGCAAAAGTCAATTTATTTGTACCATTTTAAATTAATTTAAGAGTGTTGACCTCAGATGATCTTCTCATTTTACACATATTTGCTCTTTATTTTGAAGTGCATGGATTTCAAATTTTGTTTTCTTATATATATCCACAGTCTGATCTTGGGTACATTGCTAAACTTACCTATTTTCTATTTTCTTACCATATTTATTTTCCTTATCCATATTTGCTTAACTCTAAATGTGGATAACAATCTGTAAAAATTGGGTTGTTGTGAAGATCGAATGATGTGGTGTCTGGCATTTGATTACAATTCAATAAATGCCAAGTTATGCTTTGAAAGAAAATATTTTTACATTTCCACTAATATCTATGAGAATTGTGGACTGTAAAAATGAGCACACTGGGAAATGGTGAATCTTTTATCCTCTCTCATTGAGAGAGTAAAAGACCTAATGTGTAAGAGCATTCTACACATTATTAAAATTTTGTTTACTTTAAAATAAGTAACATAAATAAAATGACTTAAAATAAATGACGTAGTAGGCCTATGTCATTCAGCTCCATGACGGAACTATTCAGGTTTAATTCGCCTTTTAGTATTTGTTGTGTTTTAATTCTGGTATGGTGAAGCCGGCTTCATCATGATTTTTATTTCAAAAACAGATGCTTTGACCAATTTCCCTAATTTCTATCACTTCACAGTTTACATGTACCTTTTACACTTTCAGCTAGAACTTTGAAAAAAATTTCCTCTTCCCTTTCCCCTTCCCCTCAAAAAAGGATTTCCCTTTTACAAAGTACTCTTCTGACTCATGATATTTAGTGATAAAAAGGAGACTATTATTAGTGCATTCTAAAAGGAGATATAAGACATTTACCATTATTTTATATAGACACAATGACTTTTGTCTGATGTCAACATAATTACTAAGGTAGCAATCTTTCCACTCTTTACAAACTCTCTCATCTGTATTCCCTCAAGCCACAGTCAAGTACTAGAGAATAATAGGTATCTCAAATGAAGTTGGTGGTTTTATGTGAATGAATGTCATTTAGAAGGTAATTTCCCCTAAAAATCAACATGTCATTATGGCTGATATATGACCATGATGTTGTATGGTATTAATGAGCTCCCTAAAGGTAACATTGGTAACAAAAATTATAGATTGTTTTTCTTTCTGCAAATTCTATCATAATGTTCACCAGTCATTCATATATAATATTCATTGTAATATGTTTTGGTTCAGTCCAGATAATTATTCTTATGTGACTGGGTTTAGATACATGTGAACACATATACAAATTTTTCATTATCTATATTCAGAAACTGGCCCACTTGAAGACTGGCATGTCTTATCTGAAAAATGAAGCCAAGGGCCTTATTCTAATATGATGAAATATCAAAGACTATTTAAAGCTTTTAGCACAGTTGGTTCTAACTTCAGATAAGCAGGCCAAACAAGTCCTTACTTAAAGAGAAAATCATCGGCTGTTCTTGGCTTATTTAATCAACTTAGAAAAAGTTCTCAAATCTTAGTTATCTCAGGTGCCATTGAATGTGTTTCATTGAGTTGTTCACCATTTCTGATAACCTCCACTTTGTACCATTAGCAGACCACTTTAACAAATGTTGACATCTGTGTTGTCATTGGGATAATAAATTACTTACTATTAGCAGGACTGTGAGAATAGGCTAATTTCCACATAGGGGCTGTGAATAATTGCAGGCTTGAATCTCACCATTCAGCTAATGAATCTAATATCTTTTCTCCTCACATATTATCTTTTATCTTTTGGTGAGAACATTAAGTTCTATTCTTCTGGAAAATTTTCACTACATAATAGAATATTGTCAACTATAGTCACCATATTTAGATTATCAGAGGTTACTTATCTTAAAGCTGAAGGTTTGTACCTCTTTACCAAACTCTTCCTATTTTACACACTCCTTAATCCCTGACAACCAATTTTTAGAAAAGAAATGCAATCTCTTTGAGCCACCAACCTCATAGAGCTGTTTTGTTGACTGACATGGAAATGTTCTTTATAAAGAACTTAGAAAGGTACTCACAAATTGGTAGACATTATTATTGTTATATTTTCTAATTTGCCTCAAAGTAATTCTATCACATGAAAGATGATACAGGCATTTTCCTCTTTGGATAAATGGAAAAAAGCTAAGTTGTTCAGTATACAAAGTTGGTGAAAATCTGCACTCATGGGTATGTCGTGGAAGGGGTTCGGTGCCTCCTCAAGTACCCATCTTCCCGGCTCAACTGTACAACACCACTGGGCACAGAAAACCAGACACTAACTTCAAATACTTTGAAAAGCATCAGTCTCCAGAAACACTTCGAAGAGCTTAGGAATTTGCTGTCATGAATAAATAGATGGCTACCATAAACTTGGATGCCCTTTGGATAAGCAGTGTTAAAATTCCAAAGGCAGTGCTCCATAACATAAATGAATTTTATAGGAATGTGTGATTCTAAGTTCAGCATATCAACTCAATCACATTTTTTACTCATTATTAATTTGAAACCCTTGAAGGATTTTGTTTTGTCAGTTGTAAAATTGTGACTCAGAGAAAAAAAATAAAGAAGGTAAAAATGAAAGCAACTCCCTACCAGTCCACAAAACATTGCATGCAGCAGTGATGACTAGTGATGTCTAATAATCCATCTTCATGCCATTCCTATAGGCCCTAAAGCTGTCTACCCTAAAATGTTATTCGAGTGAAAATGTGGTTGATTATTTACACTAGTGTGTTTAAGGTTCTGTTGGGGCTGGGAGTATTTGGGAAGCACACACAAATTGAGCTTCCTATCCATACTAAAGTGATAAGACATTTTCCAGCAGGGCTTTGAGATTTTGAAAAACAACCTCTGTGCTTTTGTGTGTGTGTGTGTGTGTGTGTGTGTGACAGAGAGAGAGAGAGAGAGAGAGAGAGAGAGAGAGAGAGAGGTTTCCAATGAAATAATATAAAAAATTGCGGACTAATCACTTCCAAGGACTAGGACAGTCTCATTTCTCATTGTGTCCTAGAACCCACATAGTGCTTGTCCAGTAGTACATAGTCAGGTAATGTGCATCAAGCTGAATTTTGTAAAAAGTTTGACTGATGCATTCAGTGTTTCTCTTTGTCCAGACTGTGAGGCAGAGGGATGGGCAGTAGGTCTCTTCCTCCAGGTATCTTTGGAATAAACATTTCCTTACTAGTTTTCAGTCTCACTGGAGGGATCGACACTGCAGTTTCCCATGTTCTGTCCTCTCCCAGTTTCTTGGAGGTCTTAAAATTCACAATTATGAAGTATTAGGAAAAGAAAAGGAAGATAAAAGCTCATGTATGAGCTCTTCCATCCACATTTTATAGATGAAATATTTAGTGTTTTAAATTAAACATGGCTAAGAATCTATTCCAGAGAGGCTTTTGCAACCATCCTGCTTACAGAGCTCTAACCTTGGAACAAAATCTGCATATGAATCAAGGTCAGCCTGTTGGAGTTTCTCTAACCAAGTCTAAATTCAAAATCTCAACCTCAGGGAAACTGCAGGGGCTTGGATAGCAGGTGGAAGTAATAAAACTCTGGGCGTGAGGAGGTGGTCACATTTAGGGGACTTGTGCAATATATGTACCATATTTAAAGTTGAAAAATTAGTGCTCATTCTAGTCTGCTTGATATTTTTTTGTTCAAATTAACCCATTAGAAATGAAAGAAAAAATCATTTTTAGATGTTCCTGAACAAAGCAAATCAAAATTTAGCCAATGCTGGTAGACATATCTATTTTAATGAAATCCATGGCCCCCTATACTCTGCAGTTGATCAGCTTATAATTTTAGTGTAGTATTCAGTATCACACTTTATATGGAGTATTGATCAAACCAAAATGTATTCAGACAAGGGACACTAGTAAGAGGATGAGTTTGGAAATCAGATAGGAGAGGAAGTTTGGGCCCTGGAAGAATCATTCAAGAGAATGTTAAAATTATTAAATGACTTGGTTCATTTTGATAAAGATCAAACTCACTGTAGCCTAAGGTGCCTTAAAGGTGAGTAAGATAGAAAACAGTAAAGCAAGATTTATTCCTTGCAAAGCATTCTGTTTCATAGTATAATGAATTTTTGCTTCCCACATTCCCCTCACCCCCACAGCCCCATCCAACCTCTGCATTGCTTGCTTAGAATACCACACAATCCAATCCTTTACAACACAGTACAGTACAGTTCAATAAAACAAAATGCAAACCTGCTGTACATGATTTAGTTCCTGCCTACTTTTCTTCTTTGCTTCTTTCTAGTCACTTTCTCTTATGTTTCAGTGACACCCTATTTCTGTACTTATGCATGTATCAAATTTTTCTTCAGAAACAAGCTATTATTTTGGGATCCAGCAGGTCCGTTAAGATGTCAGCTGTCAGGAGCAATATTTGCTCTCATGACACTAATAGGTTCTTCCTCCCTCTTGCCACCTCTGACTTCTTTTGCTGCTATTTGTTGTTGATTTTAGTTAATGTTAGTACGATATGCCGATATGTGGTTCTATTTGTATTTCTACAACCTGGGATTCAGTGAACTTCTTGAAACTGTAGGGTTTTTTTTAAATCAGCTTTAGAAAGTTTTCACCCAAATATTAACTTCATTGATTGATCGATTGCTTTTTTAATGAAGTACCATTGTTTTACATCCTTTCTATTATTTAACAATATATTTTTCCTGTCAGGAGTGGCCACCATTATTTTACCACCATTACTTCTATCTGATCCTTTCTTCCAGTTCTGAGCCTCCGGTCACATAAGTGTTCTAGAATTTGCTTTGGCATATTCAGATTTCAATTTTTGTTTCCCTAGTTCATGAGATCTCTGTTGGTATCTTTTATTCTTAGCCACTGCCTTCTGTTCAATTTCTCATTCTCACTTGCTCTTCAGGAAAAGCTGGTGAATGCCCTTATGAGAGTTGGTCTCATCTTGGTGTGCTTTCCTTCTCTCTGGGATCTTAATCCCTTAGTTCCTAGTTGAGCAGCAACCTAAGCCTTCAAATGATTTTTTGATTTTGGTATTTTATGCTGTTTTTATAGTTTTTATTGGCAAATTTGTTTTTTTTTAAGATTTATTTATTTATGCATACAAGTTCTGGGGTACAGGTCAGAGGTGCGGGGGTGAGAGAATCAACCAGACAGAGTGGGGAGCAGAACAGGCAGATCAACCGAAATACACTGCTGAGGGGAGCAGCGGGCGAAGCAGGAGAGGTCTGCTGCACAATGTGTGTCCCCTCCCTGGCCAGGGCAGGGATCGAACTCATGTGGCAGTGGCTGCGGTTTGCTTCATAGTGCATTGCTTAACCCACTGCACCACCAGGGAGGGCCCGGCAGATTTGTTATTGAAAAAATGTTTCTCCTGATATTCATAGTTACAAATGCCATTATTTTTATTATTACTTTAAACTTAATTTCTGTTTGAATAATGAGTGAGGGGGCCTCCTTGGTGGGCCATGGGGTTAAGGCCCAGCAGTATGAAGCAGTCCGCAGTCACTGCAGCCTGAGTTCGATCCCCAGCCATGGAGCTGACCCACATGGCTCAGCAGACCTCTCCTGTCTTGCCCACTGCTCCCCTCAGCATTGCACTTAAGTCAATCTGCCTATTCTGTTCCCCACTCTGATTCTGGTCAGTCATCCCACCCCCCCATACCTCTGGCCTATACCCCAATTCTTGTATAAGTAAATAAATCTTTTAAAAAAGAATAATGAATATGCTCAAGTGATGCCATGTTTCATTAACCATCTTCAAACTCCCTGTGGGTAAAGTCCTCTGCACTGGCTTTCTACATCACCAGTGTTTGTTATCTTAACTGTGACCTCTTGGCTTCTGGTATGTAAGTCTTGTCCTTTGTTACTTTAGTGTTTAGGTAACCCCCAGGATACAAATGGGCCCAGCTCTGTGACAGCCTGCCCTACTATCATCTCTGTTCTGCAGAGGAGAGACGGCTCTGAACTTCTTAGTGATGCTGGTGGTCCTTTCACCAGTGCACTCTGATGACATTGGTGAATGGTGTGTCCTTGGTTCCTTCTTTGGAACATTATTTTGGCCAGTTCTTCTGGTTTCTCATGACATAGCATCCAGTATTCCTGCCTTCCTGGGACTTTGCATTTATTTATTTTATGCCAGGATACCTCAGGCATTTCCACTTCATTCAGCATGGGCCATTGCTTTCTCCTGGTTTCTAAGAACAACACTAGCACTGAGTTTGCTGCATCCTCTGGGAGGTCCTTGGAAGATTACAAATCCCAAGTGCCCAGCAAGTGCCACTAAGTCAATTAATTTTTGCTTATCCAGTCTTATATTCTGGTTGCCTTTATTAAGAACCTTCAAAATCCCACCCCAGGAGTATTTCCCTGACTCCTGTTGGTACAAGTTAGCTGGTTTTTTTAAAAAACAGTTCCTTTAGCTTATAATCTCTCTTTTCCCCTTATAAAGCCCACCATGTCCCAGACAGGCTATCCTGGGATTTAACTCTAATTATATACTTCAAGAGAGAAGGGGAGGGAGCACTCCTAATTGATGGGGATGTGGGAGGATAGACACTATAATTTTGTAGGGAAAAGGACTTTATAGCATTTTCCAGCACAGTAGAAGTACAAGCTCTTATAGGAAAGTGTGGTGCATCTCTGCAAGTTCTGAGTATTTGCAAATCTACAGGGTAAATAGTCTCAGTATTATCTATTCAGATGCCCCGCGGCATTTTAAGGACCTACCTTTTCCCACTCAGGCTAACACACCTGCCTTGGCTGAACCCTAAATATTTCTAGAGCTCTGTGACTCTTACTGTAAAAGCCTCTGCTCCTCAGCAGTGTTTGCTCTTCCATTGAAGGAGATAAAGACCTCTATTAATTTGCCCAAGATTTCTGTGGTTTTAAGCCTAGGCCTTTAAGAGTTAGCAACTCATTAGCCCTCTTTAGGTCATCCATACAACTTAGCAATAAGCAGTATACTCTGTTGTTCTTGGTCGTATTCTTCTCTATCTTTAAAATGCCTCATCATTGTTCCTGCAAGGCCCTTCTCCATTGGAACATTTCCCTAGGTCATCACAGGTGAAATGTATCTATTGGGCTGCCACCTTGAAGAAGTAACCCACATAACACTAAGAATATAGTTTTCTTTGCCCACTAGGCAGTGAGTGATTCAGTCTCCAAACCCTCATATTGTCTATTGAATTGTATCTCTCTTGGCACCATTTGCGTAAGGGTCCACTAAGAAGATATGAAGATAGCATTAGATTTGCAATAGAGTTATTATCTTTGAAGGGTTGAATAGAAGGAGCTGGATATGATTGAGAGAACCTTCAGAGCTTCATGTAGGTGTGGATACCTGTGAAGGAGAGAGGGCAAGAAAGTGGATTGAGTAGGAAGACTTGCAACATAGTTTAGGGGAGTTTTATCCAGGTTGTAAGGAGACCTTGACCTAATTCAGGAGTCCTGCAGCTTTCAGTAATGGAACTCTATTTATATTGGTTGGGACCAGCCCATGGAAATTATCAAGCTCAGTGAAAGCATACTGATGGGTCAAGAGAGGAAACAGCCGGGACCATCAATTAATTTTGTTCTGTAAGGTAAGAGATATTTTACAGATCTCTGTAGTGCAGCAGCAAAATAGTCTAGCTATTTGGATTAGCATAATCTGTAAAATTATCTAAATATTTTAGATATTTCTCCATAAAGTAATTTCTGTTTGATGGAGTCATTATTTTAACCAACCCTCCAACCCTTACTGGTTTCCTCCCTAACTTTATTTGCATTGACCTGATTTTTTTCAAAGTATAGGTATAAAGACACACATTGTTTGAAAGTTTTATTTTTTTCAAAGAAAGATTTAGATAATAAAATGTTTGGAGAACTCCGTTGTCGCTCTTAACCTGACCAGTCTCCTTGTAAAAGCAATAGATTCATTGGTAATTAAGTGGCCCAAGTGAGAGAGCAGAAATGAATTTATCTGCTTTCTGCAACAATGGCAACAACAACAAAAAACCCCAAACAAAACAAAACAACACAGAGTTTATGTCCAATTGCTGATAGGTCATTTTTTGTCATTTTCACATCACATTTGTATCCACCTACACTTGCATGGATGAATAGCTAAGTGCTGATGATGCAACTGTGATGGTGTTTTAACTTTATGAGAGGTAAGAAATGCCAGCATATGGTTCCCATGGGAACCTCACCCCAGTCCTTTTGTGCTACTCTAATGATTAGAAAATAGTAGGTAAATCATCAATAATTACTACTTTAGTTGAATAATACTGAATGTTATATGCACAATGGATCACACAAATATATTAGTATTCATATTTGGAAATTGTTTTTAAGTTTTAATTCTGATCCATTTATGACTGTAATGGGGCTCTGGAGGTGTATATACACTGTAGGCTAATTTGCAGACTTTGGAATTTGAAGCTTTCCATGCTGTTATGGTACAGTGGAGCACATGCTGGGTTACCTGATTGCTCAAATAATTCTCAGTGATTACATCGGTACCTCTGCAGCTGTAATAATGCGCCACATCGCATTATTTTCATATATTCTAGTGGAGTTTGTTACAGCTCGGCTTAATAGAACAAAAACCAGATGAGATATTGTGAGTTGTTCAAGAGCAGATGTTTCTGGTCAAATTAGTTGTCTTTTCATCTCTGGATGCTGATTTTTGATGCTGGGTAGTGTCAATCTTTTTTGGCAATCTAATATCCATTGTACATATTGGTAATCTGTGGTAAGATGAATAAAATCAATTTATGGCCAGTTTACATGTGACTGTACAGTATACAATTACCAAATGGTGTTATCTGAGGAGTACTAAAGTAAAGTTTCCTGGAGTTAAACAGCTGCCTACTTTTTTACTGCAATCCAGAATTTTCCATATTGGAGTTATTTTTCTGACTTCAATAACAGTATGGTGTTGAAGGACACTGAAAATGCTTGTTGTCTGAAAGAGTTAGCTATGTCTTCACACTAGGTGAATATTCTTGTGAGACTTAACATCTGAAAGCTTACCCACCTTGGAGTGATATAAAAATATTGTGTTCAATCTGCTCGTTGTTTAAAAGTTGGGGTGGGAGTGTCTTAAATCGTTAGTTCTTTGAATCCTTAGCTCTGGGAGAAGAAATCTGGCAGACCTGGGGGAAGTTTAAAGGCTTCCATTATGGGAAAGTTATTTAATGTATTGTCATTATGAAATACTAATGAGCATTAGTGAATTATCAAGCACCATTACTATTGCCATTGTATGCTAAATTAAAATTTTCATTTCTGAACCACTAATGTATCTTCAGATGATTACCAGGGGAAGACTACGCCTACAGGGAGAAAAGTTTATCATATGTTATAATAAATTTGGTTCAGTGTTTGTGTGTATGTAAGTATGTATGTTTGCTTATACATATCTCTAAATATACTCTATGTACACCATACGTTCTGCCTAGTTCTCCCCATGTGCATCTGCAGGGCACAGCCAAACCTCTCAGACACTACAGACAACAGCCTCTATAGTACCCTCTGTTCCATATAGTATCTCAAGGTTTTCTTTTTCTTAAGATTTGTTTATTTATGCATATAAGAACTGGGGGATAGGCCAGAAGCGAGGGGCGTGAGAGGATTCACCAGAGACAGAACAGGCAGATTGACTGAAATACACTGCTGAGGGGAGCAGCCGGTGAGGCAGGAGAGGTCTGCTGCTCCATGTGGGTCCCTTCCTGGGCCAGGGACTGAACTCATGCTTCAGTGACTGTGGATGCTTCACAGAGCGGTGCTTAACCCCTTGCACCACCAAGGAGGCCCTATCTGAAGGTTTTCAAATTGCATTCATACTCATTATCTCATTTAATATTGTCCATAAATCTTCATGTAAGAAAGACTATTAACTATTATCATAGAATTCAAAATACTTGAGTTCAGAAAAGGTAAGCAACTAATTAGTCTAAAATTCTACGTTTTTTTTAAAAGATATAGAGCTGGCTCATCCCTTCACGTGCAGTAATCAAGTAAGCTCTTAAAGGAGAAAATGCCTATGGATGCATGTGTGTATGTATGTATATCAGAAGTTGTGGGAATGGGTTGTGGTAGAAAGAGCCACTCCTTACCTGGTCTAAAACCTGAGGAAAATCATGCTTAGTAAATGTCACTATTAATTACTGAGTTTTTATGAGGTCCTTTTTTACTTTTCTTGTATTTTTAAAGTTTTTCTTTTGTTTTCTCTACATTTTTGTCTGGTCTAACTTCACTCAGATCAAAAGAAATATCAATGGTTATATTTAGCTTTGAAATTCTTTATTTCTTCAGTATTTGTCATCAATCTTACTTAATGATTAAAGATTCAGGTTTAAATTCCTATGGAGAGATTGCTTTTTGGGGAAACCATAAATCTAGCCTGAATATACAACTCATCTTTCTAAGTCTAATAGAAGTCTTAACAGCACTTGGTAAAGGAAACTTAATGATTAAACCAACAGGAATTAATATATATATATATTGCTCTGTTATCTTTAATATTTTTTGGTTTTCTGCTAACTCAAGCTACTGGAAATTTTTAGATAATGATAGCTAATCAATTTTATTAACATTTCTTGTCTATAGGTAGTAAGATATCTGTCAATGAAATGAAGACAATGAAAAAGGTGAAACCGGTGGCAATCGAGTATTTCCTCTACAATTACCAGTAATCTAAACCTCTAAACTTCCCCAAGTCCACCACTAAGCATTTACTCTATGCAACTCCTTTTAATTTAGTACTCTTCAAGGCAGCAAGGATTTATGTGATAATCTAATTTGGGTTTAGCACTGAAATGAGTTTGGAATATTTCCAAATATGTTTCCTTTGTAACTGTTAATAGTAGCCTCTGTTTCTCACAAGCCTTGCCATAAAGATGCCCCTCCTCTGTGAGCTCTATAATAGATTGCTTTATTTCTCTTTCATTTTGTGACATAGTTATTGTTGTAACTGTCATCTGTCTTGCTCAACTGTGAGCTTCTTGAAAATATAGATGCATTTTATTCACCTTTGTTTCATAACTATCATTTAGAACTGTACTGGATTCAAACTAATGGGAACTTAACAAATGTTTTCTTTTTTAATGAATAAGTTGAAGTTGCAAATGTTCATATGAGGTATTTGTTAATTGATTTGAAAGCATTTTATAACTATGAACTTCATTTAGTACACATGGTATCCTTTCGGAACAGATTCTTAGAGATTTTTGTTTTCAATGTGTGTTTGATCAAATTGTGTATATTTATGGATCTTGTTACAATACTTTGTTTCAGTTATAATTTTAACACAGCATCAATATATTTTATAGGACAATACACCCACTCATTTTAAAAATATTTTTATTTATTTATGCATACCAGAACTAGGGTGTAGGCCCGGGATGCAGGGGTGGAAATATTCACCAGCGTGGGGAGCAGCAGGTGAGACAGGAGAGGTCTGTGCCATGTGGGTTAGCTCCTTGGCCAGGGATCAAACTCAGGCTACAGTGGCTGGTGATAACTTGATACCACTGAGACTTAACCCCTGGGCCACCAGGGAGGCTTCATGAATATTTTTTTAATATCTGAGTTATTGAAATTCATTCCATTTGTGGTGAGGCATATATAGGTAATTTAGGAATGCCTGATTGAAAATTTGGCCTTATTTATCTTCCCCAAACTTCATAATTTATTTGTATAAAACTTAAGCAAAATGCTTAATAAAAAGTACATTCTGTGGGAGCCCTGTTCTTTTCTTTCTCTCTATTCTTTTTTTATTGATCTACTTCATATCCTCTGTGTGTTCAAAGCAGATCAGGAGCAGTATTGTCTACATTGAATAACATTTCTTCTGTTGAATCAAGGAAGACCTTCATTTGGTGGGGAGTGATCGAAATATTTTATGTTTTGTTCTTGAAACTAGGGCTTCCCAAATGAATCTAGTGACAAATTTGTCACTTGCTTCCATTTTTCATTGCCGAATACATGATTAGTGCATAGTAATAATTTTGATTTGGTTTCAGGGAAACAGTTTTGCTTATCCTAAGCAATCTTGCCTTATTAACATCTGCAGAATACTAGAATATCCAGAGGAATTTAAAAGTCATTTTCTACATATTTCATTAAGAAAATATCTAGCATAAAAATGTTTTTGAAATCCAAATGTATAGTGTAATAGGGAGCAGGACAATGAAGAAGACAAAGAAGAACCTCACTGATTATAGACTAAACTTTGAAATGGAGATCCTTTAGTGATCTTTTGTCTCCTCTTTCTGTACCTCTCTCCCTCTTTATTGCCTCTCCACTTAATCTGTTAAAGCTTTAGCTCTTTTATCTATGAAATCTCTATCATGTTGAATGAAGAATTAAAAGTTCATTATATACTGTTACATCCTATACAAATATAAAAGGTGATTCATTAATATTAATAAAGCTCCTACCTCCTCAGTTTTCACAAAGGAAAATGATAAGATAAATGAACTGATATGCAGGCATAATAACTCATCATACCTGAATTGACCATATCACTTACAAAGCCAGAAAAACCAATATCCAGTGTTGAGCTTCATGTATGTATGTAGCAGGAATAAGCAGGTTAATGGTTAAGGATATTGTGAGGTAGAGACTTTCTGAAACTCCTGACATGATACTGCAGTGGTAGACATCCAGTGTTACTCTGAATTAAGCCTTTTTTTTGGGGGGTCGGGGGTGGGGGGCAGTACCCTGTAACATTTAGAGAGATTTGTAGGCTTCTCCATGCTGTTCCAACACAATTTACAAGTAAAGAGGTGGGCAATAATATGCTTGGAAAGGGAAGTAGGATCTTTCTTCATGGATGATGTATTTGATGCTAAGGAGTTTGTATTTTTCCCAAAGAAATTGGTGAACTCCTGAAGAAAATGAATTAACAGAGTGACATGTTGAATTTGGGTGTTGCAGAGACTACCCTAAGAGAAGTAACATTAAGCCAGTTAGCATAGGAGTGACAGACTGCAGTTTGGTGAACAGATTGGAATGGGAAAAATAGGTAAGGGTCACTTGGGAGATGATTGAACAAATCTTGGGCAGAGGTGATGTGGGCTTAGAGTATTTACTAGAGAGAAGCAGATGAATCAGTAAGAAAGAATATAGTAATGTTTCTACCTGAAAAAAAAAGTCCAGTAGATCTGGATATTTGAAATCTAGGTGGAATTTTTTCTTGTATAGAGCAATATGGCAGAGAGGTATTTAGGGACAAGGTCGTGGAAGGCCATATAAGTTATATGCTTTAAACAGAATATGTGTGTACCTCCTAAATTAGTATACTGAAACCTAATTTTCAATGTGATCTTATTTGGAAGTGACACCTTTGGGAGGTGATTAGATCATGAGGGTGGAGCTCTTCTGAATGGGATTAGTACTTTAAAAGAGTTCCCAGAGAACTTACTTGTTTCTTCCACCAGGTGAGGACACAGCAAAAAGTTGGCCCTCTATGAATTAGAAACTGAGACTTCACTAGACACTAAATTGGCAGGTAACTTGGTTTTGAACTTCCAACCTCTAGAACTGTAAAGAATAAATTTCTCTTGTTTACAAGTCTTCCAGCCTCTGGTATTTTGTTAAGGCAGCTTGAATCTAAACAGACTAATATGTAAGTTAAAGAATTTTGCTTAAAACCTGAAATCCATAGGAAGGTATTGGAGGTTTTTAGGTAAGAGGAAAACATGATGGAGGAAAATTTGGAATGAGTTGGGTAGATGGATGGTAGGGAAAAAAAGAAAAACGCAAGTGCCAAAAAGTCCTTTATTTAAATTAATTCCTTTGTTGTTGCCCCTGAATTTCCTATCACAGCAAAATTGAATTTTTTCACTTGACATGTCTAAATTGCCCAAGTTCAACATACCAATAATGTTCAGATTTTCAACAAATTGTTGATTTTTATTCATTGCAGAGAAAACGTGATGTTACATTTGCTGACTTGTTTTTACTTATCTCAATTAACAATAAAATGGGCTGGATTGCATTTTAAGCATACTGGAGACAGGATACATATAGAAAAACATTAATTTTTAAGATGAATATACTTTATTATATAATTGACTTAAGAGTAATTAGAGTAAACAAAAACATCAAATACTAGGACATGCAGCTATTAAGTTCTGGTCCCTCCTGAGTAGGAATTGATGTCTTGTAATTTGGCTTATTACCATAAATATAGACATGTGCATTGAAAGAATGGGAATAAATATGCCAAATGTTATCAATGTTTAAACAAGATTTTATAATACTTTGACTCTCAATCAGTACATGGTTATTTCTGAATCCTTTGTAAGCACCATGTATTAGTTACTTATGAGAAAACATGGTGAGGATGATCTGTAAAACTTAATTAGTGGCACACACACATAATACCAATAAAACTATAGAAAGCTATTGAAGGTCATATAGTCATACACATGGGAACATTCCTATGAGACAGTGTTCAGTGATGAAATGTAAAACAAAATCATGTCTATTCTCACTGAATTTAATTGTGTTTGAGTATATGTCTCACTCCAGGTGGAACTTAGTAAAGTAAAATGTTTTATGGCTTAAGCATCCCTTCTCTTTTTAACTTTCATTCATTTTTCCTTTGTCTTTTACTCTTTGCTGCCAAAGAAATTGAGTTGATAAAAACCATGGGAAGATAGCTGGTCTATTCAGCCTATTTTCCAATTATGAAAAAGGCTTTTTATACAGATATCCCTCATGTCAATGGAACTATGGTAACCAGGCTTTCTCTAACCTGGAGGGTTTCTTTCTCCTTTGTGCAGAGGAGTAAAATGCTAATCAATGTTTCCTTTCAGTCGTTTTCTTCCATGCTGATGAGACACCTGTTATAGTGAACTAGAGTCTCTGCTTATATGTAGCACTCAACCGGCTTTATATTCATCAAAAACTCCTAGCTTCTTAGAGGATGTGATTCAGATGGTTTGCAGGCAATGATCTTTGCTCAGAGTATCTACTCCCCTAGTTTACCTGGGATTTAGTATCTACTCCACTAGCTTTACCTGGGACTTGTAATCTCAGCATTAATAATTAACTGAGATTCAAGTGCCTTTCTTATCTTAAAGTGGTAAACCCTGAAGTTATTATTAATATTTTATCACAAAATTAGTTTATATTTTTAACTTCTTGGCTCTGAAGAATTGGGACAGAAAGAGATGTTTCAAATGAAAAGAAATTCAGAGAAGATATTGCTTCCAGAAAAAGCAAACAGATGGGACATAGCAATGTAGAACCAGAGGTAGAAGAAGAGTCTGTGTATTTGTTTGTGTGGACCCTAAAAGGGAAGACTGCTGGGGATTGGAAAGGCATAAAAAATAGGTTTCCACTTTTTGAAGTTTTATAAATCATGCCCATGTTACAGAAGTATTTTTTATTTTAATAATTAGATTTATTAAATTATATTTGACATCATTTGTAGTCCCTAGGGAATTTCCATCACCATTTCACCCATGCATCTTCACCTCAGTCCCTTGTGCTCTTTCTGCCTTCATAGGAGTCTCTACCCTCCCCCTTCCCCTGGAAGATCCCTTTGGTTTGTCTTTGATCTTTTGTTCTTGTTGTGGATTGTTTGTTTGCTTGATGTTTGTTTGTTTTGGTTGTAATTATTCATTTCCTTGAGCTCTTTTTTTGTTCCTTTACATTCCTCCTAAAAGTGAAACCATCCATATGGAGGCTCCTCAGTCTACTAAAAATAGAACTACCATATGACCCAGCAATTCCACTCCTAGGGGTAGACCCAAAGGACACAAAAACACCAATCCAAAAGAATACCTGTACCCCCATGTTTAGTGCAGCACTATTTATAATTGGTGAGACCCAAAGTCCCAAAAGTAGATGACTGGATCAAGATGTGGTACATGTACACAATGGAATAATATTCAGCAATCAAAAATGATAGAGTCATTTATAGAAACGTGGATGGAGCTAGAAGGAATTATGCTCAGTGAAATAAGTCAGAAGGCAACAGAAGTAATTTTTGAATACAGAAACAAATATATCAAAGTAAAGAAAATCTTCCTTGTTAATTATTTTGTAATCAAATGCTTTCTGGGACTGCATGTGGACTTTCATTCCCTATATTCATAGGTCAGTGACATGATTCAGTGATACCTCGCTTAGCTTATTCCTATCATTGACCTGCTTTGTGTCTGCTAGCATTAGCCAAGGAGGTTAAGGAAAGGATTATTTAGTTAATTTTTGGCCAAATGTGTTTTGTTTGGTTTTCATCCTCTCAGAGTATCCTATAGAGCCCCAGTATCATTCAACCTAAGATTTGTTGTCTGATTTGTCCTCATTTACAGTGATATAATCATTGCTGCTAGAACCCCTTTGGTCTGTTAGAGAGACAAGTAGTATAGGGATTGATAATAAGGACTTTGGAGTTAGACCTATGTTAACATGTTGGCTCTGCAGTTTACTAGCTCAGTAATATTGGCAAGTTATTTAACCTTTCTGGATCTCTATTTCCCAATCTGTTACATAAGAATATTAATAGTAACTACTTTGTGAAATTATTGTGAGAAATGGGGTTATATATGTAAGTTTTTCACAGTGCTTGGTAGTTGTTAATCATTCAATAAGATTATTTATAAGCATGGTATTTATATTACTTATAATTTTATCATCCCCATTGTAAACCAGGGAGCTCTTTTTCTCTCTCTTTTCACAAAAATAGGATGAAAAGGAGCTTGCGTATATTTGGAAAGAGGTAGTCTAGGCTTTTGCATCACTGTTGTCCACGTCCTCCCCATGTCTTTAAGGGGAAGCAAGAGCTGGCTTAATTATCATTATAAATATATAAATTTGGTCTCTTTCTTTTCATTTGTCCTAAGCCTGCCACTTTCAGCCATGACTTTTCAGTACTGACCCATACAGATATCACCAATCCCGAAACTATCTTCAGATACCTTTCAACAGAGAGTTGCCACTTTCAGAAATTGATCCATTGCATAACCCTATCTGTCTTCAAGGTCATCTTCTCCCTCTTCTCCTGTCCAGGGAAAAGTTTACACTGACAATCACATCTGAACATTTAAAACCTTATCACCTCTGAGAAGCTATCTTCTATAGTTCTTGTCCCCAGAGAGTTTCTGTGAGAGAGAAATACAAAGTAATCTATTTATAACTTCTGAGTGCTCACACATGTCCCCAATTCTGGTGGGGGACACTGCTACCAAGTAGCCTTTTCAATGCTTGTTCTTTTAGCTGCATATTTCCAAGAAAAGTCTTTCTCTGTGGTGTTCGACAGAGGTTTTTTTCTTGTGAATACTGTATGGATGGATCTTCCTTCTATCCATGTGTGATCTACTTCCCTTCAGGGATGGTGTGAGGGTTAGTTTATATTTTGAAAAACTCTGAGATCCTTGGATGAAAGACATGAGAGAATGAAAATAAACATAATAAATCATGCTAATTGGTTGCAATGGATCTCTGAAGACACCCCAAGCCTCTTTTTCCTCAGTCCAGCATAGTACAGTGTTAGCATATGTATAAGTTCAAGAAATCTCTTGGAAGGAAGCAAACAAAAATATTTTATTAATATTAATATTTTAAATTTACATATATTTGCCATCAATTGTAATCCCCATGTGTTCCCCATCACCATCTCACCAGTGCACCATCACCTCAGTCCCCTGTGCGCCCATCTTCTCTCAACCCTTCCCTTCCCCTCCCCACCAAGTGTCCCCAGTCTGTCCTTGTCTCCTCATTTTTGGTTTTTGTGTCTTTATTGCTGTTATTGTTATTATTATTGTTCTTATTCCT